>CM021758.1:4924501-5130089 GCA_011075105.1 Heteronetta atricapilla
TGCAGTCACTGCACACTCACTGCACACTCACTGCACACTCACTGCACACACCCTCCACACGTGCCACACGCACTGCATGCTCACTGTTCACTCCCTGCATGTTCCTGGGCTCACTGCATGGTCACTTCCTGCCTGCTACGCGCTTGCTGCACATTCTCTATGCGCTGTCTCCTGGATTCTACCTGAGCCACCAAGGGCCCCAACCCACCACCCCCTCTAGGGTCTAGAGCGATTTGGGGCTTTGGCCTGGGGACATCCCTGCACCCCTGCTCCCATGGCTGCAGCACTCTCGGGGGTCCAGCAGGAGGAGTGGGGGCAACGCTGGTGAAGAATCAGCAGAGCACAAGGGGCTGCTTCCCCCAGCCGTGGGTGAGGTTTGCAGCCAGGCATGGTGAGAGCATCGGGGCTGGGCTGCAGGGGCAGGGAGCAAGCAGCACCCATGGGCACAGGGGGGTGGAGAGTCGAGTAGGACCAGGGGTTTGTGCCATGCTTCCCGTGCTCCCCGCTGCAGTTTTGGTGCTGTCACCCAAAGGAGATGCACGTGCACAGCAGGCTGGCGTGTGTAAAAGCGCAGACGTGTGTGCAAGGGCAATGCAGGAGGTGGGCAGAGCACTGCCCTGCCTGGGTGCTTGCACACACGTGTGCGGCTGGCACATGTGTACACACACACGTGTGGCCTCTCCAGGTGCATCCCCGTGAGCTGCATGGCCACCCAAGGGCTCACGCGCACACCAACACATGTACATGTGTACTCACACACATGTAAATGCTGCAGTGGAGAAAACCCAAATTTTGATGCATTGGAGGCCTCGGACAGGGCTTGGTGCTGCTGGGGACCGGGCGCACGCAGGCAGCAGAGCCATGCTCTGCAATCGGCCGAGGGAAAACAGGAAAGTGAGTGGGGCTGTGCCGGAAACCGGCTATTGTTGGAGCGAGGAGCGAAGGGAGCATGAGTCACGGGGGAGGGACGCTGCGGCCACCCCAGCCCGCTGGGCCCCACCGGCTCCACTGGGGCCACACGCTGCTGCCCGGTTCCAGCATGGGCAGAAGCACCAGGAACCCTGCTCCTTGTGGGGCTTCCTCCTCCCCACGTCCCATTGCTCCGGGTTGGAAGACAAATCCATTTTCCCTGCGTTATTTCCCTGACACAAGGAGGTTAGTCCAGATTTCCTCCCCTGAAAGCAGGAAGATTTTGAGCCTTGGCTCCGTTTCAAAATGAAAAATCTTGAAAAAAAAAATTGGAATTTCCTGCCGTGCAGAAATCTGGAGGTTTGACTCTGCCATTGCTGGTTCTGCTGTGGGGCAGGCGGGGAGGGGATGGGGACACAAGCACGTATCTAGCACACACACACCGGTACAAACACAGCCAAGACATTGCCTGGCTGCTTCAGCTGCCTGGGGACAAACCCTGCGTTGGGCTTCCCGACTCCTGCTTTGCACCAACATTTCGGGGCTGCCCCCCACGCAGGGACCCCGCAGCCAGGGACTCCCCAGCTATGGCAGAGCTTCTCCTTCCTGAAGACCCCTCACAGGCCTGGCTCAGCACTGGGACGTGGGGAGGGGACGAGGAAGGGTGGTTGTACCTCAGTTTCTCCAGCTAGAAGAGGTTCCACGGGGTTGAGGAGAAGACATAACCCACAGCCAGGCAGCACCACCCTAAGAGAAGGCACAAATACTCACCAGAGAGGCTTCACCCCAAAAAGGCCTTTGAGCAGGGATGCTGGCCTGTAGGGAGCGTTCCCATCTGGCAGCGTCCCCAGCTCCATCACGTTGAGCTTGTCAAAACTCAAAGGACACGGAGGTGGTGACTGCTGGGCTGGGTTTGGCACAAGCATCCTGTGGAAGACGGATGATCCCAGCTGGGCCGTGGTTAATCCCCAAACTCCGTGGGAACTGAAGAGGCCAGGCACAGGCGGGGCGGTGCAGTGCAGGAGGCAACGGAGGGAACGATGCTGGGGGATCGGGGGCATCGCACCTTGCAGAGCACAACCAGGCTCTGGGCAGCCTCAGGGTTTTCTTACCCTCAAAATCTTCTATGGTCACTGGGAAAGGAAGAAACCCGCAGGAGCAGCTCTGCATGAGCCATCCCGCTGGCCCAGGAGCCTGTCAGCCCTGCAGGGAGCCCCGGAACCCAAAACCAGAAGTAGGGGGGGGGTGGCAACATCATGCCTCAGCTTCCCCAACCCCGAAGGTGCAAAGGGGGATAACCAGTGGGCAGAGGCAGCAACTTCAGGGACGGGAAAGGAATCCTTTGGCCTCTCTGCAGGGGTGCCCCACACCACTGTCCTTGGTATGCAGCAACCTCCGTGATCTGCTTGGGGTGGGGGTCAGTGACGTGCTTGCCTTGCAGCTCCGCCATGGCAATGGTCCCAGTGCAGCTAAAGCACCACAGAGCAGCAGCAAATATCCCGCTGCATTTCAGCCAGCGTCTGGCCGGTGTCGTGCCTACCCTTGGTCTTCGACACGTTGCCAGCAGCTGCTCCCAGAGAGGGGCTGAAGCATTTTGGAGCCTGGCCCTGCAGCGCCATCCCTCTGCGGAGTTGCTGCTTGGGGAGGCAGCGGTGGCCGGGAATGTTTTCGGCCTCATCCACCAGGGATGTGGCCTTCAGCACCCACCTGGGGTTTGTCCGGACCCTGTGGGTGTCCCCTGAGCATGGGTTCAGATGCATTTGAAAGAACCCCAGACTTTGCTCCCCGGGAGCTGGTTTCTGAGAGCTTGTGCAACCCCTGTCTCTTGTCCCCAGCTTTGGAAACCAGGGGCCAATTTGGTTAAAACTGGGGAGGAGCTAGAAAGGAGGCCCTGCTGCACTCCTAAGCTGCTGTGAGGACCGGAGGAGTTCTGGCCCAGGAGGGAGATGGCGCAGCAGGGGCACAGGGTGGCGGCCTTGTCCTGCTGCTCCCAGGACGCGCCACGACCATTTCCTCCAGACCCGCAGGCAATCCCATGCCGAGCCAGGGCTGTGAACCATTTCCCTTCGAACATACGGCTACCGCAGCCCCATCTGCACTGCGGCCGGGCTGTGCTTGGCAGAGCAGCCCAGGGCCAGGCAGCCGTGCCTGCTCCAGCTCAGGGGCTGCTGCCGCCCATGTTTATGGGAAGGGTCAGCCCCACTCAACCCACGAAGCCACGGGGGAGAGCTGCAAATCTGCTCTTCTCTGGGCTCTCAAAGCATTCCCACCCTCCTCTGCCTGCACCTCACCAGCACCAGGGAGACAAGTGATAAAATTACTGAGCCACCAAGGTCAAATTACTGAGCTCAGTCCTGGGCACCCGCAGCCCCCGCGCGCCTGCAGGCCCAACCTGTTTGCACTGGGGCAGCTCCCGCGCACGAAGGGGTAAACACAAGGCCCCCGCAAGACAAGATGAAAGCAGGGGAAAAGGCGGAGGCAGCAGCTGAGAAAGGGCTACGCAGGCTGTGGCGGCTCTGCTGACTTGTCTGGGCAACATCCTGCGCCACTGCAGGCTGACGAGGACAGGCTCGTCTGCAGCAGCATCGATGGCCCCAGCCACCAGTGCTGGGGGCTCCCGGTGGGTTTGTGCCACTTGGCTGCGGGATGGGGCCTGGCTGGGGTGCAGGCACTGGGGGGGCTCAGCCCCACACTGGGTCCGGCCACGGCCCCGCTGCCCCCTCTAGCGGCACCCAGCCCGGTGGGGACGAGCACAGCACCCACACCGCTGGAAGCGATGAACAGACAGCCCTGGCGTATGGTGACACTGCACAGACACAGCAGGACCCCACAGCCTCCTGGGACAGCTGTGGCACCCACACACTTGGCCCCACAAATGAGCAGGGCTCAGAGCAGCCAGGATGCAGCAGGAGGAATCAAACCTTGCAGCAGAACCAGGAACTGGCACCTGGCATCTTTTAGCAGCTCTCCACCGTACTTCCCATGGAGTCCCAACATCCCATGTTTGTTTTGCTGATAGAAAGCCTCTGACGAATATGCAATCATGAGACATTTAGCAATTGGAGCGTGCTATGTAAATACAGCATAATTTATTGGTTCCATGTCAGAGAACTATAGTGGTATTTGTACGCGTGTCCTAACGATAGCACAAGAACCAAGAGTCATGTATATACAGAGATTCCAGGACACAAAAAGAACTTTCTAATGAAGAAGTGGTTAGTGGTAGTTTGGTCACTGTTCACAGAAACCTTTTCTCTCCCTGTAAACCCTGCTCCCCGCTCTCCCCCGATCCTAGGTAGCCCAGCCTACCTACCTGGGGGGACTGCCAGGCTCTGGCCAGGCAGCAGAGCTCTTGTGCAAGCAGGAGGTGAGGCCCCTGGCTCTGGCTGCCTACCAGGCACTTTGGTTAAGAGGAGACGCACGTGGCAGAGCGGGGAAGTGCTGCTAAGGAAGAGAGAAGGTTTAGTACCCTAACGGGAAGCAGAAAGTGGTCCACACAAAGCCCGTAAGCAAGGCTAGAGAGCAAGCAGTCTCGTTCCTCGGTAGGGTCTGCGTACCACGAGGAGAAAGGGAAGTGCAGGTGTTTGAGATGCCAACTTCCCCATGCTGGTCCCGGCGCCTTCCCTCTGCTCATTCCCACTAGGCGCAGGTCTGCTTGTCCCAGTGTTGCCAGCGCCAATCCTGTCCCCGCAGGGGCAGTGCAGCGGGAGCAGCTCAGCTCAGAGCTGGTGCAAGAGGCAAGAGCAGATTCACAACAGGAGTGCTCCAGTGCAGCACAGCTGCAGGATAGATCAGCAGCAGCAGCAGCTCTGGTCTGGCCATGAAAGAAACCCAAGTCTGACTTCGTTCACAGAGAAAGAAAGGCAGGGCAGGCCTTAGGGACAGGATGCCAAGTGCAGGGTGAGCACAAGAGCAGCTCTGTCCAAAAACTGACCACACAGCCAGTGGAAGAGGTGCTGGAACCAGACAGCTCCTTGTGGTGCCCCAGTGAATCTGTGTGCACCAGCACTTCTTCCCCAATGCCCACACGTAACCTCCCTTCACATTTAGGAGGTGGGGGTCCAGAGGGACGTACCGCTTCCATCACAGCACCAGCTCCATGGCATGGCTCTACCTGGCGCACCTGGCTCAGCTCCTGGTGCCACCGCAGTGAGGGGGTGGGAGGAGAAGCAGCACAGGCTGGCTCCTCCCTCCTCAGAGGATGAGCATTCCCACCAAGTGGCCAAAAATATTTTTTTTAATAGAAATTACTATAAAAAAACTAGTTTATCTAGAGCATCTTTAAAAAAATATTCCTGCAATATCACAGTTTTACATTGAAACTCATTAAAAATATATAGATTTCTTTAAGAAAACGTCTCTGTTCTCCCCTTGATTCATGTCTCCAATGCAGGAGTGGGACTCTGTGTCCTCGGAAGAGATGCCGAGGTGAGAGCAGGATGGTCTGATCTCAGTGGCACATCCGGGAGGTCATTTCCTTCTGTCAAAGGGACATGACAAGGAACCATGAACTAAGATCCAAACCGCCAGGTGAGGGTGTGGATGAAAAAATCTCACCTTTGTTCAGCTACAAATACCCTTCTCAGGCACGCGGTGACACTCACCGAGCGCTCCAGGTGGGGCAGGTCTGTTCTTCCCCACCACTCCCAATCCTAGGGCAGGCGGGACACCTTCCACTGCCCCACAGCTCTTCAAATTCTACAGCTGTAAGCAGCTGAGCCAAATGTCATTGCTACCTCTTAGGTCTACCATGTCACACCCTCCATCCTGCAGGCTCCTTGTGGTGGTGGTGCCCTTGCTCTTCAGGATGGGAGGGGACTTCTGCTCTCCCCTCCCCATCCTGGATGGTGAATGGGACTGAGCTCAAACAGCGTGTGCAGACAAGGCAAGCTGGCTGCCCAAAATGCGAGGTGGTTGCTGGAGAACAAGTCATCTTCCCCCAGCTGATGCCCAAACAACCCTGCTCAGCTGTACCTGCACATCCTGGCTCCCATCTTCCTGACTGCCAAACTGCGAGGCCAGCCCACAGCCTCAATTCCAGCAATGGGATTTGAGAGGGCAACTGTGACACCTCCACCCCTGGCCCACCCCTTCTGCCCTCACTCCGAGACTCACCAGTGGCTCCAGCTCCTTGGTGTCTATTAGGTTGAACTCTTTCACAAAGTAGTAAAAGTGCTTGTAGCAGGTGTTCACGTGGGCTTCCGACCCCATCTGGGTGATCCTGTCGAAGTGGTGGATGTAGACATGAACAAAGACTCGGAAGAGCCTGGAGAGAATCTTCTTCACCACCGGGAGGAAGTTCTTGGGGAAGGGAGTACCTGGGAGAGGAGACACGGCCATGAGAAGCTTCACCAAAGTGGGAATGGGTTCCTCAGGAATAAAATAAGTTCTTGATAGAACAGCTACATTTTGAGACAAAAGGGAGAGAGTTCTGTCCAAAGTAATTTCCAGTTCCCCTACTTTTTCCTTTCCATTTTGGGTCAGACTTTTCAAAGCATCAATTTCTGATGTGACAGTCCTGCACACCATCGACCGCTGCAGGCAGCTGAGAGCTCAAAGCAGGAGATAACCATCAGATTCCCAGCACCCCCTTCAGTCCGAGAGTTTTCTTCTTCTCCTACTTGGCATGTTTATATAAACAGTGCAAAACATTACAAATTTCTGAGCTCTGCTCCAGAAGCGACTTCCCCAAAGAAAGAGTCAGAGATACCCCCCTGCAGTTATCTCACAGTTTGATAGGTCTTTAGCTCTTTGGTTAAAAATTAAAGACATTTGGGTCCCCTGTAAAGGCACCAGTGGATAAGCCTGGTCTGAGTTCCCTGGGATTTGTTTAGCCAGGGCCTGCAGCAATGCAGCCTGGCCAAGTGGCCAGCTCACAGTATTAAAATTCACAGAGGTCCTTTCTGGAGAAACAAGGATTAGTGAAACCCTTTCAACACCCTGCAAGAACTGGTATCAGGTAAAAGCAAAGCTGAGAACAACAACTCCACAGCCCTCCTGCTGCTGGAAACTTGTCTTGCCTCCCCAAACAAAAACATCCTATTTATAGTCCCAAGAGAGTTTTACAGAACAGTCCTAAATAAAGGCAATGCACCCTCCTGGGTGCCCGGAGAAACGGATGGGAGGATTTCAGTGCTTCAGCTGCCTGAAGGACCAGCTCTTCATGGCCCTGCTTGCACACGGTTTAAGCAGTGCAGGGGTAGAAGAGCCCCGTGGATGCAGACACATCCCGAACAGAGGCCAATTGCATCCTGCCAGAACCCTGATGGCATAAACGTGGTAGCAGGAAGGAGGGAGCTGAGAAATGCCCCCTTCTAGCCCTGCCTCTGCAGACGCTCCCCCTGCCCCATGGGAGGAACAAGGCTGTGCTGCGACAGGGGATGCATGCAGGGGCAGGAAGGCAGCCCCTGGGACCCCACTTGCACTGGGGGTCCAGTGCCACCCCAGCTCCCCAAGGGCCATGCCGAGGAGCCTGGCAATCACCCAGGGCCGCTCTGGGAAGGTGAGGAACTGACCCTGCCGTGAAACACCCCAGGGCTAGCGTTGGAGCAGTGACGTCCCCCCTGCCACCGTACATGTCTCTGCTGCATCTGGTCTGCAGCCTTCCAGAAGGTGGGAGCTCTGAATGTCCTAATTCATATTACCTAATGCTTTGGATACTGAACTCTCACATCTTATTCACCACAAAGAAAAAAAAACAACAACCAACAAACAGCTTTTTTGTTCCAAAGCGAGTACATGAAACTGTGTATTTGGGATTGCAGATTTATTTGTCTTTGGTCAAATTCTCTTTTCCATCACCCTGGCAATAGATAGAAACACTGCCCCTCCCTCCGTGCACGTGTCAGCATCCCACCCAGCTGCAACAAACAACTGACTGCATGCCAGCAAGCACTGAGCTAGAAAGGGCAGAGTCAGCTAATGCCAGCCTGCAGCAACAAAGAGGCTAATTAGGGAAACATGGCCACCATCTCCAGGCCAACGCAGAGCACGTGCACTGAACCCACACCAGCAATCAGCTCGAAAAGAGTTGTCTTTCAGGAGACCACGTCCAGCAGGAACTGCTGATGGTCATGCCAGAGACGGGCTTTTTAAGAGCAGCCTCTTATTTTTGTTCCCTATGCTTGGCATGGCTTTGCTTTCCTCGAGGTATCCACGATTCCAAATGAGATCTGCTACAGCTCTGGGTATTTTAGCGCTCAAGAAGAGGCCTGAAGTTTCTCAGGTGCTTGGAAGAGCTTATACACCGCTGGCCTCCAAGCAGCCCAAAAGGCAATAGATCTACCACAGCGGTGACCTGAGCGGCAGTGACCATGAACAGCATCTCCTGGACCAGGACCTGAGGGCTCAGAGCAGAAGGCTCTGCCCCGGCCTCCCTCCCCATAGCTGCAAACAGAACCCAACTCACCAACGTTAGTGGGAAAGATGTCCTCGTTGTTGATCTGTACCTCGATCCAGTCCATCAGGAGGTTCATGTACTGGGGAGCGGACAGGGCTGTGGGCTTGCGGTACTTGTGCTCATCCTGCCACCTGTACTCGTACTTGGGCCCCCCGGACATGACAGGGCAGGACTGCTCTGTGCAATAGTCACTGATGGTGCCGTAGATCAGGTTGATGCGGTTGAAGAAGTCCACCACGTGCACTGCCACCCAGTCGTTCTGCTCCTCTCCCGGTGGCAGCTGGACGGCCACCTTCAAGTCCAGGCCAGCATTGAGCGAGGCTTGGGCTTTCTTGTGCAGCTCGAACCGCTGAGTCCCCGGCTCAAACTTGCGCTTGGGTCGGAAGGTTTTGTCTTTATTGAACACTTGCTTTAAAGCATGGGACATCTTTCTTCTCTTCTTTTTTTTCCAGGCCCGTAGCAATGACAGCTGCAGACACAGAGCTGCTGGGCCACTTCCTGGGGCAGGGCAGCGAGGACTCTGATCTTCACAGAAACCTTCTGCTCATCTGGTCCTGATCTGCAACACAGCACAGAAGGGCAGCGATTAGGAACAGCTCTCTCAACAGGAAACCTGGTCTAAATCCCATAGGAAAAGATCTGGGATACCATCTGGGCCCTCACCCCCCATCTGAGCAGAGCAGAGGCAGCCGGCACCAGCTTTTATTTTTTCTCTCCTCCCAGGAGTGCCTGGAGCAGAGAAACAGTCTGGCCATTGGCGGGGAGCTGGGCTGGGCCAGGAGCCCCTGTGAGCCCCCCTGTCTGCTCAGCACGGGGATAGGGGAGCCAAAAAGGCCCCCGGGAAAAGGGTGCGATGAGAACGAGACAGCGGGAAGGGATGGGGCCAGCACAGATCACGGCATCAACCCAGCGAGACCCAAATCCCACCTAAAGGAGGAGAAACTCCAGCGCCAGCTATTCAGGTGGATAGTAGCAAAGATTTAAGAAGGGTCAAACGTTGAGTTAGGCTTCACTTGAATCAGATCCTTCACCTATGCTTTTCTCCCCCTCTTTGCACACAACCCTACTCCAAAGGTAATTTTATGATATCCCATAGTAGAGCCCAGCTCTGCTGCCAGGCGTGTTCCAACAAAATACCAGTCTGACCAGGAGCTGCGCGTGCCATCATAGCACTAAGGACAAGGTGAGAAAGGGCTGAGGGGAATGAGAAGTTGACGCAGCTCAGGCAGCCATACACTCAGTATCCCGAAATAGCACCAGATTCAAAAACAGCCACAGCCTCATCTGCAGGTGCAGAGAGCACAACTGTATTCCTGCATTCCTCCTTTCAGCTGAGCTCACTCCATGTTGAAGCCTGGTTGAAAGCTCCAGGACCAGGAAAGCTTGTCTTCCTCTTCCAGTCTATGAAAGCGAATTGGCTCTGAGAGGCCGAGACACGAGTTAAGATCTTGAAAGGATGCTGACAAGAAACACAGCTCTGTTTATCTGTAGCTAATTATACCTTCTTTGTTCCCACATCCATCCCTTCATATAATTTGTGTCAAGCGGCTCTTTGATGGAAGCTCAAAGCAGAAAATTGTACCAAAAATATTGTTTTACATGTGTTGGACAGAGAAAGAAATAAAGCAACAGAAACTCAAGCTGATGCACTGCAGAATGCTGCAAGTAACAGTTTCCGTAATTTTCTAAGAAAACAAGCAAACAAGTCCCTGTCCCTTCCACCAAGCAGAAAATCTCCTTAGTTGTAGTGTTGTTTAAATAGGTAAATAACGCCCCCAAACTCTGGCAAGAAAAATTTCAAATTCGAGTCAAGACTACCTTTCTGCAATACAGCCCATCCTAACAGATGCTGCATCGTGCTTATCAGCAATTCTTCCCTGGAGAGAGATTAAAGGAATTTAAACCAAGGCCTCTTGTTCTCTTATTTAATGACAGTAAGGAAGAAAACCCAAACCACCCCAGCTCGCCCCATAAGAACACGCTTCCCTTTCCCTAGCCCTTCTTCTCCTGAAGGAAGGGGCTGAGCCAACTTTTCTGCACAGAGATCCAAGCTCTGGCTGCGACACGAGCCGTGACCACAGCCACGACACGCACTGAGACAAATGGAAAATATTTCCTTGCGGTTCAGCGAGATTCACCCGGCGCTGAGTGAGCGTGACGGCGCCCACGCTGACGCCATGGGCTCTCTGCAAAAAGTGCTGCCGGAACAGCTGCTGCTGTGACCCTACCAGCTACCGCACCAGAGTCAAAAAAAAAAAAGAAAAAGAAGAAAACCTCCAGAAAATGCGACCTTGAGAAGCCTCTGATCGCACCACAGACTCGGTGAGAGGAAGTAGCAAGGGGGACGAGGAGGGATGTCTGAGCAAGGAGCTCTGGTTACCCAGAGCTGTGTCACAGCCTGGCCACATCCTGCAGCTTGGCGTGGAAGTGCCGGGGCTGCGCCAACCCCGCCATACCCCAAAGGTGCTGATCGCCCCGCTCCAGCAATGTGGGCAGCAGGTGCTGAGTCTGCAGCTACTTCCAGCCAGAAATCGGTCCCAGAGAAGCACTTGCACGTGATGATATCCTTACACTGGAGGTGGAGAAAGAAATATCCTTTAAGCAAGCAGGTAGTAAAGGAGGAGGAGCACTGCTCTTCATACAGCTCTCTGGAGGACTGGCAGCATCCCCGGTGTGGCACAACAACTCTGTTCCTACTTGTTTAGGAACTGTCTCCAGAATTCCAGTGGTTCCCCTGGCATCCGTGCTGGGCCCTGCAGCCACAGCCTGAGCTTGGGAAACCTGTCCCTGTCCAGTGAAAGGGAGGGTGGGCTGAAACCGAATAGCAAAGCTGCAGAGTTTCAAACAAACAACCACCACCAAAACCCTGCACATGTCAAGAAGCAAACATAGACCATTTTAGACTATTTTCCAGAAGAAATGATAATTTGCACAGGGTGAAGAGAATTTTAATATGGCTTATTTGGTATCAAGGCAGTGTCTGCCCTACAAGCAACTTCCTCTTCCTGAGACATCATTCTTGAGAGCTGCGGAGCTCAACACAGCAGCAATCATCTTGCAGACGATTCAGCATCTGTCTGAAGGCATTAGCAAAACTAGTAGTTACGACTTCAAGCAGATTCAGCATATTTAATTACAGTTTTTGAGTGCAACTGAACTAAATGAAGCATTTGGCACTAGAAAAAAAGAAAGAAAAGACAGACCAAAAGCATCACCGACATTGCTTCAAGATGATATCACATACACATCTTCTTCCACAGGCAGGAGTCATTGCTCTGGCAGCACGAGAACACTGTCCTTACGAAGAGGAGAAAGGAAACACTACGAACCATTAGGACATGGGACATGCAAAGCACCTGAGTGGGATTTACAAGCTTCAAAGATGAGGAAAAAAATCCCAACACACCAACAAACCTGCAGTACATTTTGTTTCCTCCTCTCTTCCAGCCAGCCAAGATTACGGAGGACGTCACCGGTGCAAGCGGACCTTGGCCATCCCTCCCACGAGATCTCAGAGCCGCCGCAAAGCCCTGCGCCATGGCAGGCTGATGGAGAAAAACCACCCCGGCTTTCCCGGAAAGCTGCCGCTGCTTGCAAGAACTGTGGGGACAGGGTTGGGTGCCGTGCGGGGCTCCCTGGGCTGCCGCAGCCGCACTGCGCGGGGCCAGAGGCCTTGCCCTCCCCTCCCTTCGCAGCCAGCTTTTATCCTCTTACCCTGCTCCTGCAGCTCCAGCCCTAATGCCCATTTCTGCCGATGGCGACCCAGGGCAGTGCCCTTCGTTCCCTCTGCCATCCCTCCTCCCCTGCCGCTAGCAGCGGATCGTGCAGTGCCGCCTCATTTTAAAGGCTGCGGGCAGAGGGAGCCCAGGCGTTACGTACCCAGCTCTTTTTGCTTTCACACACAGCTCAGAGTGGCCACAAAAAAAGGAAAGAGCAGCCTCTGCCGCAGCCCCGGAGGCGGCCTCTCTCGCACGCTGGCCTCCCAGCCGTGGTGCTGCCCCCACTGTGGCCCTGCGGGATGCTTCACACGCAGCCCCCCACCCGTGAGCAGGGTCCCACGGCGGCTCCATCGCTTCTGAGAGCACATCGCGCTCCCCTCCGCCACTAACAGCCCGCAGAGGCGCGTTGGCAAGCTCCTACCTTCGTTTTTAGCCTCCTGCAATCGCTCTGCTTTTCTCTGCAACTCCTGCGAGCGCTTGCAGGCTCCGATGCAGAGCTTCCTCCTTTTTGAAAGAGAGAAAAGTTCAGTTTCACGCTGCCGGCGGGGAGGGGCGAGGCTCGCGGCCACTTCCCTCCCAGTGACCCCAGCTCCAGGCAGCTCACATCCTGCTGTGCGCTCACAAGAGAGCCCGAGTAAATCCCAGCGAGCAATGCATTTCTCAAAATAATTCATTCCTCTAATTTCCTTTTACAGAAGCCACGCTGCTGTCCCGCAAGATGACACCAAGTGGTATCGATGCTAAACATTTACATTAAATCCTGCCAAAAGTCCCTCTGGGGGCAGCTTAAAACTGCAGCCCTTTGGTGGCGAGCCCGTGCCCATTACCCCCCTCTCTGCAGCCCCCCAAAAGTGCGAGGTAAGCAGGGAGCAGGGGACCCCTCCCCTCGCAGCTCACGCAGAGCTCCCAATGCAGGACACCAACTCCCGTGCCAGTTTGACCAAACAGCCACGGCACATCGGACACATCGAACACTTCAAGGCAAGACTGAATTTTACAGGGCGTGCCAGAGCAGCAAAGCTAGCAAGGCGGCCTCAGGGACCTTAAACAAAAAAGCAAAGACGCACACGCACATGGTTTTCATAACTTCCCCCCCACGCTTTCACAAATACCTTCCCACAGCCATTCTGCTCAGTTTCTCTGTAAAAGATGATCCTGGCTTTCTATGATCAAAAGCGAGATTTTAATACGGAGAGTGAGGATCGGACCAACTGCGGCCAGTAGGGCTGGACAGGCACTGATGACGGCAAGTTTCTGTGCCTCTAAAGTGAGTCTGGCAGCAAGACAGCTTACCTTCACCAGATGAGGCTTTCAGCTGCTCTTTTGAACAGCTGTACAACACAAGGACCAACAGGTATGCCCCGTGCTTACCTTGGCCACGGGCGGGATGCCGAAGCACAACAAGGACTTTTTGGGGCAAAACACGAGGGTTTAGGCTCACGGCAGGCACATCTGACCGTTCATAACTCCTGCGAGACGGTGCTTCCACGTAGGCTGGCTTCCTGTCTGGCACAGCGGCCTTGTGGCTGGCCGAGGCAGCTGCCAATGTTTTTCCCAACGCTAAGCACCCCCCTCCGTACGCTCCCTGACGGCGCGGAGCTGCACACTCCCCTGCTGAAGAGACTCGTGTTGTTATTTGGAAAAGCCAAAATGGAAACCGCGCTCCGGAGAGCCGAGCAGAGCCAGGCCACAGCAGCGCTTCACTGTGAGGAAACCAGAGGCTGCTGCACGAGGAGAGCCGAGAAGCTGCCCTGCACATTTCCTTTTTCTTCCCATTTTCTCTCTGCTTGCTGCTGGCAACAGGGGCCAGGAGCTGCTCGCAAGGAGAGGGAGCACAGGGCAGAGCTGGCGCAGCCGCAGTGATAATCCCAGGCTGGGCTGTGCACAACCAACAAGTTCCCTCTGCTGCTCAGCAGGAAAATATCCAAATTTTCCTTCTGGAAACTGGTTTAATAGCGGCCTTAACAACAAATGGCACAGGGCCGCTTAGAAATGCACATTTCAGACGTTAGATTCCCAAGGCTTAGACAAACAAAGAGCCCTTTATGCCTCACAATAAAGTCAGTTTTAAGAAAGTCCTGCTGGTCGCCAGCCACCCCCATACCCCGCAACTGAAAGCTGCTGCACAATGCAGGAACTCCGAGTAAAAACCATACAAAGACCCCCATCACCCAGGTACTTCCCAGAACCAGGCTTGCTCGGCAGCAGGACAGTCTCTTTGCGCAACCTCAAGCCATGCAAATGTGGAGCTGAGCAGCATTTGCAAGTAGGTAAGAAAAGGAAACGGTATAAAAAAGGCACAAGAAATGTTACGGTTGGCTTTCACTGGTATCTTCCTTTTCCCCTTAAAGGCTATGCGTTTGGCCAATTTTAACCTCCAGTTAGCTGATAAAATACAGGGGAAATCCCTGCTCAGCCCCACATGGGTTGGAAGACCCAAACGAAGCAAGCACTCGCGGGGCCAAGCAGCCAGAGGCACGTTTCAGCTGCCACGCGTGGGATGCAGGAGCAGGAGGCAGCATCAGGCACCCAACTCGGTGCTTAGGATGCTCCAGCCCACACAGACACAACGGTGACAACAGAAGGGACAGCGTGGGTTTTGTGTGATGGGCTCACATCACAGGCAAACGCTCACGGAAGGAGCAGGGCCTGCAGGACGGCTTCTGGCGGGGCAGAGGGAAGGCTGCATCGCCCCGAACTTCGCCTGGGAGAGGTCAGAGGCTCCAGCACCGCCTGTCCCCACCCGGCCAGCAGCCACAGATGGTTGAAGAGCCACATGAGAAAGTCAGCTTCTACAGGCAGCTTCACCCCTTCTACTTTCCCTTCCCCAACAGGGTCAGAGAGCAGATTCTGCAACTTAAAATCTTCATTTAAAAGCCTAGGAATGACCACAGTGCAACAGGAACGCCTATTAGAGCCTGCGTGATTACTGATCTGGGGCCGATTTTCCTGCCTCTTACGTGCCATATGTACCTATTGCAATGTCAGAGGCACGGCTGTGCTGGAAGGCTTCCACGGACTGCACTTACACAGCTTCGGCCAGATCGTGGCTGCGTGTGGAGGCAGAGCTCATCTGCTGCTGGCTCCGCAGATGCTGCCTGGAGCCGACAAGCTGGGTCACGACTCCAGGAGACAGGTTAACTGCACAGACAAATATTTCTAGGATAAACCATACTCCGTGGGTGGCTGACGGCATGCTCAGAGCAGCTCTTTTCAAGGTCTGCAGGGCTGTATTTTGAAGGCGGCTTGTTCAGGAACACCTTTTACTGTCCTTCAGCCCAGTTCTGCCCCTCACCACAGGACTCGTAAGGGGCAGCGTGGTATTTATCGAGTCCAAGCTGTGAACTAGGCATTTCTTCCTGCTTTCATGGGTTCCACATGATCATCCTCACTGAGCAGTGGTATTTTTGAACCAGCAGCGGTTTCCTCTAACTTTAGGATCTGCCCAAGCGGCGGGGATGGCTGATTTGGAGCAGCAATCTTGCCTTGGGGAGGTGTCAGCCAGGGAAAGGCAGGAGCTGGCCACACGGCCAGCCTTCCCCATGGCAGGGCTAGTCCCACGGATGAGTGCCACTTCTCCCCACATTAGCATTATGCTTTTAAAAGAAAGCTGTATTGTTTCCTGACGAAAGCGGGTGCCCACGAGGCCTGCTCCTCTCCTCCACGAGGAGATATGGCAGTGGCCCAGCACATTAACGTGTCTCCAGGCAGCAAAGGCCAGGAACAAGCCCACTGATGTAGAGCTAGAGATCACCTCAAGACAAACCACATCATAAGACCTCCTGCACACAGTGAGGAGGAAAAAAGAAAAAAAAGGCCCAGACAGCAACCCCAACGTAAGCCTGCAGTTAAGATCAAGAAAATTACAGTGGCTTTCAGCTTAGTAACAGGTCTTACTCAGCTTTTCCTTCCAACTGGAGCACGTATTGGATGGCTCCAGCTCATTGTCTGCTCCCCAGAAGCCAGAGCAGAGGCACACAGCCAGGGCCATCATTCACCCAAACCCAGCCCCTACCTGGGCTTGGAGCTGGGGGTCTCCTGCAGCCACTGCATGGGTGCTGGTGGCAGGGAGCAGAGGGCAGGCTCCTGACCAGCCTCACGCTGCCCTGCAAGGAGGTCTGTGCCGACACGGGGTGGGAAGACAGCCAGGCAGT
This sequence comes from Heteronetta atricapilla, assembly GCA_011075105.1. Lineage (NCBI taxonomy): Eukaryota > Metazoa > Chordata > Aves > Anseriformes > Anatidae > Heteronetta > Heteronetta atricapilla. The sequence continues at coordinate 4,940,683 of CM021758.1, forward strand.
CCCCAAGAAGATGGGGGCAAGCACCAAGCACGGTTACCTCAGGAGAGTTCAGCCCAGCAACACTCGAGCCCTGGCTGTGCAGGACCAGCAACACAAAGGGACACCCGTCAGCATCCCCATCCACACCTCTTCTCAGAGAGACTAAATAACGACAAAACATCTACTGACTCCATCTAGACTTCTAAAAGAAGTCAAAGCCACCACAGCTGGATGGATGTGCATGCTTACAAAGGTTTTCTTGTGGCCTTCATTGTCCTCGTTCCCCCCCAGGGGAGTAATTGGGCTCCCTCCCCTCTGCTCCCCGTGCACTTGGTGTTCTCGGAGCAGCAATTCACCCAGGAGCCCTCCATCATTTCATCGCGAGCTGAGCAGCACTTTCAGCGCAGCAGCAGCTCCAGAGGGAGCAAGAAGCAGACCAAGACAGGAGTACAGATAACGCTGCCTCCGAGGGGCATCTGGAGAAGGGCAGACGAACATGAAGCCTAAGGTGCGTTCTTCATTGGGAGCATTAGCTGGATATTACGCATTTCTAAAGCTAATCTCCTAAAACCTCCAGCAAAGCTGGTTATGGATCCACTTAGAGCAGCATTTATGGCTCAAGTATCACAGAATACCTTCCTGCCTTACAAGAAATTAAAACTCAGAAGTTGAAGGCAATTATTCTCCCAGATCTGAACTCTTGTGGTCAGCACGGGTTAGGTTTTGCAATCTCTTCTCTGACCCCACATGCTTTCACTGCCGACAAGGGAAACGTTTTTCCTGTGTGTACTGCGGCCATAGAGATCTCTGGCCCACGTACAGAGAAGCATTAGTTACAAAACACCGTTACATCAGCCTCCAGCCCAACCTCCACAGACACAGCTAATGGTGCCACTTCGGTTTGGGTGGCACTTCACACCCCATCAATGGAAGGGCCACGTTACAGCCAAATGTGGCCACGAAAGCATCTGGCAAGCAGCTCCGTGACAGAGGACAGCTAAGTCACAAGGGAGGACTTTGCTCGAGATGACGAGCATGCTTCAAGCTTGCCGAACCCCAGCCGAAGGGACAAGAGAGCCCACTGTCCCTTCCGACTATGGCACAGTCAACTGTGCAACCTCGACAGGTCCCAAGAGAACCCCAGTCCCTGAAAGCGAGCCAGCCACAGGGAAACTGCTCCCTGCTCAGCGTCCGGGCCCAGACCTCCTGTGCAAACCACAGACATCAGTTCCTGCTTCCCCACCACCAGCCTGGTGTGAACTCCCAGCACTCCTCTCGTCTCTTTCTGGGAATTTAAAGAGCTTCTGAGCCTGCTCACCCTCCTGACCAAGTCAGCTTTGCAGGGACGTGACTCAGACAGAAATTTAATCTAAGAAATGGAATACAAGATCCAAGAAACGATGAGAGATAAATGCAGAGCTGGATGTGAGCCCAAAGCTCTGTAAAGAAGCAGAGTGCAAGGACAAAAGCACTGGGGACTGCGATAAACAGGTGGCTGGGGAAACTTTGCATCTCCTAGGAAAAAAAAAAAAAGAACTGCCCTGCAACTTAGCAGAACAATTCCAGACTGGAAAGGGTTTTAAACAACGGGATAGAAATGAAGGACGTGTGGCTCTTCGGGTCAGAAGAGGACCCTGCCTCTCGCTAGCAGGAGGCTTTCCCAACCACCTACGACAGGCGCCGGCCAACTTCCCAGCCCTCCCTACCCCGAGGGCTTCCTGCCCTGTCCTTTTCATCCCTCCTGGCGCACGCACCAGACTTCTTTTAAACCGAGACAGGGGAGATTTAGGTCGGAAATTAGGAGAAAGTTTTTCGCTCAGAGGGCGGTGAGGCAGTGGCACAGGCTGCCCAGGGAGGCTGTGGATGCCCCATCCCTGGAGGCGGCTCTGGGCAGCCCGCTGCGGTGGGTGCCAGCCCTGCCCGGAGCAGGGGGGTGGAACTGGGTGATCTTTGAGGTCCTTTTCAACCCAGGCCATTCTACGAGTCTGTGGTGCCATTCTCTGATTGAGCTCGGGCTGATGCGCTGCAGATGAGCCCAGACGGGGCCTGGCTCCTGCGGCCCCCCCGCAGCAGAGCCCCGGGGCTGGAGGGGGGAGGACCGGGACGGAAGGAAGGAAGGAGCGGGGGGTGGCAGGGCGGACCGGGGGACCCTCACCGGCAGCCCCCCGAGCTCCAGGGCCGGCCGGGAGGCCACGAGGCCGCCTTCCACGCGGGAAAATAAATAAATAAAACAAACTCAAACCAGCTAAAATCGTTAGCGGAGAGCTGCAGGGGGCTCAGCGCAGCCCCGGGGATCCCCGGGAGGGACTGGGAACCCCCCTTTCCCCAGTGCTCCCCCGACCCCTCGGTTCCCCCCCCGCCCCCCCCCCCCCCCCGCACCTGGCCGGCCGCAGTTAGTCCGTGGCGGCGCGGAGGCGGCGCCCCTCGTGTGGTCGCAGCCCCGCTCCTCGCGCTCCTCCTCCGCGTGCCTCGGCCCCGCTCCGCCGGCGGCTGCCGGCACTACTTCCTCTTAAAGGGGCCAACCCGGCGCGGCAGGGAGGGGTTGGGGAAGAGGCCGTTTCCGTTTCGTTTTCGTTTATTTTATTATTTTCTTCTCGTCTTATGTGATGTGAACCCTACTGGCCCCCAGAGGGAGAAGCAGGGGTGAACCACTGCCGCTGTTAATGACCCCTCCAGCTTCTATTATCCCTTTTTAACTTTTTTTTTTTTTTTTTTTTTTAATCTGTTTAAACTTGCGAGCAGAGGAACCGCTCCCACCTCTGTCACTCCTGGAAGCTGGAAAGGGGCAGCAGCCCAGCTGCAGTTCGCGGAAGAAATTCCCACCTGGGCCCTGCAGCCCCCGCCCAGTCCTGCAGGGGTCGGGATCTGACTGGGGCCAACCCAGGCTCCCCAAACCCATAAACCCCCTCCTGCAGCCCGGGTTTGGCCCTACGAGGTTTTAGGGGCTCAGCTCCCCACCCTTTTGTGTCAGGATTGGCAAGTGGCCCCTCAGGGCTGTGAGACGCTCACCTAACAGAGGGCACCTGCCCCCGAACTGCCTCAGCACCAGCGGTTCTTTGGTAACAGGACACAGCTGTAGGGTGCTGGGTGGAAAAGTCGCTCCCTGGTGAGCCAGAGGTGCCCACCCTTTGCCCCAGCTGGATATTAAATGGCACCCAAAGCTGAAGGAAAGCCCTTCTACCTGAGATTTGGGACAGTAACACTGTTAAAGTTCATGACAAGGGAGCACAGAGTGCATGGCGCTTGGCCCCCTCCCTCTACACACTGCAGAATTTAAGCAGCGCTATTCAGATCTTTTTATTTACCTTTCCCTCTCCCTGAAATAGGATTAAGCAGGTGGTGGGAATTCCTGCTCCGGCTGCAAACATGTCCAAGCCAATACTTCTTTAATGATGTTTAAACGAGCCTCGTGTGCAGCCCCTGCCCTTCCTCCTGCTCACAGGCCACCACCATTTCCTATTGCATGAAATATCCTCACTCCAGGGATTTCCTCTCGCCCCTGCTTGTGCCTTGAAAGTTAATTCAAGGAACTCTTGAGCATCCTGTAAGGAAAACAGGTTGTTGTGGTTCCCTGCACGGTTCTGAGCCCTTCTGTCCACTTGCCTTCCCTTCGAGTAGGTCTGGCAGGAGCCTGGATTCCCTGGCAGCAGAAGGGGTTCTCTCTTCACCGGGGCATTCATCCGCCTCGCAGCCCTGCCTGGCCAGCACAGAGCTCAGAGCATCACCTCAGCTGAGCTTTGCCAGTGCTTATCAGGGACAGCTCTGATGTAATCCACACTTCTTTGTAATTAGCAAAAACTGGTTATTCTTAGAAACCTTAATGGATTAAATTAGAGATGATATTGATGGAATGAGATGTTGACACAGCAAGCTAATGACATCCTGCTGCTAAACCATCTCCGAGGTGAAGCTGCATCATGTGCAGAAAGCAGGGCAAAGCAAGCAGCACTTGCTGGCACCTGGCTCAGCCCCAGCCCCATTTCAGCCCAGGGCCAGAGCCACACCATGAGGAAGCTCTGAGTCCCAGGCAGCCACAGGCATGTGGTGTCACCTCACAGGATTTCTCATATGTCTTCCAGCCTGCAGTCCCCTGCAGGGGACTGCAGGCCATACTAGGCATCCTGCTGAGCACCTCAGTGAAATTACTTATTAAATTATTAATCAAAAAACAAGAAGTCTGGCTGCAGAGTGCAGCACATGACAAAAGCTCACCCTGTTTGGTTCTGCAGTAGAAATGCTGATTCCTAGAGTCTGGGGGAGGTTTTCCTCATTTCTTAACACGATTATCATCTGCGTGGTGTGACAGAAAAGCAGGCTGAGGTGCTCTTTAAACACTGGCAAGGTTCAGAAATGAGAAGCAAAATTTTAAAATACCAGTATTTAAACCAATGTTCACAATTTCTAGAAGTAAAGCAGTCTATGACCTACAGCTGTCTGCCTGAACAGGAAGATGTCATCCCTGAAATAACATTCACCACCTGACTGACTTGATGAATTGAAAACAGGATTCACTTTTACTTTCTCAGCCATGGATAAACTCCTTGGCAGTGCAGTCAGGGTGTAGGAGTTGGATGGGATGTTGCAAGCAAATCCCTACCCTGCAGGGAAGAGACAACACTTGTTTCTCAGCCCAGTTCAGTTTTTCAGCCCAGCAGTTTGGTTTTCCGTGGCACAGCCTCCTCTGGGATTGGGTTTTCTGCACCCTTGTCACAGCAAAAGGGGAACAGAGACATGCAGAGCAAAAGGGTTGAGCTCAGAAAATCCCCGGGTCTGTCTGGTTTTCACAGAGCAGGTGCTGTGGTAAAAGGTCAGGGGAAGGGTTCGGTCTGGCCATGGGCAAAAGAGAGGCAGGAAAGCGTTTTCCCTTGATTTTTGAGGGCAGCAGTGGTGAAAGAGGAGCAAGGATAGGATGAGAGTTGAGGCCTCAGCCACAGCAGCAAGATGTTGGCACAGATGACAGCACCTGGACAAGAAGACGAGCTCCAGTCCCTCCACAGGGCTAGGTGTGGGGTTGTATTGGAATGGAAAATATGCAGAAGGCAGAGCTGCCCTTGCAGGCTTTCATTCTTCCAGAACAGTCCCCATCTTCCATCCCTCCTACCCCCCTTTTTTTAGGGCCAAAATTGGAAGAGATGTTTCTGCACTCTCACGCTTTGCTCATAGCTCGGTTCAACTTTTGCTTCGTCAGGGAGAGGTTGCTAGCAGTGATGTGGTCACAGGGGTAGCACATAGCTGAAGTTTCAAATAAGAAGAAGTAACAGAAAACACAGCTGTCAGCTCAAAGGGAAGTTTTTACAAACATTAGAAAGAAGGAAGTCAGGCAGGCGGCAAGTCCCTGTGAAGCTTAAAACAAGGCTGTGCTAAAAGCACAGTAGTTAGCCAAAGCCCAGAACCTGCAGGTGGATGGTAGGGAGAGCTCACTCATGTCCTGCACATAGAGCATTGTTCTACACTTCTGCCATTTTGCAAGCAAAAAGGGGGATCTCAGTGCTCTCTGAAATAAGGTGCAGTTCCAGGTGCCCCCGCTTCTGCCCCAAACCAGCAGCCCTGACCTACCTTTAAGAGGATAAGAACATTTTCTATCATTGTTCTTGCAGAGATGCACACAGCATGGGGCTGTGAGCAGGGCCTCCTGCAGCTCCCAGCTGGTGCACAGCGGATGGGAGGTCACCGCAGAGCCACTGATCCCACGCTCTGCAACCAACAGCTTCAGGTACAGGATCGCAGGTACCAGGTACAGAATCGCTGCTCCTCAGGGGAGGAGCCGGGGCAGCTGTTCAAACAGCATTTGCACATCTCCAGACAGTACAGTTGCTAAGGGACATGAACCTCCAAGGAAGAGGTGCTGCTCCGTCCAAGACATGGCATGAAGCAGCTGCAACTGCAAGCCTGGAGGCTTGGAGTGTGCCACTCTCCTTTTGCTGGAAGGATGGTGCTGAACTTTTTTTCTTTTACATTCTCATTCATAGCATAGTGTGCAAAACCACACTTAGATAAGGAGTGATTTTCTCTGTCCAGTTGCTCAATGAATTTTGACAGGATGTAAATGCAGAGAGCAGGATACAACCCTGCCTTGCTGTTTGAAGCCAGAAGTGCACAGCACCAGGTTCACTGGAAGCTCCAGCACTGTCCAGTTAAGGTCCTGCAGCTCATTAAATACTTGACGTTTGCTCCAAGTGGTTCCTGTTGTTTTGTTGTTTTTCTCCATGCAGACCCTCTCATTTGCAAAGAGACTGATGTTTACTGTTGTTTTCATCCTGTCAGATTTGTGCAGTTCCACAAGCTGGCAGCTTCCCTGCAGGCCAACATGGGAATACAATATAGGGCTCACACTGTATGCAGAAAGCAAATGACTTGGTGCCTCCTTCTGCAGCAGGAGCTTATCTCCAGGTATTAGGGCCAACAAGTTAATGCAAGCAATGGATTTTTCCTCAGTACAGAGCTGGAAGCTCCCAGCTAAATGTAAAACAGCAGCTCAGTTTAAAATACAAGAGATAAAGAACAGCACCATTCCAGTTTATCACACTGGAGATCCCTTTTCTGCTAGTGCACTTCATGCCTTAGAGCTGTTGCTGCTGCTGTGGGAGCAGGTGTGTGACCAGCACCTGATAGGCACAGCAGGGAGACAGCTGGCAGGACTCTCCTCACTGCTGCACACCCCTCCCCAGCTGGTAAAAAAACAAAAACACAGAACACACCACCCATACAATTCTCACATCTTTCACAACTTTCAGAATGAGATTCCCCTTACCTACCCCAAAAGACACAAACCACAAACACTCAGAGCTGGGCTATGTCCAGGTCAAATAATGCTTGCACAACCCCTTCCCTGGATAAGCACAGCAGCACTTACATGTTGTTGTACAACAACTTCACAGTGGATAAATATGAAAAAAATCAATTCCAGAGTTAATGTGTATTATAGTGATGGGTACAACAGCCTATTGATAACATGTTTTTGGGTCCACACAAACTGGAAGGGTCTTGTAAAATGACTATTTACAAAGCCAAAAATTTAACTTTGTTTTGAAAGTTTATTGGATCATCTTGACACAAAATCATTACAGCAGCTTCTGGTATGTTTTTCTTTTTTTTTTTTTTTTCTTTTTTAAGGGAATGTTGATAGCAAATAAATTTGTGAATGTAACACATCATACAGTTTCAAAATTCTAGAATCACTGCACAGGATTCTGTAAGAGAAGATTCTACATGCTAAAGTGACAGTTTCCATCCATGAATTAAAAAAGCACTAATCGAGGAACATTATCCTTTAAGACAATTTTAATATGTTCAGTTTCTAATACACAAACTGGCTAACCAAGGGAGGTTGACCAATACCAAAGACTAACACTTCACCAGCAGTGAAGCCTGCTGCAAATGAATTCCTGCAGCACACACGTGCTGGCAGAATACAAAGCTGGTCCTAGCAATAAAACCACAGTAGAGCCTTTTCAAGGATACCCTAATATGGGAGGAGTGTAAAGAGCACAATACACACTTAAAGTACAAGACATTAACCCTAAGGATAAGAGCAACACTTTATCCTGCTCCCTACATAGGGTTTTAGTTCAGTTCCACTGGGCATTGCTGACACCTGTTGGGGTGGTGCTGGGGAAGGGCAGACAAGCCCAACTCCTCCCTGGGGGCCTTTTGGAAATAGCAAGCAATAGTTTTTGGCTTGTGCCTCAAAGCAAACCGTTCAAGCATGTTCTCCTTGCTGGGTATGGAACAGCAAGTAAAGGAACTGAAAAAAAGATTTTGGAGAACGACACCAATTAAGCGTATCTGCAAAAGACAGAACAACATCCCTTTCCAGTCAGTGATTCCACAAGACTTAGTGCAGAATGGGCTTCACTCTGTAGACCTTTCCTTTCTTCCCTCAGAAGTAATCTCTAACAGACCTGTGCCACTCCTCACCTAGCCTGCCCCTCCTGCCACCCAAGCAGAGACAGCTCTGTTGCAGGAACCCAGCTACACTTGTGCTGCTACATGTTCCCATTGCTGCAAAGGCAGGGCCAGATGATGCTACAGAGACCAATGAGACAGCACAATGTTGCTGATCTCACAGCACAGAGGAAGGGAACAGAGCTGTATCTGCAAACTGTTTGGAGTACAAGGGATTAAACATGGGTATTTCTCTAACCTGATATTGGTCAACCTCAGCTGGTGAGCAAAATGATACAAAAACAGGAACAGACCCCTTTGGATTTCCAGTTTCTTGCTACACCTTAACTTTTCAGGAATGTGAAACTGAAGTGGACTCAAAATGCATCAGCAGAGACTGCTCAGAGGTGAGAGGCATATGAGAGACTCCATTTGCGGGGACAGTCAACAGGAGCAGATATCAAACAGTAACACTTTCAGCCTGTGTTTTATGTGCTCACTCTCTACTCTTTCAACTGTCACTAAAAGAAGGTTAAGGCTCAAGGCAACTACTATAAACAGAAACTCAAACATCCCAGTTCCAACAGGGCTCCAGGAGACAGAGGATGTTTATATGCTGATCACAATGGATCTTGAAATAATAATAATAAATCACATTTATGAACAAAAAAGGCCTTCAGGTCCAGCACCAGCCTCTGTTAGAAATATACATCAACTACAGCAGCCCTGATGACACTCCACGGCTAAGGATCAAATCAAACTTCCCTGGCAATAAGCACAAGCAACAGACTCTGTGCTACTGTCGATAAAATTCTGCTTAGTCCACCATCCCATGCAGATGGCAAGAGTTACAGGATCATCATGAACTGCTGAATAAATAGCGCCCCTCCCTCCCTCCTCCAGTCATGTCACCAGGATCTCTTTGGGCTAGAAAGGGTTAACACCACAGTTCGTCAAAAGTTTTGAAATAAAAAGGTAACATACAGCCTTAAAATGTCTAAACTGCAAACAATGATGGAGTTAACTGAAAAGCACGTGCCCCAGGATAGTACATGCGTACGAGGGAGAAATTTAACACTTGGGTCTGCTTGTCTTTACACATTAGGTGTGTTTCTTGCAGTTTGAGTATCTTATAACGAATATTCAGCACTTGGACAATGTCTCTTTCATTTCATCCAACAAGTTGCTAAGCAGGGTAGAATCACTACATTTCCCATCTATGGATACAGAGTTCTCTCCCTTGGAAAGAAAAAGAAAAAAAATACATTAGCTCCTCTCCTAAGCACAGACAATTTTCTTCCCAGCCTAACTTACACACCAACAACAGCCCGTGGAGCTTGCACAGGAACAAAGCAGACTTAGATGAGCAGTCAGATCAGGGAAGCTGTGTTAGTGCTGCTGCTACCCACCGGGTACATGCTGGGCAACAGGAAGCCCCCTGGAGGTACAAGTTGGGTAGCAGCACAGGGAAAACTGCTGGATGGGCCAGATCAATTGTATTACCCATCATGTCCCTGGACGTTGTAGGCAGGAATATTTCCCTCTTTCCAGTAAGATAGAAAAGGTTATTAATTTATTTTCTCTTCAGGTTTTGTTTCAAGTGTTAGATATACTCACCTTTTTTACCAGTAAGCAGACGTGATGACCTTGGATAGAACGACTGTACATTGATGCACAAGAATCAACACGTTCCACAACTATAAAGAAAGCAGGAGTTCTCATTTAATGGGACAACTTTTTAATGCAGGAGTTGCTTCTCATAAAAAGGAGTTACTGCTCTGTCTGGCTTCAATGAATACAGTCTTCTACCAAGTGAAAGGAAGATGTCAGGGTTAAGATGATGTACGTGCCTGTCCCCTCCTGGCTCCTATCTGGCATGTTTTGCAATAGTGAGGTTAATTAACTTGTCTTCCAAGCAAACTGCAAAGGTTCTGTGGCAAAGACATTGATCAGGATGTAGATCTCTTCCCCAGAACCATTCTCAACAAGGCAGTGCCTAATGCATATGCGAGAACATGATGAAACAGCCATTTGGTTTTGCTTCACCCTGTATGTGTGTTTTAATTAATTTAGAAACTCTTGAATAGCTTGAATAGCTCTCTCCCCTCCTTGGTGAAACAAAGCATTAGGGGAAAGAGGTATGATGAAGCACTGAGATCAAATACAACCTCCAGAGAACAGCTATAGCCCTAACTATAAGCAAGCTGCTCCCGCGATACATGCCATGAGCCTTGCCAAACTGGAGGAAAGCCACAGGGACCCAAAGAGAGCTCACTTTTTCAAAGCATGATATGCTTTGAGGATATGAATGCATTATAGAACTAGCAGCAACTCCTCTCCCAATTTTATTTGATCTGGCTATCAGCTGCTTCTGCCATTGAGGCCATGGTGTGCTGCACTCAAACATAACAGGAATTTCTGCATCCAGAAGACTCACCTGAAAAGTGATGATGAAAACAGATCTTTGCCAGTAGATGTTGGAAAGAAATGCTAATTCCATCTACTTTAATAGAACTCATGTGTAGATCTCCAGATTCTAGAAGCTTGGCAAAAGCATCACTGCAAAACAGGAAGGCAAGTAAATACTTGTGCTACAAAGTCAAGTGAGATCTGTTATTTAACCCCATGCAGACCTCAAGACATCTCAGGATGAAGAAGTACTACCAAGCTCTAGGAAAATGGCTTTAGAGCAAACATGGGAACCAGACTGCACTGGAGTATCCTATGGCCTCAGAGTTACTTCCACACAATGCGTCAGCCTACATGGCATATAGCTTCTTCTTCATAGTCACTTGAAACAAACCACTAGACCTACGTTAACAGTCAAACATTACAAAAGATAGCTGAACCGTAACCAAACCAATCACAAATAGCCAAAGTCAGAAGCATGCTGTGTATCTTGCAGATATAGCCTGCAGCCAAAGCTCAGCTTCACATGGGCAGCAAAAGCACCGATGTTGTGAGGTGCCCCCTAAATGGCACTTACCTATAGCAAGGCGTCGTGATCAAGTATGAAGCGCAACTGAAGTGCAATTTGAAATCTAGTTTTTCATGGGTTGAACCTTCATCATTCTGCAACAGGTCAAAGGAAAGGAGATGAATGGGAGCCTCAAGACAGCAAGAGGAGGCACCACCCCCACCTACCAAACAGGCACAGATGAGACTTTTAAGGCTCAATTCCCCTTGATATACCCTGGGGTGGACCTGAAGGATCAGTCTGAGGATAACCATCACACTGCAGTATCAGGCCATTTAGAGACATGATTTGGGCAGGTGGGTTAATACATACACCTAGAGCAGGTAACAGACACAACTGGACAAATCTGGCTCCATTTTCAGTTGTGCCCTGCTGAATGAAATAAACTGAGCAGACTGAATTTAAGCTAATACTTCAAGATATGGTTTCATTGTTCACAATTTGCCAAAAATAAACTAACATTTTCCAGATTCTTAGGTACTAAAAATAGAACTGGTATACTACTTATTTTTTAAGAAACATAAAATAGAAGTATACTCAGAAGGGGCTGCAGCTGTCTCCATTCACTTCTTTCAAGCTGTTCACACAGCTACTTCATTAATAATTTTATTGAAGAAAAAATTTGAAACCCAGATAATAACCTACAGACCAGGCAGATACTTATTAAACAATGCCTTCACGTAACATCACTCTTGTTCTGGGTTTCTATCCTTATTAATCTCATCTAATTCTTAGTATTTTTCCTGCCTTGTGCCAGATTGCACTATGCAACTGATCTTTGGGTAGCTGATACCAGAAGAAATAGACCTGAGTTGTATCTCTCACTAGCTGGTTATCCTCCTCTCCCCTGGCAGATGCATCACTGCAGTGATTTTCTAGCTGACAATGTGGCAAATGTTTCAGGCTGCGTTGCTCACACTGCCAGGAATGACAATTTAGGACATGCTTATGCAGTATTCAGGACACTCTTCGCACAAGATGTCATGTAAAAATACTTCTCATAGAACAGAATGGGCTGGTGCAGCAGAGATGAAATGATGCCTAAGAAAAGCTCTAAAGCAGTGCTTTCCACCCAAGTCAAGCTCCCTTATGCAGTTCCAAAGGAAGCAGAAGCACAGAGTTTAAAAAGCTGCACTTACTTTGACTATAAAGGACAGTGTTCCTTTTAACTTCTGAGCCATAACAATACTCTGAAGTGTAAACACAAACTGGGCTTCATTAGAGATTCCTAGCATGAAGAAAGGAAAGGGAGAAGTCAGGTCAGAAAATGGCTTCCGTATCTAAGTAATGATTAGAATAAACTGATCAGTAGCAGCTAAGCTTTATGCACTATTTTTGAACCAAGTTTGAAGTTTTCCATATAGTCAGAAGACCAAGCACAATTCCTTTTGTGAATTAGCAGTGTTAGAGCAATTAACTCTTGGGTATCTGAGGAGCAACACTGATGACTGGCTTTTGGTTGAGGTTACAGAGAGTTCCTGGGCAAGATGAGTCACAGTGGCAATCGAAACAATCTGCAACTGGAAGATTTATAGCTTGCCAAGTAGTTTTCAGAAATTATGTTTTTCTTTTAATGTACAAATCTCTGTCAAGAACTTAAGAACTGCCAAGGAATCAAAAAGAAAAAAGATACCCTCCTCCCTGCTGCTTTCCATGGGGACAGAGGGAATCAAAACACATTCTAATGTCGCTAAATCCCAGAGAACTTCTGTGAGCTGTTCCAGTACTCAAATGAACTCTTTGGGGAAGGAAGTAAAATTCAAATAAATGAGTCATAACACTATTTATGAAGGTATTATCCCTCATCTCAGCAATTCCTATTTCTTTAGGGCTCAGCTCCCTATCCAACAATGTAGGTACTTGTAAACTTCCCATGTGTATGGCCTGTACCATTAAAACAGTGGATCAACAGCTTCAGTATAAAGCCAGTGGGGATTCTACTAGTTCAAGAACCAGTGGGAAAGAAAGAGGCCTATAGTCTTCTTTCATTTTACATCTCATAGTAAATGAAGTTGGGATTCCTGCAGATGGCCACGCTGGCAGGTTCAAAGTTGTACCAGCCTGCAGTCACCTCAAAAAAAGGAACTTGGACAGTGGGACTCCCAGTCCTATGTTACAGGTTTTGCTCTTGCTGTACAGAAGCACCTGCATTTATAGCCTTACTGTAAAGCTTATTCTCTCCAGCAAATTGTGTGAAAGCTCACTGAACACCCAGGCAGAAAGACAAGCCTTTCTGGAAAATGGCGAGTACCAAGAAGTTCAGGCAGTACTTTCCACAGGAGGGCAGTGCAGGACCAGACATACTCCAAGAATGCTGTGCAAAGCTGCACATACCAGGGGGTAGTTGGAAGGGCACAGGTATTCCGTCATGTACTGATGATCCTTCTGGTCGGAGCATTTTAGTGTTGAGAGAGTCCAGGACATTTAGTTCCATGCTCTTAAGGAAGCTAGTGCTTTTGTTCTCAAAGATAACAGAGACAGTAACTTGACTATCACTCTGAAGGTTTCCTTGAATATCGTACATCTGCAAATGAAGAAAACATCACAGGGAAGACTGAGAAGCTTCACACAGCAGAGCACCAGAACAGAACACACTATCAGAATATGGCAAACTTCAAAGAGAAGGTAATTCAGTACAACTGTAGGATAATGAAAAGCATATTGGTGATCAGCTCCACAGAACTGCTAAGTAGTGAGAAAAGACAATGGAAAAACTTGTTACAGGAGACAACTAAAAGAATGTAGAAAGCTAACAAGGCTCCATCCACACCCTAGGATTTAAAGGGTTCTTTAATTACAAGTCTACAAAAGGTATTACCCTCAGAGTATTCCCTTCCATTAGAAAATACAAAAGTAATATCTGAATTTTAATGCCAAAAAACTCACCATTTTAATGTATGGATTTTCAGCAAGAAGGCGGTAACTGGACATAGGCTGAAAAGAAAGAAGTCACAGTTACGATATATAGCAGAACTTAGTTCTTGGAAGAGAACTGACACTCTCTTTCCCCCAAAAAACAGCTTAGCTTCTGTTTTCTTCCCAAGGCAAGAGCTGCCAATGCACAGCTACTCACTGGTAGTGGTTCATCGTCTAGTGTTCCATTCTGCACTGATTCTGTTGCTTCCTCTTCACTGTGATGATGCTTCTTTTTGGATTTCTTTTTATCCTTTGATTTCTCTTCTTTCTCTTTCTTGTGCTTTTTCTTCTTATGCTTGGAGGATTTCTACCAAGAATGAGAAACTATAATAAATCCTTCAAGAAATCTCTATATGTCCAGCCATTACCACGTGACCCCCCTACCAACCCTGCAACTCTAACTTCTCGGTCTATGCAACCTTCCAGCCAACTGCATAGTTTTCTACCACTGCAGAAACCTGAAATGGAGCCCTCATTCCTTACACCTCAATAACCATTCTGTGTTGAGTCCCAGTAAACCCTTGCTCCTAGCTCAGATACCAATGCCTTAGCCAAAAGCAGCCAGGGATTAGTGGAAGGCCAAATACTTTTTGACTGTTCGAAAGCTCAGTTTTAGAACTGCTATCTGACCCTTCCTCAGGGAACAACCAAACCTCTTACTATGAAGTGTGTAGAACTCCTCAAGGAGGCTAACCTCCCACTGCACACTATTCGCAGATGAATACACTGAATAAAATGCTGTTGGTAATTCCTGTGTGCTTATTTATGAGAAACAGGAGACACCAGATGAATGTAGTTACAGGTAGCCACTTAGACTGCTTACCTTTCCTTCGTCTTCTTCCTGCTGCTCTTCCCTTTCTTCCTTTTTTACCTCTTCAGGTTCAGCCACAACAGCAGCACTCACTTCAGGCCCGCTCTGAGTAGATTATCAGAAGGATTATGACACTAATGGAACACAGTTGAAAGAGCTGAATCCCACAACAAGAGAAACTGTTACAGTGACACCCATCCCCTTCTCCCTCCAGAAAACCGTTACTTTGACAGTTACATTAGACTAACATGGTATAAAGGATTTCACTATGTCACTGAAACCTGGCAAACATCATCACTTGAGGACAAGATACAAAAGAATTCCTCCAGGCAATCAGTCCCTTTATATTTCATGTCTCTTCCTGTAAAATCTTCCATCAAAATTCATTAGTTTTTCTTTCAGACTATGTCTCATCTCTAATAACATTGCTAGTGTCTAGTTCACACCAAGAAAAAAAACTACAGGTTAGTATAATATTAAAATCCACAAAGCCTGGCCTGCAGCTGCATCTGTATTTCTATCCACCGATCTGCACAACAGAGCGAGCTTGAAACTTCCCATTACGGTGTCCAAAGTGAGGAGAAAAAGTTTCATTGCTTCATGGCAGTATGTTGAGGAGATGAAAGCTATCCTTCCCTTCCTTCCTGCAGTATGACAAAACACTAATATCACAGCTAAGATGCAACTGCTAGAAAAGTTTTCCTGTGAGAAGGTATGATGTCTACCTGTGGCTGTGTAGTGGAAACAGGTGGTGGAGCAGTGGAGAGCCAGAAATCCAAGTCTTCCCCCTGAATTTCAGGAGAAGAAAAAACATGATGGTAGTTTTGGTATCATTCTAAAATAAATAAGTAAATAAATGTTAATACCTTAAATTTTCATGGAAATGCATCTCTCCACAATGCATCAAATATGTTGCAATATATTTAGGAGCAAATAATTCAAGGAGCTTAACTTCACCTTTTAAATACATTTCTAAACCTGGCCATAGCTGATAGTAACCACAAGTTACAAAGAACACCGGCTGCATCTTAAAGAAAACCTGCATTTCCGCAGAGTGGTTAGGACAGAGGATACTTCTGCATTCAGAAGAACTTGCAACCTATGTCAGGTTTTATAACTGAAGGATTAAGTATATGGGGACAGGACACAAAAAAAGATGAATTACAGATATTCTGCTAAAGAAACTTCCCAATTTTAAGAACAAAGAAAACATTTTTTGGAAACAGCTTCCAGATTAGATCTGCCAGGTCTCTTGCATAGGCTACTGATTGCTGAATTCTAGTAACTTACACAGTTATTTTTATTAACAAATCTTTAAATACCTTCTTGCAAGATCGTAGAAGTTTAAGGAGATAAAAGGTAAAAACGTTCAGCTGCTTGAACTGTCAAACGTGACTGTTCCCAAGCAACAATCTAAACACAGCAGTAGATGGGTCCCATAACAAATTTCTAAAAGAATACAAGTCTCAAATAATTACCTTTTTCTCCTCTTCTTCCTCTACTACCTTTTTCTCCTTCTCTTTCTTCTTTCCTTTGTCTCTCTCCTTTTCTCTGTGTTTCTTTTCCTTCTTTTTGGGTTTCTTACTCTTCTCTACAGGTGGAGCTTCTAAGTCTGGTGACTTCAGGGTCTCAG
Source organism: Heteronetta atricapilla (assembly GCA_011075105.1). NCBI lineage: Eukaryota > Metazoa > Chordata > Aves > Anseriformes > Anatidae > Heteronetta > Heteronetta atricapilla. The sequence goes on from CM021758.1 coordinate 4,956,883, forward strand.
CATTTCTATGTCTCTGCACTGGCAGCTTCTCACTGTCTGCTAACGGCCTTAAAAATACAGAGAACATTATTAGCCTTCTGCAAAGATAACCTGAGTTAAGGGAGCCTATCCGCTGAACTTCCAGGAAAAGCTTTATTTTGTTTAAAAAAAGAGTTGGGCTCTGAAATCTAAATCAGCATATACACATACACCCTAAGTAAAGTTTATTTATGTAACTGCAAATACTGCCCTTGTGGATTAGAAATTGACAGAAACACTTTCAAGGTGACTTGAGAGCCAAGCCCTTGCTAACACCTGATCATTCCAACAACAACTATAGTCTTGCAGGCTGAGTTTCACCTGAAGGATACACATGAAGGATACAACTCAGTCTTAAAGGAAGATCAAAGATGTGAAAACAGGTGGAAAATTAAACATGGCTCAAGCAGCCCTTGAAGGGCATGTGTTTATTTATTTATTTTTGGTGTTATCTATGAATAGACCACTCTGACTAGAAGTGACTTTAAGCAGTAAATTGTTTAGATGTGCATGTTTATGTTATGAATTTGTACTCTACCATTACATTCAAAAAAAGTTGATTTGATATCAGATATTTGTTTCCAAGATGTATGACTAGTAGCTCAGATTTACACTGCATCCAAAATCTGTTACTTGGGGAAAAAAGCAACCCAAGAATTTGTCCATTCTTGCCAAACACTACCCTTAAATCAATGAAAACAGTTGGCTGATTGCTTCCTTTTTTTTCCTAGAGCTTTTGCTTAACATTGTTTTTTATGTTTGAACAGCAAACACCAGTTCAAAAAGGTATCTAACAGTCTTATCTGATAGAATCTCTTGCTTATATTGTATGAAGAGTCAGGCCTCATCAATTAAAAAAAAAAAACAACACTTTGAAACAGAAACTGTAGTGGCAAGAAGGACCCCATTTGTTTGAACCGTAAGCAAATCTCATCTTTAAGCTATTTGGCACAGGTACCAGGGATCACTGCTGAAAGTCAACAAGGAACAGACCTGCACAAATTTGAGGGTCAAGGATTTCAATAGTTTCATGACCCCTCCCTCAAGCATTTATGCTGTCCACTGAATCTGACAAAGAAGGTCAAGCACTTAGCAGTATAGTCTTACCTGGAAGGCTTCCCTGAAACCAGACTGCATGTGAGCGTGACACAGACATAGCAGTGCAAGCACAGAAAGAAAGAGAGAGGACAGAGACATGAGAAACCGTGACAGGAGAACACAGTGACTCACATGAAATGGAGAGAGAGTGGATGGAAACAGTACAAAAGCTCCAGAATGCCTCCTAGAGCCTAGCATTCAGAAACTGCTCTGCTTAGTTTTTTCCTATGCTGTTGAGGCTTCCCAAGCAAACAAACTAATATCACCAATTAATTATCTTTTATACATTTGTCCTTTGCACACTCAAAGGAGAATGTGACCAGGTAATGAAAAAGTTCCTCATAAACTACTCTTTCACTTTTTAAAAATGGTACATTTCCTCCTCCTATTTTTCTTCCCCGAGAGTGCCATAGTACCAAACTCCTACAGGCTCCCACAGAACTGCAGAGAATGGCACAGAGCTTCAAGTTGTTTAAGTATTATAAATAGAAAGAGGCAGACAGACTACACACACACACGTGCCTGCAAAGCCTTTAAAGCATTATAGGAGGAATTTATGGACTACAAAACAGCAACTATATTTAGCATTGTGATTTTGTAAGGCAGCAACTAAAAAAGTCACCATGTGCAATATTTAACAGACATCTTCTAGCTATCACACAGCCTGCAGGGTATTAGGGCCTGCTGCACTGCTGCTATTACTGTAAGCAACTCCAGTAGCTGCATAGGAACCAGACTCTGGTCAAAGTTGCATGCAATCCAGTAGTATTAAAATATTTTTCAGTAGTGGCACTACACTGAAGTTCACAAGGCAGAGATGCTACAAACCGGCTGCTGATGCTTAAATTCTCACAACACAGTATACACGCTCATAAGTACATACATACATCAGATCTAAGATGAACACAGATAAATGTGGATCACATTCAGTGGAAATGCATGTTGAATCAAAGAGCTTGGTACACACAAAAGCTCTAATTCACTTCTGATTCTAGCAACGCTTCCCTGTACTTTCACTTTCTATTTGGTCACACAAAATGTTTTTTCAGCCTTTCAAAACCCCTTTATTTGAGCATCTGAGGTTTTATCATCTGTGCTTCAGTGGAAACCCAAACCTGGATGATCATCTGAGGTTACATTTAAGACTTGGAGAGAAACTGCAATCTTTTCATAGTGGACTGCAGATAGTGTCTGTTTACCCTCGGACTAGTCCTCATGCATTCTGGTTAGTAATTAAGTAAATTCACATACAAAATTGTCACTTACTTATCCAGATCTATATCAAGTGCCTTATATGGATCGTTGGGATCTTTGTCATCCTCATCACTGGGCAATGCATTCTGCAGGAAAGAGAAAGAGACCATCCACTGAAGAAGTGAATGAACCCCGGGCAACTTCAGAAATACACCCCTCGGTGCAGTTTTTCAGATTGCTAACCATGGAATGGGCCAGCTTGCAGTCCGACACAGTAAGTTATAAGAACAGTGAGTGTACTTTAATGCAACATGTAGTTAGTTACAAGATTAATTTAGAACAAAGCCATTCTTCACAAACTGCAGGATCTGAATTGCTGCTGTTTGGTTTTGATTAACCTAAGTTTTAGGAACAAATACAGATTACATCACTAGCATGTGCAATTAATTACAATCAGCTGCAAACCTGCTGACTAGACAGCAAGTTAATGTCAAAATGGAGCAGTGCAGCATAATAAATGAAGTGACTATTTGGAGAGTTATTTTTATAGCAGAGATGCATCTTTTTTTTTTTTTTTAACAGCTTCAGTGGCAATTTTTGTCTTTTTGTACACAAAAAGACAGTAATTTCTCCCCCTGGAAAGAACAGCTTACAACCATCTCAGTAAGTCATTTCTTAAACAGCTTTGCAAGAAGTCAGAGCTCTAACTGCAATGACACAGGCTGGCTGGCAATTCTTGGGGAAAATCTCCTCAGAAGAGCACATAGTTAATCAGCTGACCTCTGGCATCTCCTCTGTGATGATATCTACATGGTGAGCTGGAGTGATATCCTCCTCGCTCTCTGTGTGCAAAGAGTTATGGCGATGATGCTTTCCTCTCTTCTCCTTTTTCTGCTTTTTTTTCTTCTTGTCTTTCTCCAGTTTCTGTTTATGCCTTCGCTCTTCTTCCAGTTTCACATACTGGTCAGACATAGGCATTCCTGCAGAGGAAGACAAACTGCTTTCAGTCCACATGAACACCGATCAGTCCATGAACCTTGCTTCTTAGTGTCTCCGAATTAGAACAATCAGCGCTGCCTTACACTTCAACATCTCATACAGCCCTTCTAACAGCAACTTTCCTGCTGCATTCCATCTCTCTCCAAAAATAGGAGAACAGTATTCTGCTCTGATTCTTGTTTGTCTACATTAAATGGAATACGAAGAGGGGCTAAATATGCACACTTCAACTAGAATTGGTGTTTTGGATATACTAATACTGACAATTTTCCATTCTTTTGGAAAATGCTTTGCTACATAAACTTCAAATATTTGCCCTTAAAACTGATCACTTTCAATTTACTGCACTTTAACAACAGTATATCAAATTAGTTGTTTGAAGCTATTTTTTGTTGTTTTAAAAAACACTAAAATCATACCATAAAACCAATCCGTACTATTAGACTCCACTTAATGCCTCCTGATCACCTCCTGTCCTTTAAAGCATTCCCACACTACAGACTTGGCTGTACTACATACTTAATCACAGAATTACTTCTAATACTGTCTTGAGAGCAAGTGGACTCAGACCACAAAGTACTCATTTCTAAGAAATGTTAGTTAAGGAGAACCATTTAGGAGTCTAATCAAAGCATGCTCCTTGTGCTTAAAAATTAAGTTGTTGTTGTTACTTTTGCTTTAGAAAAAACTGTAATTGATTTTAAATATTAACTGCGCTTACCTGGAACTTTTAAGGGGACAGAGAGGTCAATCTGGACCACAGGTATATGTTCCACACCTGGAGTGTCTTGGTATCGCTGGGAAAATGAAAATTTATGTTCTGAGCATTGCCAGATCTATATAAATAGACATGTTATATTACAAAACAGCAAGCAGTTTAACCCTTTAAGCAAACATTTTAAGGATAGAAATGGAATAGCTCAGTACTAAATCCTATCTGGTAGCAGGATGTATTTTAGAGCTAACTGGTAACTATTATAAAACACCCTGCTTCTAACTACAGAGCCTTAACCCTGCTACAGCCCCAAACAAGGCTTGTTGCAACTGATGAAATTTTGGTTTCTGCTTTACTGACAGTAAGTTGCCACTTCAAAAGAAGTTGAGAGGTCTAGGCTGAGGAAAATGGGACAGTCCTAAGGACAGAGGGAATAAAACAGGAACTTTTCCTGAAAAAAATGGCAAAAAAGCCACCACAACCCTTTGATTTCACACTCCGTGAACACACAGCGTATTTTAAGGGGAACATGTTTTGGTGTGGATGTTAACTACTAACCTTAAAGTGTTTATTCACTCTCTCCAGCGCTCTTAATGAAGTGCCTGGCAATCTGAACCCTGAATCCATCAACCACAGTTGGGACAAACTACCTGCACAGGAATTTGTGACATAAGGGCAAAGAAGAAATGTTTCTTTGCATCTTTTAGAGTCTTGTTGCTGAAATCCAAACACCGGGCATTCTATGACAAGTTAAAGATTGTTACAAGCTTCTCTGCAATGGGAGCTGTGAAAGTCACCACTTTATTTTTTAACTGGAGGTCCACTGGAAAACCACAGGAAGCTGGCTGCTCTTGTGGTATTTACTCATTTGCAAATTTTTCAACACAAATAAGGCCTATAAAAATAGAGGTATGCAGTCACTCCAGTTGCCACACTAGTAAGTGACCCTAACTGCAGTAGAGATAATCAGAAGTGTCTCAATGGGAAACTGCAGCTCTGACATTCGAAGAGACTTCACACACTTATGATAGACCAGCAGAAGATTTTCATTTGAACTCACTCACCTTCTGTGGGGAAGGAGAGCTTTTAATATAAAATGGGTTGTTTGCCTGCTCTTGTTTCCGGGCTTCTCGACGCTAAAAGAAAGAGCTTAGTTAGAATGTTTGCTTTCAAGCAAAGAGAACTAAGAGGCATCAGAATGCAAAAATGTGATCTCCCTTAATATTTGGAATATTGCTTAACTACTTGCAAAAATACTACAGCATAGTAGCTCGATTATGATTAACCATGAGTTATGAGACATACTAGGATTCAACTTTAGGTACTGTCATTGCTGTAACTGATACTCCTTAGAAAATCCTTTCTTGGCCTTTTGATTCTAGACTAGATAACTTCCTTAAGACCAGATCTGGATGGCAATGCAAACATTTGTTATCATTTTCACAGCTTGGAGGAAGAAGTGAAGATTCTTATCAACAAAAAGTACTCTCTAAGGAAATAGAAAACATTCAAAGTAGGAAAGGTACTCTCACTACTAAGAACAGACATTACAGTAGTTTACAGAAGCTGCTGAAGTCCATGAGCAAAGGTGATGCCTCTTTTTGCCAATATAGAGCACACAGTAACACAAGTACACTAATGAAGGAGATACATAAGAACAAGTAGTTGCAGAGCTTGGGACAAGTATTCATCTTCAAGACCCTGTACTTCAAAGTGAACTGCATTACACACTACAGTTTACAGGACAGATTTTTACAAGAGCTCAAAGTTCCTAACAAGGAGTTTTTATATCTTCCTTCCATTTGGACAAAATAAGAAAACCACACTTCCAGGAGCACCTGATATTGGACGTATTCCACAGTGACTACAGATACTTCTATTCAAACACGCATTTTGTTCACATCATATCATCAGATTTCCAGAGCTGTAGAAAGCAGTCTGCTTCTGACTACAAGGAGAATCTTTAACAGCAGTTACAACTGTTTTATTAACTGACAACATTACTACTGAACTAAGTAGTAATGAACTAAGGTCACTGCACCGAGCCTGACTGAGTTTAAGAAGAGATTGGACTGTGCACTTAGTCACATGGTCTGAACTTTTGGGTAGACCTGTGCGGTGTCAAGAGTTGGACTTGATGATCCTTAAGGGTCCCTTCCAACTCAGGATATTCTATGATTCTATGATTCTATGATAAGTACCAAAAAAAAAGAAAGCGTATTAACATTCACTCACTCTGGCCAGTTCTTCTTCATCTATTTCTGGCTGTCTGTGCCTGGAATGCCTTTGTTCCTCATCATGGAAAATTGTTTTGGGCTTTTCATCTTCTGACTCACTGTCTGATGGAGGCTCATTGATCCAGGCATCAAGGTCCAAGCTGGCAAGAATTGCAGTAAACACAATTAGCTTGACTAAGTACCCTTGAGTATCTCACTTTTTCTAGTCATATACTTACCTTTACTATTCAAAATTTTAGAAGTTCAAATAAAGCACTGCAAGCAAAAAGGAATCTTACTTACCCCTCTGGAACTGGGACTTTTTTCTGTGCTTTAGGAGCGACAGGGTTCAGCTCACCAGCAAACAGGGCTATTACTTCCTCAGCCACAGGCACTTCTTTTACTTGTAGTTTTTGAATGTATTTTATTAGTTGCAGAATACAAGAAGCCTAAGAACAAACACAAAAGTATTTTTGGAACAAATATTTAAAAACTGACCAAAAATGAACTCCAACTAAAGTCAGCTGAAGATAACTGTAGTGACTACAGCAATAAGGGAATTAAAAGAAGCACCATACTACTTCTAGCTGTGTCTAATTTATTACCGATTTCAATAGACAAACCAAAATACTGCTGCCTCTCTCCACCATAGCATACAACGTTATTTACCTGGCTTTACAAAACACTTTGCTAGAAAAAGTACGTAATAGACTGGATTTTCAGAAGGGATTTTATGTTTTTTTTTTGGTTTTTTTTTTTTTGGTTGTTTTGGTGTGTGTGTGTCCCCTCACCCCCCATGAAAAGAGCACATCAAAAACAAAGATTTAGGCTTAACAGGGAATAAGCAGTGGGGCTGGGTTGAAGAGTCTGCAGTCTTTTTCCCTGCTAAGCCTGTATGGTTTAATGAACACACTTGTGACATAGCACAGAAGCCTGCACAGTCCTTCTCTTGCTCTCCGTCTAGATCATGCCAGCACACAGCATTTTTTAAATCAATGAATGCAAATCTGACCTTACTGTTGAATTTACCATATCTTATTATAAAATAACCACTTGCTCACTCTTAACCTTTATCACATGCAAAAATAAAAACAAAGTTTTCCTTGTAAGCCCAACAAAGTAAGCAAATTACTGTAAAGCCTCAAAAATCTATAGCGTTTTCTAAACACTACAGTTACTGGTCTTCATCTGTCACTTTCCACTCTATGCTAGTTTCTGATAAAGGCAGGGACAAGGTGCTTTAGAACACAACTACCCTGTGTATCCACTAGGAACGTATGGCAGCTCTTTTTGGTTCAATGGGTACATCACAAAAATCACTGCAGTCATCTTGCAGCATTTTGAATTGTGATCTTGGAAAATGGACTTCACAATACGTTCGAGTCTTAGATCACAATTTTAAAACTAAATTGTTTTGAATTAAGTTCTTGCAAGCAGCCTTTGGGAGTGATTTTGATCTAGAATTAGATCTGGGCTCTGACACAAAATGTCACCACTCTTACCACTCTTCTAGTTCCAAGGTGCCTTTTCACTGAAATACAAGAAATACACAATACAAGCATCATGCTGATAACAGTGGCTTATATAAAATACGCATGTCCACAAAAAATGAGATGTGATCCAGTCCAATACAAATGAGTCTTTGTATGATAAATTCCAAGATAAGTTTGTTCTCTTACCCTCTCCTGAACTTCTAGATCTGCACTCTGTACAAACTGAGGCAAGCGCTCAATCATCAGCTGTGTAATTTCCTGAGCTGCTTCCTTTTCCCCAGATTGTTCTTTCTGCTGCAGGATGGATGCGTAGAGCTTCACCATGTTCTGGACGTAAACTGCCTGGATGTGGCCTGGTAGAGTTGTAACTTTAGGCCTCAGCATTGCCTCTAAAGTTTGGTTTGCTTCCTCAAGGTGTCTAAAAAGACAGAGTGAACGTATGAAAGACAGCAAGTGAGCAACTTCAACATTTTGTCAGTCTTAATAAAGACTTTTTCAAAAACCTCTGTTAAAGTACAAAGTGTTGCAGAAATACAAGTGGGACTACAAATACATAATCATCTGCTCTCTGCATCTTTTCCCCTTTCAAATGACAGCACTAGCATGACAGAGCAATCTACAACTATCCTTTTAAAGAAGGGGGAAGGCGAGGGACACCTCAGCTTCCACCTCTACAGTTTCAGTACCTTCTCCATTAACTAAGCATTGCACATTACGTGCAACTGCATTGACAACCTGGGACTGGCAGCCCAGGTAATTTTCTGCCATTCTGTACTTCACCACTGCACCAGTGAGGTGGTATTTCCACCCAGTTACTGAACAAAAATAAAATGTGGATGCCCCATCTCCGGAAATGCTCAAGGACAGGTTGGATGGGGCCCCAGGAAAGCTGATCAAGTGAGTGGCATTCTTACCCATGGCAGGGGTAGCTGGAACTAGATGATGTTGAAGGTGCCTTCCAACCTAAGCCATTCTATGATACAATGCCATGGTACATCCAATTTATCAAAATGAAGCCTAGGTAAAGTACACATGCATGCACACACAGCCAAGAGACGAATGTATCTATTTAAGATGAAAGTTAATGTTGACACAACACTGAAGATTGGGCTACTGCTGGTACAGACCAGTTTGGGACAGAAATAATACTTCTCACTCTCATGAAAAGGAAGCTCTGCAAAAAACTCTCAAAGCCAAAAGAGGAAGAAAAACAATAAAAAAACATTTCAGTCAAACAAGCTCACTAGATATTTTCCCTATTATATAAATAGGGTTAGACTTTAATGATTAAAGAGTTCAATCACTGGCTTAAGGTCTTGACTGCTTACATCCACAATCATGCTTTATCGTATGAGTGGGCAGGAATACAGAGGAAAACAGATACTCAAAATGAAACATCTGTCTTGAGTAGAGGAATCTCATGGGGTGAAGGTGAGGGAAAGAAGCAATCGCTTTGTTAGTTATAAGGGTGCACATTCTGAGCCACCCCTCTCAAAAAGTAGTTTTTAATGATCTGAATCTGTGTCCAAAAGAAGTTGTTCGAAGTGTCAGACATCCCAATTGCACTTACTCAGAGAATTCTCCACATATCCAAGCAGCAGCGTAAAGCACTTCACAGATTCCGTTCCTCTGGGTGTTGCTGGCTATGAGATGAGCGTTGTCCAAAAGCATAGCCATTTGAGAAACTGCAAATTTACGAATAGCTTTAACTCTGATAGCTACATCTAACATCTGAGCTGCTATAAGATGTCCATGCCGTGTGCCTTCCAATCGGGTCAGTTCCACCAAGATGCTTATGTACCTACAAAAAGCAAAAGGGACACAATTTTATTAATGGACAATCATGCATTACCATTGCTGGAAATTTTAAATTTGACACAAAACCACTGACCATTCGAAGTTTGTGATGTATTGGTAATTTGACTGACTACAAATATCTATGATTTTAGTCAGCAGCTCATCCCGGTACGTTGTCCCTTCTGCTTTATCCACATGAATCATCAGTTTCTTGACTATCTCCATCAAGTTCTTCTTCGAAACCTGTTAAAGAGTTATCGAAGGGTTGAACCAAGAATAAGGTATTTCCTGTACTGACAAATTCTTCTAATTCCAGTAAAGCAACTGATAAACTCTTTGATGGACCTATGTTATTGTGCTAACAAGAAATCAGAACAAAGGGCAAAGACCCCCCCCCAATGAAAATCACTTTACTACAAAAATTGTAAACACAGTCCTTTCACAGATCAAGTGTTCCCATCACAAGGTTGCCCGGGTAGCCTATGCACACTTTGTAAACTGCTCTGCACAGCTGCAGAACATATGCACAAAGCTGGCTGCACACAAAAACAATCAGAATGGAATTCCATATGTCATTAAGAAGGCATAACAAAACTGAAAGGGCAAATTTGACAGAGAAGCAGCTTAAAGCTGCCTTTTCAGAGTGCTCCAGACTCTTTCCCATTCTTTGTGTAACTTATGTCAACCCCAGATGTCGTCTGCTGCAACATGGACTGCAATGCAGAAGAGCAGTGACCTATCCCTGTATGTCCACAGCCACTTTCCACCTAAAAGGAAGGAGCAGTGAATTCTCCAGTCTCCTTCTGTGTGACTTCCATAGTGCCTGAACTCAATCTCTTTCCACAGTTCGAATGTATTTAAAGCCCTCATATGCTGTACTAGATCTTTTGTTTGCAAGAAGTGCCAGAAAAAATATGGCAGTTACTACAATGCTACTGAGGAAAGCAGAAGACAAAGGTGTTTTTTTTAAAATAAAAAATAAAAAAATTAACCTCCTAAACAAGGGGTCACATGGGCTGGAAGGGAAACAAAATAGGTGCAGAAACATACCATGCCATACAGCAGATCTAAAGCTCTGAGACGGATAGACTCATCTTTGTCATCCAAACATTGGAGAATGAGATCCTTGTGAGACTGAACTGACTTAGGATGTGTTTTCAGGATTTTGGACATAGCTAATAATCCCAGGTATTTCACTGCGAAAGACAAAATAAAACTTCTTTCCAAATATAGAAATACTGTTGTGTTGTGCATGAAAACTTAGTATTGACTGCTTTTACTTACACCAACTTTTACACGTTCAAATAACTATCTCTAATGAGGAGGACCATTTATGAGAAACAGCTCATTGCAGATTTTCCTTCATTTTATAATCCCCCCCACCCCAGGCCCATAGTTCGATGAACAAAGCTTAAAAAGCACAAAGAAGGTTGGTATATTAAGCAGGAGCCCTGTTCTCAATGGAAAAAAAGTCAGGAAAACAGGTCAAGAAAAGCTTTTGCACAAGAAAGGTTTTTACAATGTTCTTTGTAGTCACTAAAAAAGCAACCATTCCTACATTTTACTATCATGTTTTCGCTACAGAATAGCCCTCACTACTCTGCAAGCAGCAAGTTTATAAAAAGGGATAGGAAGAGAAGTGTTTCAGATTTTCAAGACCATAAGCAGAAGTAATAACTCATCTGTTTTAAAAAAAGCTCATTATAAGAAACTTTCAACATCAAACATTATTTCCACATTACAAAACCAGCAGTTGCTTACAACATACCAGGCACTATAATAATGAGTAAGCTGGAGAAAACTCATTGCTCTAAGACTGCTGCAGGTTCCCTCCAGTAACTGGTTGCTAAAAGCTTCCATGCGGACAAGCAACATACTTACAGTTCTGGTCAGAATCTTCTATCAATATTCTTAACTTCTGTACACAAAGCTAGGAAAAAAAAAAAAGACTGTGCTTATTACAAGCCTCAAAAAACTAAATTAAACTGTTTATAAAGTTTACTCAATACACAAGGGTGGCTAGAGCACACAAGGAAGCATTCTAAGGAAGACCTGCAGCCTCTGGTAATACAGACTTGTTGCATTTACAGATTCCAAAACAAAAGGAACAGAGTTCTTATGATTGCATTGATACAGGATGCACTTTGAGAGATGTGTGGTTAGAAAGCTGCCTGACAGAGAAGGACCTGGGAGTGATGGTTGATAGTTGGCTGAATGTGAGCCAGCAGTGTGCTCAGGCGGCCAAGAAGGCCAATGGCATCCTGGCTTGTATAAGAAACAGCATGGCCAGCAGGTCCAGGGAAGTGATCGTCCCCCTGTACTTGGCTCTGGTGAGGCCACACCTCGAGTACTGCGTTCAGTTTTGGGCCCCTCACTACAAGAAGGACATGGAGGTGCTTGAGTGAGTCCAGAGAAGGGCGACGAGGCTGGTGAGGGGCCTGGAGAACAAGTCCTACGAGGAGCGGCTGAGGGAGCTGGGCTTGTTCAGCCTGGAGAAAAGGAGGCTCAGGGGCGACCTTATCGCACCCCACAGGTACCTCAAAGGAGGCTGCAGCGAGGTGGGGGTTGGTCTGTTCTCCCACGTGCCTGGTGACAGGACGAGGGGGAATGGGCTAAAATTGTACCAGGGGAGGTTTAGGTTGGGTATTAGGAAAAACTTCTTTACTGAAAGGGTTGTTAGGCACTGGAACAGGCTGCCCCGGGAAGTGGTTGAGTCACCATCCCTGGAGGTCTTTAAAAGACGTCTAGACGTAGAGCTTAGCGATATGGTTTAGTGGAGGACTTGTTAGCATTAGGACAGAGGTTAGACTCAGTGATTTTGGAGGTCTCTTCCAACCTAGACTATTTTGTGATTCTGTGAAGATGAATAAAACAGAAAACCTTTAAAGGAGGGGAATTTGCATATTAAACCAAAGAAAATAATTTATAACAGAAATGCTTCAGTCTGTAGGATTCCACCTACGTGAGAGCTCTTCAGTGAGCTAGCTATTTATTGCTTTAACAAAGGAACATAATCCAATTTCTCCATAGCATTTGGTATTACACAGTAGAGCTGAACAAGTAACACCCACCAGAACCCAAACAGTGTTATACCTGGATGCTAGCACTGTGATTAGGCATCCCAGAGGATAGTGAGATCAAAACTGAAATAAACAAACAGAGGTTTCAGATGTTATATTCATTCAGAATATAGTAAAACACAAAGGTCAACAGCTAGCTCAGCTCTCAAGGAAAGGTACATTTTTGTTGTTTATCTTTTTGGTGAACTAGAGAGGAGAGAAGGCTGTAGTTCTTATACTTTATGAAAAGTAATAAATATCAGGGCAGGAAAAAAAAAACATGAAGGCATGAGCTGTTGGAACAGCCAGGTCAAAACTGCTTTATATTACACTTTGCTCTCGTTAATGTTTATTTTTACTGATATCACACAGCAGTCATGGCTGTAAATATGTCACCAGCTACGGCACAGATGAATTTACGTGTACACTTCCCTAACGTAATAAAATGCAGCAATGGAGCCTAGAGTTTAACTGGTGTTTTTTCATCAAGCCAGCAAGAGACTCAAGGCTAAATCAGCTCCTGCTGTTGATTACATTGAACATTTATAAAGCAACAATAACATGCAACCCATGGCAGGAAAGGTGGTGGTATCATGTTAACTACTGTTGTCACCTAGCACATCCATGCCAGCACAATCCTTTACCAAGCCAGTAACACAAACTGACCTTAGTGACTAAGTGCAGTGGCATTTTACTCTCCATAATCCTGCAGAGCTACATTTCTGGGAAGGAGTGTGGATGGTTGCTTTTCAGACCATGCAGGGAACTGGAAGGTACAAGGTGCTACTGATGCAGGTACTCAGCTTCACATTCTCCAAATTCATGTTTTACATTATAGTCTCTTAGCAGGCCTCCCTGGGGTGATCTTAGTGAATTTCTCTTTGAACCAGATTCAGGACAAGAGGGAATGGCCTCAAGTTGCACCAAGAGAGGTTCAGGTTGGAAATTAGGAGACATTTCTATTCAGAAAGAGCAGTCAGGCATTGGAACGGGTTGCCCAGGGAGGTGGTAGAATCACCCTTCCTGGAGATGTTTTAAGAAAGGTTGAACGTGGTTGCACCTGGTTCACCCACTAAACCATGGACCATGCATCATGGGTGATATTGGCGGTAGAGAGATGGTCGGACCAGATTATCTTGGAGGTCTTTTCCAACCTTAATGGTTCTACGATTTACCCTATCATATGTGGATAAGGCACCCTCTTATCCACAATGGAATTAACCTCAGTGCTATTTTTTTCCTCACCATCATAACTTCATCTTACATTTCCCTGATGGAATCGGTGAACATGAAGCAAGTGACAGCGATTTCTTTGAACTGATCCAATACTGCACATTCCGGCATAATTATCCCTTGGAGAATCTAAATCTACCCATGAGACAGACTTATGGCCAAATTGTGGATATCAATAACTCTCTGCTTCCACATGAGGGCAGGAATGTGCCAGGTCTCAGCTGGAATACCCCGTTACCCCATTTTGCCTTAGTTTCGTTCTCCATCCCCAGTAGTGAGTTCACACCCCCCTCCCTGCTCAGAAATGAATGTAAACTATAGATCTATTATTTCAGTGACCTCATTCAAAGAATTGCACCAAGTCTTCTTTATTTCTCCAATTCCACAACTTAAGAAAAAAAAGCCTACTATTTTTCCTCACATAAGAAAGCGTTGTCAAAGTTTCCATGAGGCATTGATTAGGTTCTGCATTTTATTGCTGCTGGCATATTTCACAGTTCTAACACCACTTAGGAGCTTGAATATAAATAAAATATATTTTACATAATTTATAAATACTCATTGTTAGTTAAGCTTTGTTTTAGACTTTAGCAAATAAAATATAGCTGTAATAACTTAGCCTCATCTACTAACAAAGGATTTCGGTTACAGTTATGTAGTGGAAGAAATCACTGGAAGTTTGCCAAGTGATTTAATTTGGTTATAGAAATATATTAAGTTAAAAAACAGTCACAATTAATTGATGACAAAGTTCACCACATTCTTTCTAGGTCACAAATCTCAGTTCTCACCTGCTATTACTGTGTTCACACATTCATATAAGAGAGACATGGCTGAGGTGCTGAAACAGAAATCAAGCATTTTAAACAGGGAATAAAACTATCACATTTTGAAGAATTGTCAGCAATATCTTGGAGCTAGTTAACACCTTTAATTACACAGGAAACTGCCAGTATTCTGTTCCATATACCTCCAAATTAGAGGAAATGATTCTCACTTATAAATGGGAGGGAGGCGGTATAGCTGGCTACTGAAAGAGGGGGGGCAGGGGAGGAAACAGCTGATTTTGCAGTCCTCTCCTTGACTTCCAAAACAGAATATAGTAGAGATTAAGTCATTTCTTCTCTGAGAAGAGGCAAATAACAGTACTGGAACAGGATGGATAAGGAAGGAAGCAGTTAGTCAAAATCTCAGTCCCAGTTTCAGAGCACTGAACCAATCTTGTCCAAGGATCAAATCAAGTCCTCTGCCCATAGTCAAAAATTCATGCTACGAAAAGCAGATGGACAACCTCCAGGTCTCTCTCTCCAAAGAGAATGAGTCATGCATGAACAGCAGACTCTTGAAAATATGTTGCTGGCTTGTAGGAATGAGCAAATGTCCTGTTCCACTCCAAACGTAAATTCAAGAAAATCTTCAGTGGAACACTCGGTAAATACAGTGAGATTCTGAGGATTTCACATACAAAAACTGATTTACATGATGGAAACAAAGTGCCCTCCAGCCACACAGTAAATCTCACAAGTAACAAAGGACTGCTTCTGGAGAAGCAGGTCTGCAAAGGTAATGAGCAAACAGCTCTGAAGGCAACAGTCACAAACTGCTCCTGTGAAGGTCACTCAGCACATGGTATCCATGACTCTGGCATACTCAGAACTGGGACAATCACTTCTGCTCTCTATGCATTTTATGGTAGGTGGCAGACTGTTTGGCCTTATGCATGTGTGATATGAGACCCAAAATGACAGACAATGACAGTCAATCAGAACACAATTATGTCCTCAGAAATAACAAAATAAATAGCTACTGTGGGAGTAGGAGAGGACACAGACAGGACTGAAGACATTCTGTCCATCTTGCTGCTTTTTCTAGTGAAGTACTGCTTCTAATGAGTTTGTATGCATGCATCACTGTTGCAAAAACTCTCCTGAGCTGTTTGGAGGCAAGCCTTCTGGCTGGTCTGCTCAGAAGCAGCCTTACAAGCATTACTATGAGGATGAAGAGAAATTGTTTGGCTAGACTTCCCTTTCACTGCTACACAGATACCTGTTAAATTTTCTCATTCTCGTTCATCCTCATGCTCTGCCACATTAAGAGAAACTGATCTTGAAATCTGGATAACTCCAACATAGTACGACACTCTCTTTCCATAACTGGGAATATGTATTCATTCCTTCCTCCTTTCTGAGTTTAGTTCAGAATTAGATCCAAAACAGTAACACAAATCAGCTTTAACAAGGCACAAAGATTATCTTCAAATTTCTTTATCTAACTACACTTCCAAAAAAGTCAAGAGTCAAATATGTGCAGATGAGCAGAAGAGGCAAATACACAGCTTTTTTTTTTTTTTTTAAGGCATAGTTGGTTTTTTTTGTGTGTGTATTTGTTTAAATATATGCACCAAAGTAATCCCTGGCTTAAAATGAGTGAAATCAAAGCATACAAGCTTCTGAGAAATTCAAGACAGCTGACACCTAAAGGCTTTCATTAGGGTATTTTATCTCAGTCGAGTTTTTTAGGAAGTCTTAATATTACTACTTTGATACTGAAACCAACACATTCAAGCTCAGGAAGAAGTTCAGAAATGCATCACTAGACCTAGCTGCTGACCTACCTAACACACATTTTACCAATCCTGAATAAACAAAGTAATATTTGTTATACATACCTGTGTATGAGGTTGGTCAGAGGCTCAATTAATTTCTTTCCCAGCCTAGGTTCTAATGGAGTCAGAGCACCAAACTATTTTAAGAAGTACAAACAAGAAACTGAATTAATAGCTGGTTTTAAGCAACATAAAAACATTAAATATGATGAATTATAGTTTAAATAAGCTATGTTAAAGTATTTTTTTCCTCTAAGTTCACAAATACTAGAAGAGATTCCTGGTTCATTTTTTAATTAGAATTAAAGGTAACTATACCTACAAGCAAGAAACCTATTTTCATACACAACAGTTTAATGAGGATCCCAATCCTGTAAATATAGGTAGAGAATACTTGCCAGTTTTATAATTTTAATGAGAACCCAATTATTGGTTGACGATGTCATCAACTTGAAAAAGAGTGGAGCAAGAGAAAGGTAGTTCTTGGGATTGCGCCGAGCCAGCTCACAAATAACATTTACTGCAGCAGACTGCACACCTGAGAAATAGAAGTGAGACAAGCAAAATTCTCATAAACACTTTAATAGTAATTGAAGTTTCTGGTGCAGAACACTCAGAACAAAAGCAGACTTGTACATTCCAAGAGGAATGGGTCAGCCTCATTACCAGTGATGAGGTAGTGAACTAAACATAGGAATGCAAGACAAACTCAGGAAGGGTATTGTTTTATTTCTGCTGCTTTCTAATATATCAAACTATGTATCTGCTTTGTGCCCACTCTCAGACAACAAAACTGCCATTCTCCCCACCTTGCTGTAGATAGCTTGTTTGAGGGACAAAGACAACAAAAATTAAAATCATTAATCTTATCCACCATAAAGTTTCCAAACACTGCTTCTTTAAAATGTATTAGATATTTTTAATTAAACTATAAAAAGAAAATCCTTGAACAAGATGACTGAACAAGTTAATTTTAATTCGCAATCTCAAACTGATCTCAATTTGGAGTCTTCTAGTCTAGGCTTTATAGCATAAAGTAGTTTTTTCCATAAAGCATCATGAGTAGTTTCTTCCTTTGTTTGCAGGTGGTTTTGCTTGTTTCTTTGTTTTTAAGAAACATTGTCCCTGGAAGATGCATCTTACATGCCCATAACAAATCAGTCCAGTAAACCTATCTACATTTTTCCTTCTAAACACACAAATCAACCAGAGTTTGTAAAACTACAATGCACCCAGACTCCTTCAAACAGATATATGGTGTTTTGGCACAGCGAAGGAACACTAGTACCTTCCATTAACACCAATTAAAAATATATTTTTAAATTTAGAAATAGATAAAGTCTATTGAATTATGTGAAATTATTTTAAGTACATCTATTACCAACAGCCAATAGCTGAAGCTTTGTAGAAGTGCACAAGAAACAAAAAGCTTGAAATGAACTGAAATACCTTCAACAGTCAAGTTAAGCAACAAGCCATGAATCACTAAGCAGCTTTGTCCCATTAAAGTTTAATCCACCGATACAGTTTCAGTAACTTTGGCCTTGAAGAAAGAACTAGAACACATTTTTAATATGGTAACATCTGTCAAAACTCTCATACGGCCATCTACCTATTCAAACATTGTTTGTGCTCAGATTTTTTTAAAATTTTCACTCCCCTCTACAAATTTGAGAAGCATTTATACCTAAATGTTTTGGAGCAGAAGGAATTTACTGAAATCCACTCACCAGGATCTGGATCTTCAAGTTTCTCTTTAAGGCGAGGAAATGCAGGACGGAGGGACTCTGGGTATTTCAAGAAAACTTTGTACATGATTAACACTGCCTTCTTCCTGATATAAGGCTTCGTATGAGACATCTGTTAATGAAATAATTGGGATCAGGCTCTTAGCAAATTTACATTTCCAGGATTCTTCTCAAGGTCCCTGTGTCCATACCAGTCTCTCTCAAAAATGTTTCATAGGAGACTTGGCTACTTCAGTTTCCTAAAACTCAGCTTCTGATGGGTGAGCAAGGTACCATCATTTATCACCCCAACTAACAGAAATAACCAACGCAATACTCCTGAGCCACAAAGGCTGTAAAGGGCCCCCAAAAGACTCAAAAGGAAAAAGTGTCAGTTTTCATATGTAACAGTTCTAAATTTAGCAAGTATTTACCAGATTTGTACAATTTAACATTCTTTAATTACAGGAAAAAACATTACTCAGTCTTATCAACTCACCAGTGTCATGATGTCATTTGCCAAGTCCCTGGCAAGATCTGGAGTAACAAAACAGGACAAGCCAGTCAGTGCAACTCCAGTATCATATTGGTTAGGGCTACTCAGATCCTAAAAAAGGAAAAAGAAGCTCAAAACTTTAAGATCACACAGGATGTCAAGAAACTATTTTTTCAGACCAATTCCATTCACTCAACAGATATGAAGCAAAGCTTCTGTTCCATGGTAATGTTTATATCAGCTATCAAGACGAATGTCCTCCAACACCTGCTAAAATACAGCTACCACAGGGATTAAGAAGTGGTACAAGGAATTTTAATTAAATTATAGATGGGTTACTGCAACACAAAAGCAACTAGAAACATCGTACCCTAGTGGTATTTCAGAAGTGGCAAAAAAAAAAAAAACGAACTCAGACATGATCACAAATATATTTAAAAACCTAAAAAAAAAAAAAAGTGGAATTAAATACTAACACTTAAATCAAAGCCAAAAGCCAAATTGTCATCAGCCGCACTGGGAACATGCACTCTTGAGTGCATAACAGTGTCTTAGCTTAATATATTAGAGAAATTAGACTGCTTTCCTTCCAAGCTGCTGGCAGCACCATGACTTTCAGTGCATCCTACACAGGCTAGGGTGTAGAACACGTTTCATTTGTCAGGTTTCTTTGTACTTATTTGTAGTCAATGTAGTATAGCCTGAACCTTAAAAACACTTGAAAGACTCCTAATACTAATACTCCTATCTGAACATGTTCACATGCAGATTATAAAGCCAAATCTCATGGAATACGGAGCATTACAGGATGAATCCTTAATTGCAGTTATTAGGAAACAAAAATATGAAGTGAACTGCACAGAGCATTTGCAAACAAACTGTGAGAATTACCAGTCTGGATTCCTGCGTACAAGACCACAGTAGGAGAGCTAAACATAGGCCTTCAGGCTTCTGTGTCATCTGCATCTCATTTTGATACCTCTTGTAGGTGGGACAAAATTGGGTTCTACTTTGATAATAACTAAATTACTTCC
This sequence comes from Heteronetta atricapilla, assembly GCA_011075105.1. Classification (NCBI taxonomy): domain Eukaryota; kingdom Metazoa; phylum Chordata; class Aves; order Anseriformes; family Anatidae; genus Heteronetta; species Heteronetta atricapilla. The sequence continues at coordinate 4,976,567 of CM021758.1, forward strand.
TCAAGAGCAACAAACTTTGCAATGCATTCTGGCTTTTACATATCTGCAGTCTTTAGGAGAGCTACTGGATCACATCCACTGATCTTTTTTAAGCAAGTAAATACAGACAGTGGGCATGAGACAGCACAAGGGAAGCCTATGGACAACTAAGCATTCCATTAATCCTTCAGATTGTATAACCAAAGCAGTCTGCAAACCAAGCAAATAGAATTCTACACCTTCATATTCCTTAAAAGAAGTTGTTCCTTAAAGCTGTACAGTTTTCAAAACACAAACAGGGAGACAGGGCAAGAAAAAAAAAAACAAGAACTGAAATCAAGAGTTTACCTTTCGGATTTGATTAGTAGTCAACATAATTACATCAGTCCCTTCATGAAAGCACTGAGAGGCAGCTAGGTAACCAATTCTCTGTGAAAAGGCAAGGAGAATAAAAGCCACTTTTAAAAAGTAAGTTTAGGCAATGTTTAGATGAACAGCAACTGGTGGTTCTACCAGCAATATTAAAAAGCAGAACAATAAGACAGGAGGTTTGCATACCAGAAGAGGCATGACAGGGTTTTCTGTTCTTTCCTAACATAAACCCTTTTTAATAATTTCAGACGAGTAGCATCTTTAGGTGTAATACATCTATCTTACGGGTATTAAAATTATCTTTATCTCCTGCACTTTGTTAGAATGTACAGGTTCAGTGGCCAAGATGTAGAAAATAGGACAGTCAGTAGGAGAAATGGGGAACATTTATTTTGTGCTGGTTGTGCCTAAGCCAAAACTCCTTGACTCCTGACTTTCAGTTATGAAAGCCCAATCTGGAGGCCATTCTTTCAAAGCAATGTTCCATCCTATTTATTTGGTGAAAAAGAACAAGCACAAACAAAACCTTACAGACGAAAAAACACATCCACCTAAACAAAACCATGCACTCTTTTTTCACAAAAGATTTGACAGCTGTTGTCAAATACCCAGCAGAAAAAGCCTATAGTAGCAGGTCAAGTATTATATACTAGAAAATAAACAGTCTACTTCCTTTCCATACTGAAGAAATCAAACAAAAGATGATGTGCCAATATATTAACTAAATACAATAATGAAACAGCGTGGTTAGTACAGCAGTAATTACACAGAAAACTCACTTTGAACGTAAACTTTGATGCACTCATGACTTCAATAATATTGAAAGCAGCCCAACTGATGTCGTAGCCCAGCATCTGTAACTGTAAGCAGAGAAGCCTAGATTACAAACTTCTGAAATATGAGACTCAAAAAATAGGTCAGGATACCTCAGAAAATTAAAGATAGAACAAGCGTCCAAACATAACACTACAAGACACCTCAAGATTATGACCCATTGTTATGTTCTATGCTACCTGGAGTAAGCTAAAGGCATCCACAAGTTCCACCAGAAGCATGTTTCAAAAATACTTTGCATAAATTCCAGGCACAAATAGCAGTTTTATATGCATCACTGTGGACAGTTTTCCCCCCCCCTTAAAAAAAAAATCACTCTTTAACAGTGTTTTCCTTTTCTCTGCAAAGGACTGCACAAAGAGAAACAAATACCAGTTTCAACTGCTCATGCAGCTACCTAAGAAACAATCCAGATGAGAACTACTTTTTTTAATTGGATTACTTTTAAACCAGATTAGCTTCCCGACCTAGCTCAATAAAATCGTACAAATACTCGTGCCAGCACAACTAATGGAACGGGAACACACAGATTCTGATGTCAGAGATACATGCGGGAGCATTTTCACCCACAGCCTGAAAACAGTTAAAGCTGGCTGTGAAACCGGTCTAAGAAGCATAAGCAGGGTAGTTCCTAGTCAACAAGGATGAAAAAAATTAAAAGATGCAATCACATTTTATCCCCACAAGGCACTTACATATGTAAGTTTGCAGACTGCATTTGATTTCACTGCGATGTTATCCTGCTTTAGCTCCTGCTTGATCTCATCGATGCACTGGGAGATGTATTTTGCCTGAGGGAAACAAAAAACATGCATGCTCATTTACCCTGGAACATTCACTTCTGTAGATTTCCAACACGTTATTGGGAAGAAGGCAGCAGAACTCATCATTTGCAAGAACCAAATCCATCTTGCACGCAACATTTAGGTAAGCACTTTACTCTGAAGAAACTGCTCATTAACAAGAAATGTCATGCTTTATTACAAAACTGAAAGTATGCTGAGATGTTTGTTCACTATTTCCTGTCTCCTCCCTCCAACCCCACTGTTCAGTCTAGGGCTTTAGGATCAAAGACTTGCAGCCAAAAACTGGTCAATGGAGATCGTGTGCCTAGTGGTACGAACAAACACTTGAGTTTCACCTCTCCTAGATCATGTATTAGGCCCTTAACTCAATGGAAAGCCAGAGATTACCGAGTCATTACGCCTAGAAATAACGACATAAAAGACTAAATAGCCCACAAATTTAAGGTGACGGATGAAAAGATGAGTCCTCTCTTCTTTTGGGCATGCTGTAGACATCCAGCACTGCAGATGTGCACTCAGAACAGTCCTCACACCTGAAGGGACAGAGCACAAGTCTTTCACTGGGTAAAAATACTTCTGGCTGGCACTTGCCATTCACTCCAAAATTAGCAAAGATGCCTACCCTCCCCACACAGGAATTAGCTAAGTGACTTTGCTATTTACACATTTTTGAAAAGCAACACCTAATTATTTGTATGATTTTCTCAGTAATTCAGAGCCAAATGTCACAATGTTTACATTTAAATATTTGGCCCTTTGCTTCTTTCCAAACAATCACGTCTGTGCTTGTGGGAGGGATGTGGCAAATGCATGATCTAAAAATATCTGTACAGATTTTACTTCATAAGTAGGCTTAACTCTGAGATTCTTTCAGTTCACAATTAATTATGATTTAAGTACTGAAGGCGTCTGCTACAGAAGTCATGAAAATTTAAAAGCAGGGACATAATCCCTCCTTAGAAAGCCACACGTGCACCAGGGCATTTAGTATTCGATATAATCAATTGCCAGAAGAATCGGGTCAGAAAACAAGCTAGTTTCAAAGCAAAACTCTGCCTCCATACTATTACCTTCCACCAAAAAGATATTTTCCACACAGAAGTCTATTGGTCTGCCTTTAACTAACTTCTCCTCTTTACACGAAGTTTTGTTTACTATCCCAACTGTTCTTTGGCCTTCTACAACATCCTAGAGTGATACTCACGCTTACCGTCATGAAATTTAGAAGCAGCATTATTTTTAATCACCATTGGGTGGCAACAAGAAATCATACAAGGTCATACAACGAGATGCTGCAACGACCCAGTTGAGGAAAAGTAGCAACTGAATTTTCACACTAGGACTTCATGCTGCAAGCAGCAGCCTTATAATGGCAATCCACACTGCTCTAATTTAGGGTCTAGCAATACCAAAGTTAGAATCCACCACGAGGATGCACAGTGAACACACGTAACTCAGTGCAGGAACAGCTCCATTGGGTTAACAGCCTTAATGTAACCAGGCTAATTTGTCTGGCCTCTCTCTCAAATCTTGCACTTACGCAAGGATAAAAGCCAATGCCTTTGTAGCAAGGCTAAACTCAAATGGAAATGTGTTATTCTAAGAGATTTCTACTCTAAGTCTTTGTTGACCTTCTTGGAGTTCTTGTTTGTCCCACTCCTGCAGCCTAGCGAGGTCCCTCAAACAGCAGCCCTGCCCTCCAGCAAAGGCAACTCAGCAGGCCTGATGACAGAAAGCAACCAAGCAAATGAATTTATGTAGGAATAAGTTAACTCATTTAAGTGCCTGGATTTGGGATAGAAATTGTATCTTTGTACCAGGAATCTTCATGTTAAGGGAAGGCAGGGCAAACACCCCTTTCCTCTACAGAGATTCCCATCTGTCCTCCTGAATAGGGTGAGCGGATCTCACCTGCCACGAAAGGATGGCACTGCCTCCAAATGCTTGACTATATGGAGTCCAGGTGACTTTACCTAGGAAATACAAGATTTGGGATTCCAAACAGTCATGACAGTGATCCAAGTCCAGACAGCTCCCATGGAAGAGTTTAAATGCATGCTTAAACTGAAAAACTTCTGATGGTAGGTAGGAAATAGGTACTTGACCTGAGATGCTGAAAGAACGACTCGCACAACATGGAACTGATCTACAAACACATTGTAGTGAGCCTTGAATATTTTATGCACCCCTAAGAGCATGCCAGAGCGGTGTCACAGAATCCTGCGCCACATATCTTGTAGCCATGGCCTGGGCAGCGGGGCCAGCCCCTGCTTTCCATGTGGAGTACTGCACTGCCCACACCCAGAAAGCATCACTGCTTTCTCAAGCTCCTACCCCAAACCTGCTTAAACATTAGCCTCAGTTTCCTAAAAACCTCTCAGGAGTTGAACCCATACCACTGCATGACCAGAAGGGGGACAAAATAGCCCAAAAGCTAAATACTGTACAACTCCATTACAGCCAACTGCAGGCTCCTGAGTCTCCAGGCACACCCAACAGCTTCAGCAGCCTGCAGGCAAACCTTTGCCGGTAAGTTACTTTAACAGAATGAGCAAATTCTTTAAAAGAGGGCAGGAAAGTGTATTGTAGAACTCAACCGCGTCTGAAACTAAAATAAGGCCTTCTGAAGAGCAGAAAAGTCCTTCCAAAATAACTGTACACCAAATCCTAAAAGACTACAAGGAATGAAAGCCTATATATAGAACGCTTTAAAGGCTCAGGGGTATTAACTTTTTGTTAATCTCTCTCAAGTAGCACTGCATTAATGAGCACTATGAAGGAAACCACTCCGTTTAGTTTCCCGTTTAAATCTGAAACCCAACAAACCGCTCCCTGCCCCTTAACTAAACAAAGCAAACAAGTGTGTGTGTGCACGCGCACACGTCTTTAGAGCTCCTCTTGGCTCTCTAGACGGCAGCACCCTGACCTTGCGAAGTGACCGGCTGTCGTTGCTCCAAAGCAGTGCCAGACCACGCGACATCCCAAAGGCCCCACGCAGCCTTTGAGCTGTGCAATCCAGCCAGAGCAGTGAGAGGGAGAAGGACCACGCGATGCAATAAAAAGTGTTTGGACATCCGTAGGCATCGTGGGCACCAAGCAAGGCTTACATATTTGCAAGAAAAAAAAATAATTTAAATACTGAAATAGACCAAAATACCAAAATTGGGTCAGTTTTTCCCAGCACTGACTCACTGATAGTTTTTTGCATAAACCTCTTGAGTATAGCAGTTTTCTAGTGTGGTAAAACAAATATTTCCCAAGGATGTAATTGGTTCAGTTTTTCCTTAAACACTTCTCAGATTCCATGAAGGAAAGTGAAAGGAAAACACTTCAGAGTTCGTTTATGCTCACAGTATTGAATCGATATGCAGCGATATAATACCCAGTATCAATACACAACTACTAACCCTGTCAGTCTTACACGAAGCCTTCCTGGAACACTACTCAATCACTCGTACACTTTGGCTGCTTGACTGCAGAGCATTTTTAAGTCCCAGTATTTGTAGACCTTGAGCCATTCCCAGCCAGACCGCACTGAGCAAACAAGGCGATCACAAGGAAGCCTCTCACTCCGGCTGGAGGTAAGAACAAGCAGAGCCAGTGACTGAAAGAACATCAGCAGGGCGATGGCAGTCCTGCCAAGGCTGCGACTCCGCAGTCAAAAGCTGAAGGGCATACGGTAACCCAGGGAAAAGCTGAGAGGAGCTTTCACCCTCGCGAGGCTGCCAAGCGGGAGAGGAGCCATTCCCAACTCCGGGGAAAAGTCTCCTTAGTGAAACGTCAGATTAACCACTCAGAGGCTTGCTTCTTCTTGTATCCTCCAGGAGGAAGAAGGTTACAGAATCACTTGGAGCACTACAGCTAAAACCCAAGAAAAGACTGCAGACGTAAAGAGCAATCCCTCAACAAGGCTGTGAACACAGCCTGAAATCGTAATGCCTTACTGTGTGCCTCCAAACTGATGGGACAAGCACTTCACACCCACTGATAAAATACGCAACATCATTTAATGTAAGCCCAAATTCTGTAACAAATCTGAGACCTCACTCAGAAAATACATGCATTTAAACCAGTGCGAGTCACTACAGCGAGAATGAAGGTACCAAGAATCAAAAACAATCCCTCAAACAGAGGGAGGGAGGGAAGGAAAAGTGGGTCATGGTAAGATGCCAAAACATCAGTTTATAGGATTCTTTTTATTTCCCAAGCCATGTTTTTGAATTAAGTTTGAAAAACGTTCAAACTTTGTTCCAATCTCCACTCAAGACAAAACTTAGTCCTTGTTGATGATTTCAGAGATTTTCCCAAGAGATTAATTTTTCTTTTCTAGCAATAAACAAGCAATGCCGAGAAATCGCTCCTCCAATGGAACAATCACATTCCTACAAAGCATGATGCTCTGTGTTGCACTTCCATCAGCAATCAAACTTAGTATTTTACAGGAGATGAGAAGACAGCAGTAGTTAGATAAACATCACTGCAGTAACTTCATATTAAAACCAATCGTGAATTATATGCATTTCCAATAGTCTTGAAGAGGATGCAATCTTATCTGAACCAATGCATCAATCACTGAAATCAAAAGGAAGCAAACTCATTCTCATCCCTTAGGGTTACAGCCCAGCAAACAAAAGGCAGTGAATCCTTCAAGTCCTTAACAGGACCAGTCTCAACCCAGCTGCAGCTGATGTGGGACTCATGCCTAGCACTCAGTGCCACAGCAACGGGCTTTCCACCCAGACCAGCAGCAGGCATTGGAGATTGGCAGTCCCTATTTGTACCGCACCTTTGGGGTTAACTGCAGTGTTTATGAACACGGTGATTAACAGCCTGCACCAGCGGCATTGAGATATGAAATGAATGCATTACTACCACCATAAAACAAAGTTTGGAATAAATAGAAACAATACTAAAGAAGTACAGAGTATGACGTTTGTGTTGAGCACAGTAGCATTTCAGTTTTTTGTAACACTGAGACATGCTTGACATTAAATCCCATGAAATCGCACTGAGCACCAGCACGCGATGATCTCACGTGAGCTGTGCTATGGTCACTGCAACAACTTCCAGGGAACCAGTAACAGCTGCCTGCCCCCACTTTTTGGTGCGTGTTTTGTAAAAGACATTAAGAAGTACTACCTGCGAACCACGTGACGTGACCGCAGTGCTTAACACACAAGGCAGTTACACCTCGGACATCTCGTGGAGGCAAAGCAACTTTCAAATTTGTTTACGCTTCAAGCAGAAGATCCTGTTACAAGTGCAGCACAGATTATCTGCCACCTCCTAACTTTGGAAGAAAGCCAGAAAGAAATATATTGCTTGACAGGCTTCCATCAAAATCCCCAAAAGCCCTTCATGTCAACATGACTACAGTACCTGAAACATAAGCATCATACCTCAACAGCTCAAAATAAATCAACTGCTGTTTTTTTAAGCTCATGGCTATTTTTGCGTTCACTTGAACACAGCATTAGAAATGAGCATAACAGATGTTAACTTCTATCATAGATAAATAATATTTAAATACAGTAGAAGTAACAGGATCCCTCCTAAAGACTGCTTCGTGGATGGAAGGAAACAATTTCCAGGCACATGCTCCCACACGTTATCTTACAACTAACTTCCCTAAAACCAAATCCCAGGTAAAGTAGGCAAGAATCTAAGCTACAACTGGGAAGCTGCACAGCATTCATTTAAGCAGGTTTGTGGCAGCCAAAATAAAACGATGCAAAAGGTAGTCAGATGCAATAAGGAGTTCAGAAAACATGGTTACAACTTGAAAGGCACTGGAAAAAGCCAAGCTTACCTTTCGTTGAACTGTTACAAGATGTTGCCGCTTGTTTGAACACATCTTACTTGGTTTGCCTTTACTACTCAGCTCCCCAGGAATTTAATCACTCATCCTGTAGATGGTCTCAGGATCCTAGACCAGGGTATTGTCCCCATCAATGATAAATACAGTTGGCTTGAAGGCCAACCTTTGCCATTTCATTTTGCAGTTGTCTTCTCCTACGTTATTTATTAGAAACTTGGAGCATTATCCACTACTCCCTCATCTGTCACAACCAAAGCTAGCAAGGCTCCTTGGCCACAAGACACTTAGGGAGGAATGCAAAAATCAATTTACACACATATATATGGTTGGTTGAAATCATACACACCGACTGAAATTTGGCATGGTACATCCATCTCCCCCAATCTGATTTATAAATCAGTAAAAAAACCTGAAATATTGTTTTAAAAATTCAACTAGCTGTATATCACCTGTTTAGCATGTCTACCTGTTGGAGTTGCTCAGTATCTGCTCTCCAAAGAGCAGCCCTGCAGCACCACAGGGCACTGTACAAGCACACACCATCTTCCAAACAGGTCAGCAGTGGCCAGGGATGAGACGTGGCAGAACAATCAGCTGGGTGGCTGCAGCCGAGTACCCAACGCGACCCCCAGCCAGACGCAGGCCTAGGCTGGTGCAGGCACCCCAGGGCGATGCTGCCTGTGTCACCAAGCACTGCAGATCGGTCGGGTTTGCTCTTGATGAGCCCTTTTTTGACAGTTTGGCCAAAGACAATTGCAATGTTTTACACCTATAAGAAGACACCTATTTGGGGAGCTGCAGCACAGATACACGAGCCATCCTGGAGTGTTTCCCCACGTGGGCTGTACAAACAATTAAGTCAGTATTAGACAGTGAGCCCTGAAACAGTCCAACGTAAATCAGTAAGTAATGCATCTTCAGTAAGACTTCAGAGATGTCCCTTAATATAGAAGTCTCCAGTCTGATCACTGTATTTGTTAATTTAACTGCACAGCAATTAAGAAGCCCTCGGGGGCCTACACTATGCCATATCTGAGCAGACAGTTTTGAAGACCACAGAGAGGTGACAGCCAGAAATGCTTATCCCTGAGAACACAATAGGTACTTGACCTTTTATTTCCACAGTACAATGTGAAGAGCTAGGCAAGTACCTTTACAGTAGATTTTCCAACTTCTTAGTTCCAGTCATATTTCTGTGCAGAATTTCAGGCTTTGATGAAGGTAAGCTTATTGTTGTACACATACGAAAAAGTCACTCTCTAAGGAACTAAAGTATCTATTGTTTTCAAGAGTCAGTTGACTGGAATTAGTCTAGAGGGGAACATCAATAAGAGAAAGATGCTTAATATAATACATTAATATAAAAATGCAACACCAAAAATATTCCAAAGAGGTAACACTGATTTGTGGAAAGGCGTGAGAAGTTCTCAGGTATGGAAGAATAAGACCGACAATGAAGAAAAAGATGATCTTTGGCCATTGCTCATTTTTTAAGTTCAGCACAAACATTTGGGTAATTCAAGGAAACTTATTCACATGCTTCTTGTTGTATAATCACACCACTTGCTCAAAATGAGCTTACATTCCTCAAGGCAGTGAAGCTCTGTCACACACTGCAATAGGTGGAAGCCCCAACTTGCTATGAAAACCCAGCCCACCTGAAGAAAGGTTCATCATACCCACATTTGTCCCCAGTTCCTGTTACAAACCTTTTAACATATGAACCTCTCAGCAAAAGCCTACAGGTTTGTCCATCTTGGCTATAAAACAAATTACAAAAAGGAACAGCTAATACAAAACACAACACTCAACTACACAGCCTACAAACTCAGTTTGATCAGTGCCTGAGGAGGTAAGTCTGTGTGTCCCCAACATCCTTCCATAACCAGTGACACCTCAGTATTCACGGGGGCTTGTAAATATTGTTAGTTATTTTGAACGTATGCTTCTTGTTAAAAAAGACACAACTGCATATGCTACCGCTAACCAGGTTATTTGCAGCATCTTTTAGCTTGCTCAAAAATCTTTATACTTCTTTATAAAATCTTTATACTTCCTGTCACCTGGATATAAGCAGACTCCCCTTTCAATTATGAAGCATTTACATTTCTCACTATCAGTTGTGTTTTGTTTTAAGCAAGCTAAGGAACACAAATGCTTCTTTATAACTAGTCCCATGACTTGGTCTTTCCGATGCACATTGTTTAAACCTTCCCTTCATATCCCACCAGACACAGGACACATCATCAGAGAGCACTTCTAGATGAAAAATCTGAAGTTACTCTATGCACCAGAACTATTCACTAACCCACAAAGCAGAGGATGAGGTTTTTCACTAACTTTTGCTATTTCCTCTAACATTGCCAATGCCCGCAGAAGGACCCACTTGCTGCATTCAACACCCGCACAAAGATGGCTGCATCAGAAAGCATCAACAGCCCTGTGAAGACAACCACAGCACAGAAACGTAGTTAGTTAGCTTGTAATTTGATTTTTCTAGATGTTCTTCCCCTGGCCTTGCAAGGGGTGCAGCATGTCCCCAGGTACCAGGAAACTTTTTTTTTCCCCCTGCACCTGCTTAGACAGAACTTTTATTTACACGTGTGAGAAAGCAATCTGTCCAGAGCACTTCAAACCCTCAGAAGAGAGCCAGCTACAAGAGAATCTGGACAGGGAACAACGCTCTTAGCCCCACTCAAGCCACAGACAATTAAATCATATTTAACACAAGAGAAAGCATGAAGCTAATGAAAGGCAGCACTAATGCAAAGCCTAAGCTGCTCTCTGCCTGTAATCACCCAGGACAAAACCCATGTCTTGGCTATTGCTCCAAGGCTCCAGGCCAGACCCCTTACTGTTTGCGATGCAGAAAGTCCAGCAGAACACTTATCCTGCTCCTTGCCACCTCTGGAGGCCACCACCGGCCTGCTTCCTTACTGGTTGGTTGGAGGTCCTTATCCAGTCTTCTGTGTATTGTTCCAATTCCTGACTCTCTTTTCCTAGCAATTCACACGCGCCAACAATTAACAATGGCAACTCCACATCCACTCAAAAGTGGGTGGAATAATGAGCTCCCTTCGAAGATATGAACACACACATGATGAGCAGAAAGCGATCAATCATCAGCAACTGAAAGAGCCGTCCGCCATTAATGAGCTGCACACCACCTATTATTTGCTATGAAAACCCAGCCCACCCAAAGAAAGTTTCATCATACCTACATTTGTGCCTACTTCCTGTTATAAAGCTTCCCTGTATTTTCAGTCTTGGGCACCAACAAAATTTTCAGCAATCCTCAAGATTCCTGCCATGATCCACCCCCAATCCTTTCCTATTAGCTACCAGCAAAGGGACCAGGTGCCCAGCTGCCAGAAAACCACTGCATTAGACGATCTTCAGCCTCGCTGGTGACAGGCTATGCCCAAAAGACTTGGGATTTTACAGGATTCCTCAAAACCCCTTACACCATGATTTCATGTGAAAACATGTCAGAGAAGTAACTGGAATTGTGCAGTCAAGCACAGCAGCACTTGATTTAGCAGAAAAGGTTTTTTTAAGCAACTCAAGTCCATTGTCCTGAGGTAGCAGTCCCTAGAAGTGAGAACACAGCGGCAGCTCTGTAAGGCTAGCATTTGATCTGTTAGACACGTATTTCACAGCATGTCACACAGAACACTCAACGTGTCCCTCATTTATCATTAGAGATCAACCAGAATTAAGTTTTAGTTTTTCCAGCCAGAAATACTGGTCACCGTCTCTCCTCAGGCTTGCTTCTGCGAGATCACGTACAAAAGTACTTACATGCAAACCAGAGGTGCAACACTTAGCACAGAGCACTACCTAGGGAAGAGTGCAAGGTTTTTCATGTGCTTTTTCCTTAACTATCAACTACCAAAAATTTAAAGTGCTAATCCTTCACACAAGCAGCAGCTTCACTGACAGAAATGAGAGTGATTTGCTTTAGTTAGGAGAGAAGTGCACAGAAATTTTGTGCAGGACTTTAAGCCCTTTCCCCTCCTTAAGTGTCCTCCAGTAAATCACACCCAAAACACAGAGGGCTATGGTCTTAAAAGGACAAGGCACCACTTATTTAACAGCCCCATTTCAGCTATTTTATCATCTCAGCTTTATAAAGGAGCCTCTCGCCATAGCATCTGGCGGTACTTGCCTTGATGGGAACAAAGACGTTCTTCACCCCTAATACAAAACACTGTGCATGATCCAAAGAGCATCTACGGATTATCTGTGCCTTGTATTTCAGGTTCAGGAGAACATCCCTTAACAGAAATCATTTCTCAGTTTGGAACATATAGAAAAAAATTATTACACTTTTAACATCCTGTGGCACAAGCCACTCCCCTTTAGCCTGCTGTGTAGCACCTCCATAAAAAGTAGACACAAAGTGGAAGAAGTTATTGCACAGGGGGCAAAAACCTGTCAGAACAGATCAAAGATTCAGTGCTTTCACTATCAGAAGGATTCATTTGCCAAACAAAAGAGAAAGGTATTAGAAGTGATAGAAGGCCAGGGGAGAATGGCACAGGACATCCCGTCTTCCTTGCAGACTTAGCACCAGGAAACAGCACAGGGATTAAAGCATCTGTGTCCAGTGTTGAAAAGTGAACACAACACATTGAACTTGGAGAAGATCTAAAGCGGTTATGCTAACTCTTTACACTGGGGTACTACCCAGAAGGATGATGCAACTCCAAATTTCCCCAAGACTGGAAAATGAATGGAACATCTGCACTAAGCATCTGCATGAACTGAAGGGCATCCTCCCCTTACCTCCCATCCCCACAGAACACCACCACTTCAGTTCCAGCATTTTAAATTCAAAATAAATGGGTCAGCTTCAGATAAAGATTGGAAACTAAAATTAAGATGGCATCTCACAGGTAATTAAGCACTTTGCAGCAAAGATGTGAGCTGAAGTGCCAGTCAGCCTCCGCTGCTCTCTCAATTCCTCTGCTGAGCTGAAGGGAACTTAATTATTGTCGAAGAGTTTGCGGCACTCCAACTTCACAAGTAGGCTTGGGGTACAGCCTTAAGGCCCAGCAAGACAAGAGGCCACACAACCACCAGGCAAGAACGCAGCACACTCAATGAAAAGCTTCATTTGCAAAACCCACAGCTGGCCCTGGGTGACAACTGCTCAACCGCTCGGCACGCCCTGTGCTACAAACATCCCTGAGGCAGCAGCAAAACGCCAGATCCAGCAGCTTGGGATGGTACCTGCAGAGGAACTGGAACCTGTCATATTTACGAACAAAACACTTCTACTTCTGCAAAAAGCTTAATTAAATGAGAAGTCAAAGCAATAATCATACCTTCAGTTCTTTAGCATTACTTTACTTAACAACCTCTGTGCCTTCTTTTCAGAGGCTTCTCTTTCATAGAATCATCTTTGCAGAGCTGAGATCCATCAGTTATTGGGCTGTTTGTTTGAAACGCTTTGTCCTGTTCAGAAATTTGCGTCTCTTGAGCTTAGACACTTATCTGAAGACACACACAAGTCATTCAAAGAACTACATTCAATATTTGAGCAACACTCAGATAAAATCAACAGTAGAAGCATTATGGGAAAAGGAAGATCTTTTTGCAACTACTTCCTCTAAAACATTATACTGATGTTGCAACGTCACCTGAAAAATCAGAGGATATCCATTACCATTCCCTGAGAAGCACTGAATCAGCGCCCAGCATTTTAGTTACAGGTTTACAGTCCTCTTCAAGAGCTCAAAAAATGAACAACCCTGTGCAGTCTGCAGCCACCTCACGTAATTAAGCAAGATCTTTGAAGGATTCCAAAGCAGACTGTGTTACAGAAGACTCACATTTCAACAGGGAAATGGCTACTGTTCAGCTGAACACATCCTGAAGATCCGCTTTTAATTTCTGCTGTGCACATGAGGAATAAAAGAGGAACTATCCCTACAGTTACCTATTTTAAAATGTCAATAAATATTTCCAACTGAAGAGCTGACATTGTTTAAAATACTACCATGTTACAGTCCCAGCCCTGCAACTGACCCCAGCCTCTCAGGGAAGGAGGCAATGCATTTGCTTTGACCTCAGTGAATCCTAGAGAGAGTGTGCATGACTGTGTAACAGCAAATACACGGAGCCCTATGAAATTGTCCAAGTATTTTTTTCCCAACCTCGAAGAACAGAGGAATTTAAAGCCAACACACTATTTTTTTGTCACAGGCTAAGCAAGAACTCAGTATGGCTTGTGACGCACAGTAACTCCTTAATCCTGACCACATAACAGGAGTTGTGCTCTTTACCCTCTGAATACACAGAGTCCTGGAAAAGAAGCTATTTGCCATGAAGTTATCTTAGAAATTAAACAGTACATTTAGTGTTCCTCAAAAAGGCCTACAGCCGCAAAGACCTGGACCTGCATCAGGGGAAACCTCAGAGCTCTGGCAGTTGAAGAAATATTTTCTGGCCTATGCACGAAAGAATAAAGTATGCTTACTGAAAGCTAGACACCATACAAACCAGGCTTACACATGCTGAGGTGAAGTGCTCTATACATTCAGTTTACCTGTTCCAGCTTTAAGCATAACACTTGAAGCATCCACATAAACATTTTGTTCCCCTTCCTCCACAGCTTGCCACGGCTGCAGGGCACCACACGCTTCTTAGCGCCCAGAAATCTAATCTATAGTACAATAAAAACGTAAGCTTCCCACGCATCACTAGCGAACAAGGGGTCGTCCTGCACGCAATAACCTGCTTAAACGTCATCAGAAAATGGTTTAGGAAGTGGTATTGCACATTTCAGTCCAATAGTGCCTGTAATTAAGAATATACCGGGAGTCCTGATTAAAGTAGCTTAAACAATTGACTTAGTAACACCAGTACAATTCTTTTTCAGATACTTTTCATAGCTGATAGCATTTGGATATCCTACTTTAATGAAGAGATATTGTAACATACAGATATTTTAACACGTCGCTAACTCCGCAGCAACTCACTTGTATTCCAAAATATAACTGCTAGGCTGTAAGAAAGCTAAAGCCACGAATACTTAGTTGAAGATTAACATAAATGCTACCCTTAGCATCCATCATACCCCAATTAACATGCAACACTTCAAATTCCATGTGGGAAGCCTCCTATAAGACGTTCTTGATGACTAATTATGCCACCTGTACTAATTTCCTGATCACGTGCCTCTAATACAAGGGGGAATAACAGGCCAACACATCCAGCTGCTTTCTGCCTACAAGGGTTCTGAAACGAGGAACACGTTTCAGCTGTAAGACGTGCAGCATCAGTAACTTGAGAGCTGAGCTCTAACTGCACTCGGCCTTCCTGTCCATCGGCTTGCTGACGAATCCCAAACGCATCACTGCCCAGTGCGCTGCAACAGGCAGGAACCGCTGTACCACGCACATCACTCACCTCCCCGCCGCAATAACGTTACCTGGAAGAGCAGCGCCAAGCGGGCCTCTGCCTAGTCCTCCTCGGCCCATTGCTTCCCTTGTGCTTCCCTCTCCCCCAGTCTCTCCTTTGACACCACCCAGCGCCCTCCTTCCTAGTTTTGATTCCTGCTGGCTCCTTCCCCAGAGCAGCAGCTCCTTCCCGGGGCGCTGCAGGCCTCTGGGCCTCACGGAGCCTGGGCTGGAGGCAGCGGGCTGGAGGCCGGCTCCTTCCCCCCCTATACCCCGCGGCGGAGCGGGTCCCGGCGGGAGGCACGGCACATCCCGGGGCTGCGCGGGGGACGAGGCGGCCCCGGCCGGGCGGCGTGAGGCGGCCTCTCGCTCACCTCGTCCTCCTTGTGGTTGCGGATCCCCCGCACCAGGTCCTGCAGGTTCTTGTCGAACATGCGGTCGATGCTGCCCTTCACCATCTTCAGCGCCATGGTGGCGGCGGCGGGGCCTGCGCTCGGGGCTGAGGGGCCGGGCCCAGCTGGGGGCTCCGCCGCGGCTCCTGCACAAGCCCGGTGAGAGCAGCGGGCCCGAGCCGCTCACATGCCAGGCAGGGAGGCCGGGGGAGAGTGGAGTGGAGTGCGAGCAGCGCTGGCCCCGCGCGGGGTGGACGGGCGGCAGGAGCAGCCCCGACAGCCGCGAATCCCTAGCTCCGGGCTGCGCTCGGCCTCCGAGCGCCTGACAAAATGGCGGCCGGTCAGCTGAGGGCTCGGCACCGCCCCCGGTAGGCACCGCCCCCGGTAGGCACCGCCCCCGGTAGGCACCGCCCATTTCGGCCAGGCCACGCCCTCCTTCACGCCGGCCACGCCCCCCGCGCCTGCCCGCGCGTCCTCCCGCGACAGCCGCGGCGCTGCTGCCGCTAACCCCGCCCCCTCCCCACTTGGCCACGCCCCCAGGTCCCATGTGGCGGGGGGGGAGGGGACAGGCGTGGGCCTGCAGTGCTTCCCTCCCCGTTAGGCGTACACCCCATGATGACCTGTCCGCTGTGAGAATGCAGCTCCACGGCCTGGTGCCGCCACCGCCACCCTGCCCTGGGTGGCAGCATGCTGTCACTAACGCTCGTGGCTCCTTCTGCAGCCTCTGCTCCACGGGTGATCTGTGCCAGTGCAGTCAGAGGCATCCCAGGTGGCAAGACTGCCCAGGGGGACGTGGTGCCCACTGGGGCACCTGCCCGTTTGTGCCAGGGCACCCTTCCCACAGGCAGCCCAGGCCCAGCTTGCCCTATGCCAGGCACCTGCCTGGTCGCTGTATGTGTGGCTGCCCAGACGGTGACATTTCTTGCCGAGGGTGGGTCATGCCGTGGGGATGAAGAGAGAAGAGAAAACGTGGAGCGCTTCCAGCCCCCCAGCACCTCCAGAAGGGGTTCCAGCATTCATGGAAGGAGAGTGAATGGGAAGGAGACCTACCTGCTCAGCCCTCTAAGCTGCATTGTGCCTGGGGAAGGATGGTTTCTGCTTGCTTTTCTCCTTTGATGTCCGCCTCTAGGTTCTGACTTGCAGCTGCTTTTTGTTGGCCCCAGAAGAACAGAGCCCATGGGTTTGGTTTGGTTTTGTTCAGAAATAGCTACAGGTGTGAGCCCCTACCCTTGGGTCTCCCAGCTTAAGGAATGAAGACCTCAGGCACAGCTGGGACACAGGGAGCGGCAGGACGTGGGGATGGGGACAGGGCTGTGCACAGTGCTGAGAGGGGACCTTGGGGGCTAGCTTTTCAGAAACAAGCCAAAAGGACACAACCTCTTCTGCTTTCTCCTGTTTCAGCAGGATGCTGGGGACAAGCTTGGTGGGAAAGCCCAGCATAGAGAGACCCGGGCACAGAGCACCGTCTCCCCACGCTGACATCCCAAGGGGTTTTCTGCCTGCTCCAGATGCTGCTAAGCAGTCTAAGTCAGATCACCCTTAAAAATTTGGGGCAATAATAAATTTTCTACACTCCAGACCACGAAGGGCTTGCAATTACAAGGAGCCTTAACGCGTGTCTCTAACCCTAAGCGTTGCTATCGGTAATATGCCTTTAAAATTCCCAGCTCACCACCACCCCGGCATCTGCAACTCTGAGCTCTCTCCTTTACAACCACCGCCACCTCCTGGTTTTGCCTATAATTTCGCAGCGGCTTTGCCGGTGAAGGAAGCTCCCGGCGGCGGGCAGACGCCTGACCGAGGGGAAGAGCCCAGGCCGGTGTCGCACCGCTGAGGCGGGCACGGCCCTGAGGGCGGTCCCGAGGCCCCCAAGCAGCGCCCCCGGGCCAGGGGTGCCGCTCTGCCCGCCTTGGGGTCGCCACCGGCCCCGCTCCCCTCAGCCCCGCGGCTCGCCCGGCGCCGCCTCCATTTTGGCCTCGCTCCCGCCCACGCAGCCGTCCGCAAGATGGCGCCGGCGGCGCGGGAGAGCGACGGGGCTGAGGGGGGCGGTAGGGGCCGCGAGCCTCGGGCCGGGCGAGGCGGGCGGTAGGGCCTGGCTGGGGTCACCGCCGCTCCCAGCCGGTGCAGGTCTCAGGCTGGCCAGCGAGATCGTGTGGTCACCTAAGGGCTCGCAAGAAGCCCTGCGTGCAGGGGGTCGGTGCGGCCGTGCTTCGTCCTCCCTGTCCCCTTGCACGAGTCCCGGGGCTGGCGTGGAGGCCGCGGCACCGGATTCAAACTCCAGTAGCGCCTAAAAAATGAGGAAATTGGAGCTGTTTTGCCCTGGCAGAGCTCTGATGGAAAACCCCCGAGTGGGGCTGGGGATCTGGGGCCGTGCTGCTCAGTGTCCCTGCTGCTGGGGGCATCGGGGCTGTGCGTACCAGAGCGCCCCAAAGCAGTGGCAGCCCCCAGCTTGTACCTGCCTGCTGCCCTCTGTAGTATGGAAATCCCTCTGGGGCTTCAAACTGAGCCCAGCCACCTTTGGGCTTTCCCCAGCCGGCCGCTATCCGCCTTGCTCCTGGGTGCTGCCGCGTGGTGACTCACTGGCACGTGGGCAGCTGTTGCCCTTTGCCCCACGGCCCTCTCCCAGCGCAGAGGCACAGTGCCCATGGGGGTTCATGGGTGCCGGGGTGAGGTTTCCGTTCTCCCCCTCCTCCTGGCCCCCAGCCCAAGCTGGCAGCGAGCCCGTGATGGAGCAGGATTGCGGAGCTGCTGGGCAGCCGCCAAGGCCTTCCTCCCGGGAGCAGCAGAAGGGGAAAAGCTTGATGTGGTTGCTGCTGCTTGAGGGGACGAGGATGGGGGAGCCTTTAGGGGGGAACACATTTGGAGATGTGGTCACCGCAGGGAAGGGCAGCTGTGAGGAAGGGGCTCGGCAATGCTGCCCCAGTGCCCTCCTGGGACTTGGTGTTTGCTGTGTGGAGAGCTGGAAAAGGATCATGTCCCATTAGCTACAGTGTCACCCCCCCCATGCTGGATCCCCCCGGAAACCCATGTAAGCCCTGCACACACTGAGCACCTCCCTGGGCCAAAAAGGGCAGAGACAGGCCGGATTTTGAGGGGAAGGGGATGGGAGTACCCACATTTCAGCTGGTCCAGGGAACAGGGTGGTGGAAGTGAAAGTCCTGGGGATGCTCATGACTGCAAAAGGCTTCATTCCACCTGGATGTGCTGCCAGCACCAGTGCGGCTGTGGCACCTTTTGCCTGCCCTGTTCTCCACTGTGCCCACAAGGCTTTGATGTTGCTTGTGCATCCTCCAAGGAAACTGTTGCCTCATTTTGTTGTTGTGGCAACTGCAGCCGGAGCATCCCCAGTGCAGCTTTTCCCAGGGAGCTGCTGGGACAGATGGGAAGGACAGATGCTGCTCCTTCATGTGGAAGGGAAGTCCTCAGAGCAATGCAGGGCTGACCCTTGGTGATTAAAACAGGGCTTGGAAAATTGCACATGGCCCATTTTGCAAGGAGGGGAAGGGAAGCTTGGCGCAGCAGGGTTTGTGTTCACGTCCAGCGTCCTGCCTGTTTCACAAGGCTGTTGAAAGCCCAACAGGGGACTGGGATGTGCAATTGCAGCTAGAGTTAAAGAGCTTGACTGCTCTGTGATGCACACTGTGCAACGGGAGCCATTTGCAGAGCCAGGGTTTTATTGGTCCTACTAACGGTGAACAGAGCTCGGCCACGCTCCAGATTTCAGGGGAGAGAAGGAAAACCAGAAGCACTGAAAGCAGCACCAGGGACTGCATCCAGGGGAGCTGGAGTTACAGACATGGGTACCTGCAGCAAGGGGATGCTCTTGCAGGGTTGGCATCACAGCAAAGAATCAAGACCAGCCCCAGGGCTGCACCCACCAGCATCCTGCCCGTGGGTAAACCACACAGGAATATTTAATCCAATGGGAACAGACTTGCCTGCATTAGCCTGTTGTGTGATCTAACTTGTTATTGTTGACTAAATTAGGTCAATACTCTAGAAGAAATGCTGCTGAAAAGCCAAGTTTCTGGATGAGCTGATGTGCAGCGATAGTGATGAACACCTCCAGCCTCCCTGAACCCTTGTGCCCACCAGCTCCCACCCACTGTGCACACAAGCACGGATCTGGGGAGGCTCTGGGACCTGATCCCGCAGTCCTGAGCCGAGGAACAGTGAGAGCATGGGAATTAAGTCAGGACAGGAGGCTTTGCATGTGGCTTGTGCAGGGCGTGCTCTGTGCATGGCTTGTGCAAGATGTCCTTGGAGCATTGATGCCCTCCCTGTGCACCCAGTGGCTGCATGGAAACCTCCCTTCCCCACGCCCCAGGAACAGGGGCACGTCCATAGGAGGAGCTGCAGTGTGCTTCCTGGTTCCTTCCCAAGTCCAACTTGTTCTACCTATTCATGAAAAACAAAACAAAACAAACAAACAAACAAACAAACAAAAATCAGGCAGGTCTGGATTGCTTTAGCATGGAGCAAAGAGGTGGGAGATGCAGCAGGGCCAGCAAAGGCAGGGAGGAGGGAAACAAACACCTCTTCTCCGGCACATCTCCTTTTGCAGCAGCAAAGTCCTGCAGCTTCCCATTTCAGGGCTGAGCCTGCAGGGCTGGAGCAGAAAATGCTGCAGGTCGGCACCTGATGCCTCTGAAGGTCCATAGCTAGTGCCAGTGTTGTGGAAGTTTCCCACTCCTCTCCACCTGCCAGAGGGAAGGGCCCACACTGCCCCCCCTGTGGCACCCCTTACCTTGGAGCCTGCTTGGGCCACACAAGGACTTTGGCTGCGAACTGATTAAAGACCGACCTAACGAACTCAAAGAGAATTCTTTAAATGAAGCCTGCTGTGCCTTGGAGAACTCCTGCCATGTCTATTTATTTAAATTTAATGGAATTTTTGTGGTAAGCTAATTAAATATGAATTGATTATTTAAGAAGCAGTCAGAGCAGTTTAAGCACTGCTGACTTGATGATTTTAATGTTTTCTTTAGAAAAACGTTCCTAGTTATGTAGCTTTGCACATGTACAGACATTTAAGGGGAAGAAGTGGGTGCAAAGATCGAAGCTTGGAGCCATCCATGGTGGTTTCTGGCTGAGGCAGCCGCCGCAACACGGGAGCTCATCCCGTCCCTGCTGCGCACTGGACTCCAGAAATGCCCGCAGGCTTCAGCAAAAACGAAGCGACCTGCTGAGAAACACGGGCATCAAATGCCACACCACAGAGCCTGGCGAGCAATGCCCAGCTGAAGCACACACGGTGGCTCGGCCACCTGGCAGGCATGTGGCAGCCCCTGCCTGCCCCACACTGGACACACCAGGGCCATGGTGATGCCGGTTGTCAGCCCAAATCGCCGACGTCCCTGTGTCCCAACAGGGGAGTGGGACCCTGGATGCCTTTGCAGGTGCCCCAGCTGGTGGAGAGCTCAGCTCAGGGTATGGGAATGGCTCTGCCAGGAAAGGAGCAGCCTCAGGAGCAGCTTCTCCTGGTTTCCTCTGGACCTTGTGCATTTTTCTCCATTTATTCACCCATTTTGTGAATGAAGCTTGCCTGCCGAGCACGAGTGGCTCTGCCCAGTGCACTGCACCATGCAGGGATGCACGAAGCGGCTCCGCATACAGCATCCCTGAACCTCCCTGGCTGCCTGTCAGGATGCACTGGAGATGAGCGGGTGAGGGGACGCAGCCAGGAGAGGGACAGCTAACGCCTCCTGCCACTGAGTGTTTCCCACCCCCTGGAAGCCTCCGGTGGCTCCAGCGAGGTCCCCTCTGCAGCATTTTGGCAGCTCAGCAGCTCTGTCAGAGCAGACATCGCCTATCCCCTGCCCCAGTGGACATGGGCAGCTCTGGCGCCCTCACCCATGTGCATTGCGGAGCCCCGTGCAATGTCACCTGTGTGTGATGTGCACGCCTTGCACGGTAACTTCCTGGTGCCATGCAGAGCTCACGCTGTCACCTGCCTGCAGCCTTTGCTCCAGCAGCCACATGGCACGCGGGCTGTGCCGTCACACTCGGTGTGCCAGCCTCACACGGCCACCTGAGCGCAGTGTGCCAGCCCTTCATGGCCACCCAGCCACACGCCTTCACATGAGTGTGACACGCCGGCCTTGCAGTGTCACCTCTGTGTGACGAGCGGACCTTGCACCCACACAATTGTGCCTTGTACTGCCCCCCCTGCAGTACCACCACAGCCTGGCAGTATCACGCCGTGCCAGCCTTGCACAGTGTGCCACTGCGTGACAGCACTGGGCCAGCCTTGCACTGTCACCCTGTGTGCCACTGCAGCTCGTCACTGTCACACCGTGCCAGCCTTGCATTGTCCCCCCGTACCTCTACAGCTCGGCAGCGTCACGCTGTGCCAGCCTGGCACCGTAACCCCCCCTCCCTCCCCGAGTGCCACTGCAACGTGGCTGGGTCACCCTGCGCCAGCCTGGCACTGTCACGCCATGGCCTGGCAGTGTCACGCTGTGCCAGCCTTGTACTATTGTCAGCCCCCCGAGTGTCACTGCGTCCCGGCTGGCTCATCCTGTGCCAGCCTGGTACCGCCCCCCCCCCCCCGCGGGGCCCCCGGGGCCCCCCTTTGCCCTGTCCCTCCCTCCCTCTCCCCGTGCGTGCGCGCCGCGCGCACTCGCGAAGCCGGGAGGGGAGGGGGGCGAGCGGCGCGAGGGCGCGCACGGCGGGGCGGAGCTGGCGGGGGCGCGCGGCGGGGAGGGCAGCTGAGGACAGGGGGAGGGAGCGCGGCCGCCCCCGCCCCCGAGCCTGGCGCGTCGGTGGGGCCCGGCCCGGCCCGGCCCCGGCGCCTCATTGTGCTCCGCTTCACGCCGGCCCAAGATGGCGGCGGCGCCGGAGAGCCCCGCGAGCCGCCGCCGACAATAGAAGGAGGCGAGGGGAGCGGCGCCCCCCCCCCCCCCCGGGGCCCCCCCCCCCCCCCCTTTCCCCGGCCGCCGCCGCCGCCGCCGCCCCTCGCTCCCGCCCCCGGCCGGGCCCGGCCGCCACACCCCGGCCGGCCCCCCTAGCATGGTGCGGGGCCGCCGCCCGCTCCTCCGGCTGCCGACATGGGCGAGAGGCTGGAGCTGCGGCTCAAGTCGCCGGTGGGAGCCGAGCCCGCCGTCTACCCCTGGCCGCTGCCCGTCTACGTGAGTACGGCCCGGCCGCGCACCTGCCCGCGCCCTGTCAGCTCCCGCCGCCCCTCACCCCTTTCCCCCCCGGGTCCCCCCCGGCCCGCAGCGGCCTCGGCCCGGCCCCGGCCCCCGCCTCGGGCGCAGCGCCCCGGGCGAGGGGCGGCCCGGGGGCTGCCGCGGCTCCCCGGGCAGTCAAATTCCCCGTTTGTGCCTATAATTGGCTGTCCGAACTGCAGGGCGGGGAGGAGGAGGGCTGCTTAATGAAAAGTTTTCGGCTTTTGCCCCAGCTCGGCTCGTGGAAGCGGTAACAGCGGGAGCCGCTCCGAGCGGGGCGAAATCGAGGGGTTTTGGGGGTTTTGGCCCGCACCGGGAGCCGGTGGGGACGGGGGTCCCAGGAGGAGCCCGGCGAGGGGCTTCGCGTCCAGCTTCCCTCACGCCGGCGCCTGTCCTCGCAGCCCGGCTCCTGTCGAGGCTCCGGGTCCGGTTTGTCCGTTGACGGCAGCCGCGACCCGCACGCGTTCAAATAAAATGTCACTCGGCCCCGCGTGGAGACGTGAGCGGCGGTCTTTCCAACTTGCCCGGCTCTTTCCTGCCCCTTCCGAGATGCGTGACCTTGGTAACAATGTCCGTGCCCGGTTAGTGAACACCTCGCAAGAGGCAAAAGGCTGGAGACGGTGTTTTTCTTCTGTCTGTAGCGCTTGTGTCGATCCTTGAACGATTTTTCACCTCGAGCGTTTGTCTCAGCATTGAGGACAGTTTTGTAAAAGGAGAAACCCCCGTGCACGTAGATAGCTCTTCTACTTGGCCTGCGTGCTGTTGATTATTCCTTGTGTTTCAGGGCTTGTCTTGTACGTGTGGTGCTTCGCAGGGAGAACGTGCTGGGATGCAGAGGCTGGGGCAGCTGATGCCGCCGATACCGCTTGCCTGGCAATTGCAACGTGCTTGTGTGTGAATGATTAGAAATATATTGCTTGTGGCAGGGGAGATGGCTGTGCCTTCCTATCTGCTGCTGCCTTTCAGTGCTGTTGCTGTATCTGTGGTTTCCAAAACATCCTCCATGTATGCTGGCGTGCTATTTTCATCGGCTGCTCCCGGAGCTGGAGCCTCCAGCACACGCTGGTTAATGCAGCCTTTCCTGTTTGGGCAGCTCTGTCATTCGTGTGTGTGCGCGGGCGCGCGCTCTGCTTAAATTGTCAGAAACTGAAAGCATAATGCTGACCAGTTCGGTCTTCGTGCTGCCAAATATTAACTTGCGGCTCTAGGCTGTCTGATTGAAGTGTAGGTTAAAGATTACATAGGTTAGGGATTAGTCTGGAAGGAAGGAACAGTTCTGTGTGTATTTGCAGAACTTCCTACGTTTTTTTTTAAAAGAAAAATCCTTCAAATCTGCTCCCTCCCACCATGTCCATTTTAGTGCTGTTTTCCACATGGGAAACAAGGGTTTAGTTAATTTAGGAAAACCTGAGCAGCAGGTTCTGAAGATGGCAGCGTGCATAGATTTTCTTTCCCAGTTAACCAGAAATGCGGTGGGCATGGTGCTTATCCACATGTGCTATCTGCATATGTTAAGAAATGCTGCAAAACCCGAACATCCTGCTGTTAAACCGGCCTCTTGGCACTGCAGATTTTTCCACGGTAATTCAGAAGTGGATGGTTCATCTGGAGCCAATCAATGTTCTGTCCTGCAGTTCTGTTGAAAAGATCGTGCTGCATGTTACGGGAGCGTGTGCTTGCGTGCGTGGGTACGCGTGCATACACATAGGCACGCTGCTCGCAGCTCTGGCCTTTGCGGCAGCAGATAAACTCTGGAGCTTTGGAAATAAATCCTGGTCTTTGTGCATGGCAGCGTTTGGCCTGCTAACACTGTACTCTGCTGAACTGCAGACTTTCTTTCCCTCGCTGGCTCAGCCTTCAGTTGGCAGCGGGGTATATGTACCGTTGTGGTTTTAGAGCTCTGCTCCGTTTGACGTAAGCAGAACATTTCTTAGTTTCACCACTCTTTCTGCTGCTGGCTTCCTAGGAAGCAAGGTGGGATACCTGGGGAGGAACAGAAATACCTCCAGCTGTTCTGGTTAGCAGCTTTCTTGCTGCTTCCTGATGTGAGATGCGTTTTCCAAAGAGAGCTGGGGAAAAAGGGCAGGGGAAGCTTGTGGCCCCTGCTGATTACTTGGGGAGAGGGCGCAGGGGTGGCAGGCATCGTCCTCCCTGACATCAGGGTCTGGGAGGTGGCTGAGACCTGCAGCCTGACGAGCACCGTGGTGTGATGTAACCCCCCCCCTTAAGTAACTTGGCTATTTTTGTGTTCTTACCACATCTGAAAGGAGCGGCATTAGCATTGCTCTGTGTGCGGGGCTGAGGGTCCAGTCCCTCGTATCAATGGGCGCCTGGACTGATAAATGCCTGTTTATTTAAGGACTGCTGCTTATTTTGTGCCTGTTAGGAAAAGTGGGATCTCTTCAGACTGCTGAGCTTGCACAATAGCTCAGCTGACAAACTGAGGCTTGTTGGGATGCTAAAAGAGATGAGGAGGGTGATGTGAAACACGTATTTCCCTACAAGTCTAATTAGGGCCGTGGGAGGAGAGAGCACTGGCGTTGCAGATACAGCCTCCCACTGGCTTACATACAAAACTGAAAGTATGACTCTTTCCCCCGCCTTCTGCTTTTCTCAAAGGAAAGGCCATGGTTTCCTAATGAATACATGGTGAGCAGTTCTGTCCATAGCACACTGTGATGAGTAAGTTGAATAGTGCATGGTGAGTAATCTCTCCTCATGACTCACAAAATATTTTCTGATGTTGACCTCTGTTTTTATGAGTGCCCTGCTTAATCAGAGCTGAAGTGAGTTTATTCTTTTGTATGCGGTTTAACTCCTTGACTCCCACATACCTGCCCCATTTCTTGCTTGCTTGAGGTTGTCAAAGACCAGTGATATTGTATTAAAAAAACCAAGCAAACAAAAAACAACAACAACCACACAATAGTTTTGGTATCATAAGAGATACAGGCCTGGGTAAAGAAAGTTCCTTGTTTGCCGGGGTGGGTAATTGAGCGGAATTAATGGATCTAGGTGGTCTTAAATAGGCGAATGCTGGCTGAGGGTGGCATTTGTAGGCAGCTTCAAACATTGATATGCACAACTTGGTAGTTACTGCCTAGAGGTAGATCTGATGGATACCCTTGTCATTCAAAGACTTGCAGATGGTTAGGTTTATTCCAGAGAACTGTCCTTAAACTCATTCATTCACCTGTATTTGTCTCTGACTTCTACTGTAGTTACATCTGAGTATTCCTTAGGTTTGAATGGGGAGATTTCCCATACTGTGGTGGGCTCTGCCTGACCTGTGAGGAGTCTGCAGTTGTCATCTCCTCTGCACAAGCAGCCCTGCTCTAGGACTCAGCCTGTTGTGCACAGGGGAGAAAAAAGGTGTGCTTTTAGAAAAAATCCGGCTCAGTGCCACAATCTGATCTGGCACAGTCCTGCTCATACTATCCCTGGCACCAGCGAGGGGCTACTTGCACATGGAGCTAAGCAACAGGAGGCTTGGGAGCTGCTGAAATGTTTTTTTGTCACCCAAATTGTCGTTAAGCTGCACCCTAACACAGCATACATATTTGTGGGTATGAGCAAGCGCGTGCACTGGCAAAGGGGCAGTGTCTCATTGATCTCCTCTCCTCCACGCTGGCGCTGGGCTGGTTCGTAGTGTGGCGCAGGAAGCCCCGGTGCTCTGGTGGGGCACAGCTGGGTGACATAGGGAGAGTTGGTGCCCCGGTGCCACCGAGCCTTCATCGCGATGGCTGCAGATGACTTGTGCCCTGTCCTGCTAAAAAACAGTCTGAAAATCCTTGTGACTCCCAAGTTAGACATCTGCCTGTCTTGCCTGGCTCTTTTCATCTCCAGGCCTTCCCATTGTTCTCCTGCTGAATAGAGTTCCCCAAAAGCTAACCCGCTCACCTCCCCGTGTGCTCGTGGGGGACCGTGTTGTGGTGCCTGGGAGCCCCCCTGGTGGCCCAGGCCCCCTCTGCATGCTGATGTTGCACCCCGGGTGTCTCTGACTGCTTTGGTTCTCATCTCCTACCCTGGATATCTTGGGGCCGTGGCTCTGTCCCAGGAGGGGACTGTCCCAGCTGTGCCACCATCAGAGGCTTATGAGGGTGAGGTGCCCCTGAAGCTTGTGCCTCCACATCTGCAACTGTGAGGATAAGCCTTGCTTAAATAATTCATTGGTTTGTCTGCGTTCCTCCTCTTTGCTGCTGACTTTTGGCTGTAAAGGCACAAAAAATTACTGCCAGCTGCTTCCGTGTTGTCAGCCTCTGTCTGTGGGAGAGGCGTGCATGTGCCCGATGCTGAGGAGTAACGGGACACAAGCGTGGTGGCGCTGGGTGGTGTTTGCACAGGTGGCAGGGCACATGGCGCTTTTCCTGTGCGGATTTTACCCCTGCTTTACTGCCCTCCCTGCAGTCCCCCCACCTGGCTGGGGAGACAGCTGCTGTCATCCCATCACCGAAGGAATCTGCTGCCTGCTAAAAGCTCAAGGGCAGCCCGTGACAATGGAAATCACCGCCCAGTGGGGAGCACACCTTGAAAATTAAAGATTAACTGTAGAGACGAACAACAAACCTTATTTTAGAATTGAATTGAATGCCTTCCTTTTTTTTTTCCCTCAATGTGTTGCTCAGCTTGAGTGACAGTCGTTTTTCTGATGGCTGGCTTTGACTTCTCAGGAGCTGAAACAGGCATGGGAGAGGCTGAAGCTGGGAGTGACGATGGTGCTTGGGCTGGAGGGTCCTGGGGGTCCCCTGTCCCCAGCCCCATCCCCAGAGGCTTGCTCTTGCTGCTTCCCTGCCCAGTCCTCCTGTACTCCGTTGGGACAAACTGATGGCGAGCAGTTTCCCCTCGCATCACTTTGTGCTGGAGGCGGGGGGGGGCACAAGGGGGCCGTGTCTCGGCACGGTGCCAGGCCTCTGGTGCGGTGCGGGGCGGTGCTGTGAGCTGGAGGGATGAAAATATCTGGGCTGGAAAAAAAAAAAAATGTTCCAGCGTCTTCCTGGCCGCCCCCTCCGCCCTTGCTCCGTGCCGTGAGTCACGCTGCCTCCCGGCCGGGCAGGGGGCGGCTGTTGGGCTGCCTCTGCCCACGGAGCCTCCCCGCGCCCTGAGTAATCGCCTAGAAATTCAGTGGTGGCGGCAGCAGGGGTTAGGGGATTTTCTCTGATTTCACAGATGCTGTTGATGCAGCTTGTTGGGAAGTGTTTGTGGGAATGACTCATTAATTAAAGAAACTTCTCTAGTGAAGAAAAGGTTTGAAAACTTCAGCAGACTTCCTATTTCTCAACACCCTTGCGCCCTCCCCGGTCCTCAAAGATTTCGAGTGGCGGGAGCGAGCGGTAGAAAGCTGGCGAATAATTGACTCAGTCATTTCAAAAGCGCTTGGGTTTCTCAGCTACCCAGCGAATAAGCAAAAGCAAATGACAGAGCTGGCACAGCTGTTCCATTTTTCGGTACTTTGCTCTCAAGAGCCCAGTGGCGTGCTGCGAGGTGGCCTCGCTGGTGGGAGGACCGCAGGCATGCGGGTGTTGCCGAACAACAACCGCCTTCTGGGCTCTGCCCCACTGAGTGCAAGTTGCCAGGAGTGACGCCCGGTACTCGTTTGGTTTTCACTCTGGCTTTTGTTCAAGGCTTTGACCTGTTGGATGCAATACAGAATCACAGTTGGGTTAACAAATGCTTTTTTCCTAATGTTGCTGTATGGAAACTAAAAGTCAAGAGAACGACTTTTAGTTTCCATACAGCAACATCTTGAAACCGTGGTACTCCTTATGTCTCATATAACTCAGCTATCGGAAAGGTAACTGTTGAAAGACGGAGTAGCTGTTAAGGGTGGCGCTTTTCTTCGCAGCAGATGAGTGAGGATTCATGTCCCTGTCCCGCCCAGGGCTCCAGCTCTGGCGATTCAAATTTATCTGCCTAAAACGCACCCATCAGTTATGGTCAGACGCAGCAGTGAAAGCTTTCAGTGTGCCAAGGGAAATCCATGCCACCACATGCAACTCCAACTCTTGTCCTTCCTGGCAGCCTAAGTGTTTATGGAGATGATTATCCTTTCAAGCCTCAGCTATGTGAATGAATTGTGTTTCTTCTGGGAGTCTAGGCAAAATATTTTACCTCTTGGTATGCAAGATTTATGGGAAATTTAACCACCCTTCTCCCCAGACATCCATATGTCTACTTTTGTACTCTTCCTTCTTTTTATTTTAGCTCTTTCATACTGCCTTTCTCTCTCTTTTATTTTTCTGGCTGCAATGAGTTAACCTTTGACTGGCTGATTAAAGCTTTTCACTGTAATGATCAGGACAAGGACCCCCCCCCCAGTGTATTATCACGGATTGATAATCCTGAAGTATCTCAACATCTTTAAAATGCTGTTGCTTAATTTATTTTCTGTTTCTAACAGAAGGATCCATAGAAGCAAGAGAAGTTCATATTAGGTGTCTGAACACATTAGGGACGTGATATATTTACTCTTGTAGTGATTATTAAAGATAAGACAAAACTTCCTCTGAAAAGGGGATCGAGTAATAAAATTGAATGTGCGATGCTCGCCACACGCTTCTATAGATACCACATTCAGTTTCTATTTTTAGAGCATAGGAAGAAGGTGAGTATGTTTTACAGCAGGAAATGATGGCTTCACAGATATGAACAGATCTATGAATGACGAAAAAGTTTCTGTGCTGAGTATTTTGGTTTGTTTATCTAATGAGTGAATGAGAGTTTCCGAAAAGTCTTCACTGAAAGATTTGCTTGGTGCCCTGTGAAAAATCTAAGGATTTTTATACTGAGGAACTAAATGAAGATTGGAAAGTTTATCAGAAAACAATCAATCAAGAAAACCTCCAGAAAATTCTGAATAAGTTTGTGTATAAAGATAAAAGGAGGGGGGTGGCTAATACTGTTACTTTAGTTGAAAACCTTTCCGATACTCTCAGTGTGAAGGGCAGCTTCCTGAGTTTTTGGCATTACTATGTCATTTACTTTTTAAACCTAAACAATGGTATTAGCTATTTCTAGAATTCTGAAAGATTTGTGCTTTAAAACCATTTTTTTCATTCTTCTTTTGCCGCAGCTGGCTTGCTGTGGTGGTGCAGGTGATTCCCTCCGGCTTGCAGGTCTGCGGGCAGCCCCTGGAGCTGGGGGCTGGAGCCACTGCTCGTCGCACTTGGTCTTCCTGCTTACATGAAGAAACAGAAATTTGCAACATAAGATGAAAACACTGCAAAATTGTGGGGTTTAAACTATTTACAAGTCTTAAAATTGAAACTTTTAAGAATTGTTGGCACTTGGAAATTCATGTGTGCTCTTCCAAATCTGTACTGGGTGTAGCTTGTGTCATTGCTTCACAAGTTGAAGCTTACTGGGGGGAAACCATAACTATTTGTATTCTTCTTTTGTAACTCCAATGCATCTTTAGGAACTCAGTGGGCTTCAAAAGGAATGCGAGGTTTTATTGCTAACTTACGTTGTAGGTTATGTATGCCTGGTAAGTAGGAGTAGAATTCCCAAGCTGTCCCAGATTGGAATATCTTTATGAGATACGAGGTGGTTGTTCAAGGTGGCCTTGCCTTGCCAGTGGCCTGCAGGACACTTCTGTTTGGCCTGCCACTTTTCCTTGCAGGAAATGGGGATCAGCTGTGCAAACAGCATGTTGCTGGCCCAGCAGTGAGGCTGTGCCCTGAGCTTCCCCCCAGCCTAGCCTGCCTCCACCACGGAGGTGGGAAGTCGGCGGGATCCAGGAAGATGGATCCATGAAGATGCATGGATGCATGGAAGATCCAGGAAGATGCATCTTTCCTGCTCTTCCTCCTCGCTCATCTGAGGAGGGGGCTTGCCTTTGTCACAGGGTGGGGGTCTCCTACAGTGCCTTGGCTGCCAGTCCTCCCGGGGGGGATGTCAGAAGGGATGGTTGCTGGTGGGGTGAAGCAGGAGGGTCCCATAGCCTTGATCCCTCTCCCGGGGCTTCTGTGCTATCGTAATTAAAGGTGACTAATGGGAAAAAATGGGTAGGGAAGCTGTAGTTTTTAAAGATAGTCTTCAAAATGGGAAGGGAGTTATTTTCAATCTGTCTTGGAGCTGGAAAAGTTCAGGCACTTAATGCAGCTCTGGGGCTGGGTATTAATTTCTACCAGCAATAACTCTGCTTAGGTTTTACGTGCAGGTTTAAGTTCCTGGCAGTCTGGCTGTGTATGGCTGTTTTCCTTTCTGCTCCCCCCACCTCTCCGGTTACTGCTGGATGGGATCATTATTTCTTTGTTAACGAGGGCTCTGGCCACAGGGAAGCTCACAACTGGTGCTCCTGCGAGTTGCAGCAGCTCTTGCCAGCTCTGCCCACTTGCTGTTGTGACCAGGCTGCCCTCGCCCTTACAACGGTGTGTTTGCACACTGGTGCGGTGAACTGGCCTGGTTGGAAGGGAGCTCAGCCAAAACACTAAAAACGTTCATTTTCAGCTTCACCGTTCCCTGACTTTGAGGCGTGCGTGTGCTGGCACTGCTGGCCCAGAGCAGGAGCTGGCTTTAGGGGAGGTAGCGGCGAGGTGCGTGGGCTTAAGGTGTTTGTGAAATGTTGGCAGGGCCTTCCTTGTTGTTGACTTGAGTGCAAGCCCAACAGCCTGCTCTGTCCCAGAATAAGCAAACAGATTCCTCTGCACGTACACGTGGTGCTGCTCTGCTGCTGGAAGAGCTGAGGCATCAACATGCTCCCTCCAGCTGTCGTATTGTGGGAACAGTCTATGACTGCAGTTACCAAAAGGGCAGCAGTATGTGCCAGTGCAAGGTGCCACTTTACCAAAATAGTTGCGTTTCCTTGTATGCTCTGATATAAATGTCTTGGAATTTTGAACTAATGTATCTTCTTTCATAATAGAGCTGCTCTTGGCAATGTCTGGCTCGTGACACCTGAAACCAGCGGGTCATCCTGGTGTAACTGTCCCACGTGGATGTTGCCACAGACGCTTTTGCAGAGTGATTGCATGTTAATATATTTATACAACCCCTTCTACACGCTATCATGGGAAGGATTCCTTTTTGCATTTGTGCAGTGTCCGTAGCAACAGTTGTAATTGTTATGTTGAAAGGCAAAACAGTTTTATGGTGGTTTAGGTAAATGCAGTGAAAGTCAAGTGTGAGTGCCTGGTAGCAGCCGGACCCACAGCTGTAATGCTGGATCACCAGTACTCGTGGTCTGTAAGGATTACCGAGATGAGTTTGAATTTTCTTATCTAATCCTTTTTTCCTTCGTTAACTTGGTAGTTTCGGTATATAATAGAGCTTGGCCCTTAAGGAGGCCATAATGCACTCCATGGTTTCCATGCTGTTTTCTGTTTAGTTTTGTTAGGCAATAAACTTACTAACTGCTGAAGCTGCAGCAAACTTGGCTGCTCTGTTGCTGTCTGGGAGATGGGTTTCAAAATGCAGTTGTGGTTGCTCTTGCTTCCCTTGCTGCTTCTCTGAGGCTGGGAGGAGGAGAACGGACACAACCTGTTAGCAGCAGCAGGTATCCTTCTGTACATACTGATGTATATGTATACTTGTGAATGTCCTTAAATTTATTTGATATAAAGGAACAACAGTAATTGAATGCTTCAGGAAAGTCTTCTGATCCTCATATCCCTTGGCAAGAAGATTTGTACTTCAGCTTTGCTGTGGAAACTGGATGACAGTATCTTGCTTTGGGATAAAATCTGATAATATAAAAAAAGTCTACGTATACAATGTGAAATATTGCATTGACAATACTTTACCTTTCCCTTACTCAAAGCTTAACCAGTGTTTTAGCATGAAGCAAGACCTAGAAATGTGAAGTGGTTCAAGGCACTGACTGGATTGCAGAGCTTGCTGTTCATAGCAGCTGGAAGCGCTTTGGTTTTGGCTTTTCACAGACCCTTGCAGTCGCTGTTGGCTGCATGGACATGCTGCAGATGTTGAAGCTGTGCTGGTGAGCCTCTGTAGAACGGGGGGTAAATAAGGGTAAGTCCTGGAGGAGAAGCACCTTCTGCTGAAGGCACGGTGCTTTTGAGAGTGCGTCCGAGTGCCACACAGAGCAGGGACACCACAGCAGCTCGCCTGGCCTTCCTCAGCCTTTGTTGGCACCTAAATCCATCCTCCGCAAATGGAGGGAACCAGGGGCCACTAGAGACACTTGTCCTTCTAGTCTTCTGCAAGATTGATTGGCTTTTCCTAATCTGTCTTTTTGATCTCTGCTAACCATCTTGTCTCCAGCTGTAACATCCTCTCCTTCAGATTTATGGACCGCTGCTGCTACAGGCACCCAAGCTGTGTGTTAAACCCTGAGGCTAGCAAGACTGACCTCCTGCATTATGCAGGTTAAATCAGATCGTCTTCAGTTGTAGGTCAGAATTTGGTGATCCAAGTGACTTCTGCTGAAAACATGAGCGGAGTCAGCGTTCAGTAATTGGGAGCCAGTGTGATGTGGTTGAAGTGTGGGAAATAGGACAGGATCTAATCATTAAAAAGTACGAGTCTTGCTCTAGATGCATTTTTAACTACTTGTGTCAGGTTTTGGTGTTTGAGTTGTTTGGATTCATCCGGTGGGCAGTGAAAAGCTCACAGGAGATCTCTTCCCCCTGCTTTGTGAATGCTTGACCACAGCTTGCTTGCACGCTTCTGAAGAGCTGCTTTGGCCACCCAGCCTGTTTTCGCGGAGGAAGTGTGGTTGAGTGAGTCAGACACTGAACCAGTTCTGCAAAGGTGAGAATTGCTTTTGCTGCAGGACAGTTCAGTCTTGGGCAGTCACTGTATGCACGGAACATTCCTATCTGTGAAATGCAGATAAGGAATCTTCAAGCCCTTTGTATGGTGCTTGGAGATCTACTAATAGAAAGGCACAGGCTTTTTTTATTATTATTTTATTTTTAATTTCCCCAACACCACACCCAGGATTTCAAACCATGTGTTCTCCTCCCAGGTTTGGGCTGTTTGCTGCCTTTAGTGTGTAGCGCTGTGTATGCTGATCAGATCTCACCAGGCTCCTGTTTCACATATGGGGAAAATGAAGTGCAGAATAACAGTGCTTACCCCCCAGGCCCCAGCAGGATAAGCATAGTTTCATATGCAGGACCTAAATATAGAAAAATGTGAATTTGGAAGGGCATTAGGATGTTGTTCCTTGCTTCAGGCAATGCCAGCTGCCTGATGTAATTGAACACGTTCTGTGTGTTTGAGAAAGAAATGAGTGGTCTTTAAATCTGTTGCTTTAGGTTAGGGATTCGGGTCAGAGCTGGAGTTGTTGCACTGTGAGTCCTCTACAAACGCACCTGAGAGTCTGGGTTACAGTACTGGGTTACAGAATTACATCAAAATAATGTCTGAGATCTCCTAAGGGATGGTGTTCACTTGAAAAACAACGTAACCAAAACAGCCACACCTTGTGCAAGAGTGGGTAGTGCTTTGTGTTCCTTGTGACCTTAGAAGCCTTCATAGCAGTGAGCTTGTGTTCTGGCAAAAATAAATGGTTATTTTCACTCCTGCTTGCTCTTGTGGTGGTTAGCAAAAACTACTTTTTTATGAAAAAGTTGGTGCTTCATAGAACGTTATCTAATGGGTCTGGCACTGCTCATATGATGTGTAGTGTGATTGTTCTCTTTGTAGATGTTACATTAATAGCTGTGATAATTACTGAAAACTTACAAGCTGTAATCATACTGATGAGGTTTTTTAACTAAGGTTAAAAGTGTGTGATTATAGAAAATAGTGGTTACATGAAAATACATACTTGGCAAGAGCTTTTGGACACTCTTATTTGGCCTTTAAAAACATGTGCAGTGCTTTTCATCTGCAAGATACAAAATGTCTTCAGTATCAAGAGGGCTGGCTGACTTCAGCATTGAAGCCTGCAGAAACTTTTCTATGTCATTTTTTTTCCTGTGATCAGAGAGCTGAGCCTAAGCTACAGGAAAAAGTCCTCACTAGGAAAAATCAGGATGGGTAACTCTTAGGGAAGAGGTAAACAGAAAGATCAAGCTCTTCAATAATAATACAAGTAATAAATATATATAATTAAAAAAATGCTCCGTGGCCTGATCTGTGTGCCAAAGGGCAGACTGGTTCGTGCAGACACAGGACACCAATGTGCTCCAAGTCGCAGCAGTGGTTCTGGCCTTCGCCCTCAGATTCCTGATGTTAGAGTTGTAGGAACGTGGACGGGGAAATCTGGCCCAGAATTGTTCTCTGAAACTTTCCTCTGCTGCTTTCCATACAAAACTGGGTTCTTGCAAGTGATTTTTGAAAAAGCATCTACTTTCTTTCCATCATTTTTCCTGTGAAATATCTTGGCAAAACTTTAATTTTCTCTGGGTGATCACGTTTCAGTTTCAGATCGAATGTTTAGCTTGAAAATAAGAACCCTGAATTATAAATTTCAGTTACAGAGTTGGCTGTAATAACTACCAGTGTGTTTGGTTTTTTTTCACTTGTTACAAGTAGCTTCGGGTATTCTCAGTTCCTGTAGTCTGCAACTTTTTTAATGTGCCCAGGCCACATTAAAGCATGAAAGTCTCCTGTCATGAAACAGCTTCTGCTCACGTGGCCCAGGAGGTTCTGGGGGCCTCTCAATCTGCACGAGGAGGCCGGCGGAGGGCTTGGGGCCGAGGTGCAGGATGAACGGGCCTCCTCTTGGCCTCAGCGCTAAGGCATCCTCCCGTGACTGCCCACAGAGCAGGTAGGCTTCTTGAGGCTCATCCAGAAGGCTTCTGCACAGTGTTTTCTGTGACTGATGGCCGGTCAGTCTGTAGGAGGCTCTTTACCAGCATGTTTCACTGCCAAAGCGTTGGGAGAGCAGATATGGTGCGAGGCTGTGTTCTTGCAGGTGACGTTGTACAAGTGTGGCGCGTCATGTGCTGGCAGTGTGCTAGAGGTGTTGCTGGTCATGGGTCACTGCTGCCTGAAAAGGGAAGGAGATTTGAAAAAAACAAGTTGGTGTCCGAGTTGCACAGGCTTCTGGCTGCCTCCAAATGTGTGACGTTGGCTGCTGGCTACCGCCTGTCCCTCCTGGTGCCGGCTTCATCGTCCTCCTGATGGGCTTGTGAAAAGAGCAGCTTAAAACTGTTGCACTGAGCTCGGTTGTGTGTCTGGCCAAAAGCAGCCCATCTGCTTGTAAGGGGCTAGGCAGCCGCCGATGCTGAGCCCAGGGAGGCTGTGGCTTTGCTTTGGTGAGGTTTCCATTCAGAAGCCCCTTGAGCTGCTGAAGGCTCAGTCAGTGTCACAAACGCAGTCGGGATGAGTGGGGCTGGCTAACGTCTGTCCTTGTTAAATCTCACAACAGCATTGAAACAGCTACAAGTAGTCCCTAAAGAAAGTAAAACTTATTGGTATTTCCTTTAGATCTATTTTTTCCCTCCTCTCTTTTCCATGGCCTTTTATGCTTTGAAGAAACGCTAGATCATCTTTGATTTCATCTGCAAGACTTGCAAAAGACCTTGGGAGCTTGTCTACCTGGACAAAGCATATTGGAGAGAATAGTAAACGTGGTGAGTGTTGCAACACGAGAAGTTTAGCTGCAGTAAACGTTGCGCATTTTTGAACTCGGTTGCTGCTGGATAAAGAGACAAACGGAGCTTCAAAAGGCCCCTTCTGGCAGGAGTTTTGGCACTGAGGCACAGGGTTGCATGAGTAAAACCACTTGCTTGAATTGGATGGTCTGTAGCTGTCGACACGCGTTGTGGTATATTTTTCACTTTTTAACTCAAGACAAAGGAATCTGTTAAATAAGCAATTTTGGTTATTTGTAGGGGCATTGTCATGAAGGCCTATAGGACAAGGGGTTTCTAATTGTGTTCTGCTAGCACTGAAAGTGTGCAATGCCATCAGTGAAGAATGTAACCTCTTCAGAGAAAAAGGTTATGCCCCTCTGAGTGTGAATTCACTTTTCTGGTATAATGTGCTTATGTTGATAAACCATATTCTTACTATCCAGGAACACAGCTTACTGGAAGAGCTAGATCAGCCCAGGGGGTTTACAGCGTGGTAATTCTGTGTGTAGTGAAAGGTGAAAATTTATAGGGGATGTTTATGGATGAGCTGTCTGTCTTGGGTTATTTTTGTACTTTGCAGATAACAAATAAAAAGACAGGAGAAGCCCTCCTCCTGTGTATGCCTTTTCTTCTTTGTATGTGCACTGAGAGCTGGGAGCGGATTCTTGTTCAACCACCTCCCTGTTTCCTAAGCCAAGGCTTACCAGTAGAATTATTTCCTGATGATCCAAGCTGGTTCCTTGTTTAGCAGTGCCACTGGTTTGGGCTAAATTCGTGACTGCTCTTGTGTAGGCAGCCTCTCCTTTCTGAGAGTGCAACGGGAGCAGTTAGTTTTTCTCATGTGACCCCTTGATGAATGGAGTTAATTTTTGCTGTTCTGAAAATCAAAGCTTTTCCTTGTAAAATACTACTTTTTACCTTCACCATAACAGACTTAAGAAATGCTTGCCTTGATTTCTGCCCCTCTCGGTCATGAGATTCTTTTTATCTGGATATTTACAGGGATGTGTGAGTTTCTGGAAAGAGAACTCATACAGGTCTGGTTGGTCCTGAGTATATGAACTAGTTACGCAAGGGGGAAGTCTGTTCCCTCATGCATATGTGAAAGCTGCGATGCTGATGGGAAAAGCTTCTATTTAACTTACAGCATGTGACTTGAAGAAGTAGAAATAATCCCCAGCCTTTGGGTCATCTGTCCATTAGTGTTTCTATTCTGCTGTCTCCCTCCCCTGCCTCCAGTCCTTTGCTTTCTGTTGCCTGGCCCTGCACTTTGCTATAGCATTTCCCATGGTAACTCCGTAGAAGTTACACTTCTGCAGCAGAAGATGAGGGACGGGATTTATTTGAGAGTGCTAGCCTATACCCTTTTAACTCTGAAATGTCCTTAGATACTGGGCTCCTAATTAAAAGATCAAAGCCACGTTAAGAAACAAATGTCTAAATATAACCCAAACTGTGCAGATGGACTCTGCTGACCACATCTTCACTTGATGGATACAACAATATATATAGGAACACCTGTAACTTCCCTGAAGTAGACTTTTTTGGTAGCATGGTGCATATACATGCAACTACAAGGGCTTTATGGGCGTGTGCTTGGAATGGCTTGTTAAACGTGCTTGTGCTCCTGAGTAAACTCCCAAATTAATGTCAACAAACATCTGTGCCGCACAGTCTAGTGTATACTTGTAGTGCGCAAGTTTTAATGTGTTGTGTGGGTGGTTTTTGTTTTTCAATTGATAAAGAGGTCTGTGTATTCAGGTCTCTCTTCTTTGTGCTGGGAGATTTTTACACTGATACTGCTCCTACTGCTCATTTGATGCTTTATTTTAGAAAGCCATTCTCTTTGCATTCATCTGACTGCCCATCTGGAGATGTGAGGGTGTACCAGCTACTAGGTCAATGAAATCAGCTGTTTGTTGTGCAGCTTGCACTCATGTACCTTCTGCAAACCAATAAAATCTTCAACAGGATCAGATATGCAGTTCCTGATTTCAGGAAATTACAAAGAAAGAAGTAGAATGATAATTCCTTCATGTGAAGTGTATGCTAGTTCATGGAGACTTGAAAAAAAATATTTCCTTAAGCCTTATTTTTTTCTTAGTTCTCATTTTGATTATTTTAATGGTGTGGGTGTCAATCAAAGACTCCTTCCTTGGTATGCTTGTCTCCTGTACACTGGAAAAGACTGTGATTCCTGTAATCTTCTGAAGAACAGCAATCTAATATGTTTTTAATAAAAAAAATCTGTTTTTTCCTCTTATTTCAGGACAAACACCATGATGCTGCTCATGAAATTATTGAGACAATTCGGTAAGTGTTCGATGCGGACATTGCCAGAACCCTTTCTTGTGTGTTTCTGCGTCTTGGTGGATGAACATCTTGTGATATGAAGGAGGGCAGCAGTAGCAGTCGGAACTGCATCTTATCTTTAAATTATTTTCTGAGCTGAATTGATATTTCTGCAATGAAAATCTCTAGCTTTTTCCCATCAAGCTTTAACTTCATTTTAACTTGCTACATTCCATTCTCTTTTGAACAGGATTAAAAATAAATAGCGATAAGTAACGTTTGGTGCTGCTTATAGCAAAGATTGCAATGCTTTGAGGAAACTCTGCTTCAGTAACCAGTGAAAGCAGTTTGTGTTCAACCTTTAGACAAGAAAAGTTAAAACAAACAAAAACATCTTTGGCATGTGTTGAAAGTTGTGGTGCTGTCGAAGAATCAATAGCACATCCTTTTCCCCACCTTCCCCCTTTTCTCCTTGTTACTGGAATGGTGCAGCATCCCTGTGGGATTGATGTCCCTGTTAGCATTCCTCTTGACCGCTGGTAGAGTTAGACCAATATCGAGGAAAGATGGGAGGATAAAGGTGAAAGTCAAACACACAGAGTAAGAAGTCCAAGTGTTTCCAAACAGTTTTTAGGGTCAGTACAACCTGTGGCTATGATATGGCTTGCTGTTGTTACAGCAGGATTAGGAAGTGACTTGCTGTAGAGCTACCTTTATTAAACACTAACACAAACACCCCAGACACCTAAGGTCAGTATTATCCACTTTAGATTGTTTAAAAACTGCTCACATTAACTGTTTTAGAGCTTTACTGTACAGACTTCCTGGGTTTGAGGGCTGTTTTCTGCAGCAGGTTTTCATGGCTGGATAGTGCAGGTAGAGACAAAATGCAAAGAGCAGCGTCTCTGAGCCACCTGAGCTTGGAGTCTGCTCAGTCCCAGATGGCCCAGGAAGCTGCTCCCAGCGTGAGTGGGAGAGCTAAGTAGCAGTGTTGATAATACCACTTACATAGATGAAATCAAAATATTTTACCATGGGCTGTGGTAGGAGGGAATGTGTAGTGGCTGTGCTGGAGGCTAGAGCTGAGACTTTGTTATTTTTAAAAGAAATCTTTTTCTGACTGTAAAACCTTGGTGCGAGATGCCCTGCCGCTGCTACTCCCAGCTCACTTGTGTTGGTGCTGAGAAGCTGCTGCTGAAAATGGTTGCCAGTCATCTGTGCTGGTGTTTTCAGTGCTGTGCTACCTGAAAGCAAGAGGAAGGTTGTGCTAGAAAGCAGTTTGGTCAAAGATATGTTTCACAACTTTGTTTCAAACCTGATTGCAGTGAAAGCAGGCTTTCATACTGCCTTTGCCTGCCTTGTGCAAAGTAACCACAATGTGGTTATGTAAGTCTGATGTAGACAAATGTAAAGAACTATTTCTCTCTTCAAGATATAGAGGTAAGTAGCTGTTGACTGCCCATTTGCCTAATTTAAGAAGAAAAAAAAACCACAAAGATCAAAGTTATGAAATGTTCAGGGGGATAAGACCTTATCGCTCTTTTTAGGTACCTCAAGGGAGGCTGTAGCGAGGTGGGGGTTGGCCTGTTCTCCCACGTGCCTGGTGACAGGACGAGGGGGAATGGGTTTAAGTTGAGCCAGGGGAGTTTTAGGTTAGATGTTAGGAAGAACTTCTTCACTGAAAGGGTTGTGAGGCACTGGAACAGGCTGCCCAGGGAAGTGGTGGAGTCACCATCCCTGGAAGTCTTCAAAAGACGCTTAGATGTAGAGCTTAGGGATATGGTTTAGTGGTGGGCTGTTAGCGTTAGGTTGGAGGTTGGACTCGATGACCTTGAGGTCTCTTCCAACCTGGAAATTCTGTGTGTGATTCTGTGTGTGAAATAATAGGTATTCACCAGAAGAGTCAGCCATGGTTGTGAAACTTCTCTCTTTTACTTGCATATATCTAATTATATACAAAGAGAGAATCAGCCAGAAGGAACCAGAACAGTTCGATCTCTTGTCGTTTTTCACCTTTTTAAAATTGAAGCATGCATCAAGGTATTAGCAGAAGAAACTTCCATTCCTATTGGATCCTATGCCTTGCTCGGAGGTTTCTTGATGGTGATGATAATGCTTTCCTGGTTTGTTTTTGGAAGAAAGTGTGCCCAAAGCCTACGTGGCTTTTAAGTTGTCTTTGAAAAGAATTAATCTTCCTATTTTTCAAGATTGAAGATCTCCTGTGAGATACCGTTGTCAGATGTGCTGCAAGAGAGTGCAAGCTTTCCATTACCAATGGCAACAACATAGGGGGCTTTGTTAATTCAGCATGAAAAAGGGGTATTTTATTAAAATTAGTCTTGAAAATCTGTTTCAGCTTGGGTCATCTAAAGTGTAAAAGTAAATTAGAGCGCCACGCAGGGGAGAATATCCTTGCAATGAATGGCCGGCAGTGTTGTTCTGTGGTGCTGTAGGAAATGTGTTCTCCACACTCAGCTTTGTCAAGCTTGTTACAGTATCGGTTTTGTTAAAAATCCTTAAAAAAATCCTGCACTTCTGCATTACATTTTATGTTAGATTAGCATCATATATGGCTTTGAATATTTTTAGATAAATTGAATACATTTATCACCTCATTTTGAAGCTGTGCCATTTCAAGAGCTTCATACTACTGCCAACGTCTATGGGCACCTTACTGTTTATTCAACACAAAGGTGAACTATTGCAGCTTTCCAATTAGCATTTTGTGATGTCTGCCTTACTCCTCACAATATTGTGAGCTTCATGTCTGCTGAAGTGTTCTCTTGTAATACATAGCAGTGCCTGTCTAAAATTGAGACAGAGAATGCCTTGCTATACTTAATTGGATATGTTGTTTTTATTCTATTTCTCTTCTCCTTCCAGGTGGGTCTGTGAAGAAATCCCAGATCTCAAGCTTGCTATGGAAAACTATGTTTTAATTGACTATGACACAAAAAGGTGAGAGGAGTTCTTTTTCCCACCAGGAGGACAGGCCAGCACGGTTCATAGTGAATCAGTTTGTAACTAGTTATTCTTAGACACTACGAACCAAAGTTTTCTTTTAGAACTGGCTTCAGATTCTGCAGAGTTATTTTGGTAGGAAATGTGTAACAGAAATATTGGCAAAGGCTGTTGGATTAAGGACATAATTGGAAACTCCACACAGCAGGAAGTGGAGCTCTGGTGTGTACGTTTGAATTACTCACTCCAAAACAATGATCAGTATCTGTGCTGTTGGACTGCATCCAGTGTTAGGAATCTGAATGGCACTGAGGTTTCTACTTTTGTAGTAACTAAGAATTCCTGTTTAGAAAGTTGCATGCCAGAACTGTCTGTCAGCACTGTGTCCTTCGCCTGCCATGCCTGTGGGAGGTTAACCTTCCCATTCCTCCTCTGCTTAGCATGCAGTGCAAGTAGGATGCTGTTTGGGTTGGGGGGATAAATTAAAAGACAAAGTATTCATACTGCTCTTTTGGGCAGTTAGAAGTAATTTTAGGATGGTTGTGGCTCCATGTGAAGGCCTATTTCACAAACAGCTGAAAATGAATGTATAGTATGTGGCATTCACCTTGAGGCTAGGAGAGGCAGACCCTGGTCCTGCATTGTCTCTGGAGAAGTCTGAGGTTCTGTGCAGTGACTTTTTTTGTTCTGAGACTGGACAAAGAGATGACCCTCAAGCTGTAGCTTGCAGAAACGTTAATTGCTTTCATAGGAAAGACTGAATTTGTTCAAGTCTACAGCATGGCTAAACTTTTAGAATGAGAATTACAGATGAAAATCCATCCC
Source organism: Heteronetta atricapilla (assembly GCA_011075105.1). Classification (NCBI taxonomy): domain Eukaryota; kingdom Metazoa; phylum Chordata; class Aves; order Anseriformes; family Anatidae; genus Heteronetta; species Heteronetta atricapilla. The sequence continues at coordinate 5,018,908 of CM021758.1, forward strand.
TTTCTAAGTTATCACTGGCTATTGTCCTGAGCCCCATACAGGTACTTTTATCATGATCTGTTTAAGGTATTGTTTCCTCCTCTGCATTTCGTTTTAACTCTTTCATTGCAAGATGTTTGAGTCCCTCCTTTCTTGCTGGTGAATTCAGAAGGAGAAATCAGGATCCAGCATCCTTCGTCATTAAATACATTATTTATGCACAGAGACTGCAGTGCTGTAACTTAAAATCATAGGATCACAGAATCACTGAGTTTGGAGAAGACCTCTAAGATCATCCAGTCCAACCCTTAACCTAGTATTGCCAAGTCCACCACTAAGCCAAGCTGCCAAGTTCTACATCTCCATGTTTCTTGAAGACCTCCAGGGATGGTGGCTCAACCACTTTCCTGGGCAGCCTGTTCCAGTGCTGCACAACCCTTTCAGTAAAGACATTTTTCCTAATATCCAACCTAAGCCTTCCTTGGCGCAAGTTGAGGCCATTTCTCCTTGTCTGGTGCTTGGGAGAAGAGCCCAATCCACACCTTGCTAATTTCTGTGGTTCTGGTGGCCTGGCTGGGCATGTCTAACTGCGTGGTGTCCATGTTGCCAGCAACGATACTGAATAAAAGAAACAACCCATCTGTTCCCATAAGTCACACCTCCCTTGTCTTTCTGCAACTTTTCAAGGAAGTTATAAACTTGTAATTTCAGTAATAGTTTCAATCTATTTCCTTCTCTTGAAAAAATTATCAGGAAAAATTGCTTGTAGCAGATGGACTGACAAATGGATGTGAACAGAAAGTGGTGAATGATAGGAATGTATGCACCATGTGGACAGAAACTCATTTCATGCTTCTGCTTTGCCATAATGCTGAATTAAAGGTGTGCAGCTGAAAGCTTGAAGTGGAAGTCAGCAGTACTCCTCAGTGTGGTGTCTTAGCTAGCGCAGCAATAACATGGGGCTCATGAGAGGCTGAAGGGCCACCTTCTTCTCCTGTCCCATGGTTCCCCCTCTTCTTGATTTGGGGATGGCCATGATTTAAATATCTTGCACTGTAACTCCTTGTATTTATTCCCCTGTTGCTTTGTGGGATCTGCTTATGTAATGGCTGATGTTCCTAGCAATATCTTTTCTTCCCTGAAATGAATTTTTTTTTTAATCCTCTCAGCTTCTGTCGTTAATGCATCTGGCTGAACTGACTGTAATCCTGACCAACCCACGAAGCGATCACTGTGCTTTTCTGATGGGTGTGCTGGTTCTGGCTGTGTTTTCAGGCACAGAGTTAATTTCTGCTTGCCCCACTCCTGATTATCAAGGAGTTTTGATGGAGCAAAGGAGAACAATTTACAAATGTCTTAAATTTCTGTGCATCTGAGGACATGAAGATGAAGTAATGGACTATGAGATTAGAAAACTTTCTAATAAATCATAGTTTATTTTTTCCCCTGTTCACTAAGGGAGCTTATATTATATTCATGTTCAGCTTCCAAAATTTAAATGTCTTTTTTCTTCCACTACACAGATAGGTTGGATTGTATTGCAGAACTTGTTGCTTATTTATTATGTACTGCTGGTCAGCTAGGATTTTTTTTAAAGGAAACTATGCAGTGACCTAAAGCTGTGTAAGTAATTATATGCCCTGCAAGAAACAAACCTTAAATAGCCATCTACTTAATTTTGATAAAGATAGAAAGGCTGAAGGTTGTACCTTCAAACCTGCCTTTTGAAGTTCTCTATTTAACCCTACGTTCTTTCTCCCCTCTAGCTTTGAAAGCATGCAGAGGCTTTGTGACAAGTACAACCGAGCCATTGATAGCATTCATCAGTTGGTATGTATTTACCTTTGTTATGCCACGATGTTCATCTAGCTGGTTTGAATTCACATATAGTAAATATCTGAAAGGTGTGACCGATTTAGGGCTGGATTGTTTCTCAGTCTATTTGTATCACTGGTATGTCATCACTTCAATTTAAAAAAATGAGTTAATAAATCTTTTATTAAGCCTTGCTTTCTTGATCGCACTAGGGCAGTCAAAGAACTAGTATTGAGGGCATTTCGTATCGGAAGATAAAACATAGTAACATTTTTCCCCAAACTGTAGATTCGTAAACTATCATGTTTTGTGCAAACATTTAGCTTCATTGTTTTCATAGTTTGAAATAGCTGAGTTACCTTTGGTGGTGGTGTGTGGGCAGAAGGTTTCTGTGTATTTAGCTTGTAGATGTTTCAAAAGGATTTATCATACAGATTTACTTTTGCATGTGGAAATCTGTGGCTTATTGGTACTTAAGTAATCCATATGAACCCTCCTGTGTATTATGGCAGTGATCCATGGCTTAGGAATTTCTTTGCTTGCCATTCAGTTCAGCTGCTCTGTTCTTCAGGATCACTCCGATGGGGAAAGCTAGAATGTAATGTCTGTTCAGACAAATTCAGCAAGGTGTTTTTATTTCTTTATGCCTTTAAAAGATTGAATTGGAGAAAGTAAAACATGCGTAATGAATTAATGTTAGTATTTTATTTAATTTTGAAAATAAGGCTGGATATTTTTCCCTCTCTAGTGTGTTTGTGTGAATTACTTGAAACACACAAGGCAGTAAGACTCTTTCTGCCAGGCATTCCTTCACTTTATGGGCATAAAACTCCCTAAAAACTGCTGGTTTGGATTTAGGTTTCTTCATTTGTATGTTGTTTAGTTGCTAAAAATTTATTTTCTTCTTGCCATCTGAATTTCAAATACAGGAATTTTTAGGCAGGCTTTTGGAGTTGTCCTTTTTGTTTGTTTTCCCTTACCAAAGTGAAACGTAAACATTTTTTAAACTAAAAACTTTGTTTAGGAGGGGGTGTTTTCTTTTTGAAGAAAAAAAAAGCTTGATTGCCATCTCTTTCCTGCCACTCCTTGTTTGTGTACATATGATCCCTCCCATCCTACAATTCCTGATAGGAAACAAAACTGCTCTTACGTTGACAGTACAGTTAACATCAGCGACTTTACTATTCAGTGGTGATCAATAAATAAAAAAGGGATGAACAAACTTGCACTCCTACTCCAGATATGTTCAGAATTAAGCTTTCCATTGTCTGTTGATTTTTACATCTCTTTAATTTTCTCTTTACCACCTATTTCTATCAGGCATATTTTAAATTACCTATTAGTTGAGGTGAGACAAATAACCAAGAAATCACGATTGCGTATTTTTTTTAGTGTCATTCACTGTTTTTGTGTTTACAAAGCATCTCGGACCAAGTGAGAGAGGGGATGGGAGGGAATTTCTCTCATTTCTGTGTTACGCAAATGCAGCCTTGTTCTGGTGATGTTTTGTTGTCCTCATGTTGGGTTCATGTCTTCTTGCTCTCTACGTGTAGTGGAAGGGAACCACCCAACCGATGAAGCTGAACACACGTCCCTCCAACGGGCTCCTCCGTCACATCCTGCAGCAAGTGTATAACCACTCCGTGACTGATCCTGAGAAACTCAACAACTATGAGCCCTTTTCCCCAGAGGTTTATGGAGAAACTTCCTTCGACTTAGTGGCCCAAATGATAGATGAAATTAAAATGACTGAGGATGATTTGTTTGTTGACCTGGGCAGTGGTGAGTGACCAATAACTTAAGGTTTTTTTTCTTCCTCTTTTTGCTCACTGTTGTTTCCTTTCTTAAGAGCAGAGAAAAAAAAAGGCAAAACCTCACATTTGGAAAGTAAACCAGGACTAAGGATTGCATTATAGAATAAGCACCTTTGCTAGTTAATCCCCAGTGATGCTTCTGCTTTTCATGACAGGATTAAGTAGACCAAGCAGACATCCCAGACATTCTTCCCTGTGGTGAAATGTCAGCCTACAAATGCAATAAACCCTTATTACAGAAAACTCTTGGTGTCTGTTGCTGTTGGTGAATACACTGACAAAGAAGAAACAATATTAAAAATGATGCTTAAAAGATAATAACAGCAGTTTCATTTTTAAGGATTCATCCATTTTCTGTGAATTCAGTTTATGCCATTCATATATGAAAACATAATTTCCTGACTTCTCCTGTGACAGCATGAAACACTTGGCATGTAATCTGAGAATTAAGCAGTTTTTTTCTCTCTAGTTTACTTTTCAGTGTGTCAAAAAGACATTATGGTTAGCTTTAACTGCTGCATTGTGAGACCCCACAAAATCTGTCTGAACCTGCAACTGCATCTTGTTGTTTAGGTTAGAGTTTTAAAGGGAGATAGATGTTTCTATCTGGTAAAGAAACCAGATATGACTCAAACACATGTGGAACAGATATACTGAGTAAGGAGATGATGTTCTTATTGTTGCTAAAATCTGGTTTAGAGCAGGAAAGGAGTAGTAAGAATTTCCTCTTTTACTGGATTGGTTGTTAAGTTTTAAATGAAGTATGTTTTGTTTTTGCTTCTGGTATGATGCAGGGCTTCTGGGGAAAAATATTTTAAAAATGTATTTAATTTGTTAAAAAACAAATCTAATTTATATTTAAACACAAGCAGGACTACCATCCTCCTCCCCACAACTTAGTATGTGTCTCCAGCCAGGGTAATCAGGGAAGGGTCCCCCCAACCCCTTCCTCCCTCTGTGGAATGTATTAGATTTCCTGGTTCGATGGCTGATGTTCAAGTGAGACATTTAGAAAGGTATCAGATCTGATAAACTATTTTCCATCTGGGAGAAAAAAAAAAAAGTTGCCATAGATACTTGCAATTGTTTGTTCAGGAAGGTTAAAGAAGATGGTATCTGAAACCTTGTACTTCTGCTGATCATGTAACAAGATGAAGTGTGTGATCAAGCTCAAATGCTGGATACTTGTACCTAGTACCAACAGAATTGAAGTCGGTCAGGTATTTATTGCTAATCTTCTCCCCCACTTTAATCTTGGAGGCTGACCAACAGTGTAAAATTCAAGATATATGGAGTCATGTATTAAAGATACGGTTTAAATTCAGAAGCCTTTGACTTCCAGTGTTTGAAGCAATGAACAACTGAAAACAGAGCATCGTTCCTGAGTTTATACTGAAGGGAGTAAACTTTAGTAAATTGTAAACAATGCAGTATTGAGTGTAGTATAAATATGAACATTGTCATAGCATATTATTGCTATTAATAACGTTAATGTCCTTCCAATAGTTATATGCATACAACAGTGGCTAAACAGCAGGATGCTGTGGCCATTTTTGTTGTTGTGATGCCAGAAACTTGTGGAAGCAGGAGGAATTTATGCAGGTATGCATCATCATTAGGCAAATGGAAGTCACAATACAGTTAAATTCTTGAGGGGGGGGAAAAAAACAGGATTAGTAACTTGTTATGCTGTATTGTGATTTCTGTCAGTACAGTGTGTTCTTCATCTTCCCTTTAGTCTTTGGCCTCCTTGCTCTTTGGAAATAAGAAACAGGGAATGTCCTCCTTGCTCTTTGGAAATAAGAAACAGGGAAACCGTTTATTCCTCCGATCATGTTCTGCCCATACCCTGCAGAAATTCGTACATCCGTATTTGCATGTGTATAAAATCTGCATGTGTATGCAAAATGGGAATTAGGAAGAAAAAAAAAAGTGAAACAACAAAAAAACCTGTCAGCACTAGAGTTCTCATTGTGCCAGACAGCATTATAGTGGTAATGGTTTAAAGGCAGGAGTTCCACCCTTTCAATTACCAGTGCTGCTTCCTGCCGGCAGCCAATGAAATGGAAAACAGCAGTATGTTTTCTGTGCAAATCGTCTATCCTCTTAGATTCACTCTTGTTTCCCATGTGGTCATCCACGGAATGATTAAGTGCACTGGTGAGACAAGAATGCATTTTGTGTTAGTCATAGACAAAATGTGATGCATCAATGTACTATTGATGAATGTTGGATATTCTCAGAATGTTTTATGTGAGCACTTTAACAAATGGCATGGCGTTGCTCTAGTGTGTGCAAAATGTGGATCTCACTTGTACAGGCAGAAATCTGTTTTTTTTTTCTTTCTCCTTTCTAACCTAAGCTGGGGTGGAGGAGGGGGAATGCATTCAACTAAGGTGTAGAAATGGCAGCTAATTACTGCTGGTAGCGTGCCTGATGCAAGTAGGGTTTGGGTAGGAAGTTCATGCATTTTAAAGTATTACGACATCTTGTCAGTGTAGTGGTTGCTTCTGAAATTGTTTTGAGTGTTGAACCATATCATGTTTTATAAAGTAGTATTCTAAATTAGTCCATATAAAAATGAGCTCTACATGTTCTCAGAATTTGTGTTGCGTTTCATGGTGAAAGCTAATAACAGTATTGCTAGACAAACATTTTAGTCTTTAATAGCTTCGGTATGTGACCAACAAGTACTTGTTTAGGGATCAAGTAGGGTTTGTCTAACTGTTCAATTAATTAAATAGAGAAATACAATTAAAAATCTGTAGATTTAATTATAAGACTTGTGGACAAAAAATGTAAATCCAGCTTTTCATAAGCCTGTGTGAATTATTAGAAATGAGCCTCTATATTTAATAGAAGTAGCCATCAATGTTTATCAGTATAAGCATTACTGTAAATGTTGTGGTTTTATGCTATTATAAAAGTGATAAAGGTACTGAAGAATGTAAATATCAAAACCGTAATGACAGTTTTTCCTATTTTTTCTATAAGAAAAGTTAAATTGCAGCACACACTTCATAGCCAGGATGTAAACTCCTTTTACTAAGAAGTGGGTTCTCAGTATGTAACATGTCTTGTATGAAAATGGGACTTAATTTCAGTGATGCACATTGGTTTGAGTCTGGTTTAAATTTGAGGAATAGCTATTGGGAGCTGAGGCTGTACCCTGAAGCCTTGTCCCATAGAATAACTGCATTTTTCGACTTGGCCTTTGCTCTAAAAGCTCTTGTCGTCTCCCTTTGCAGTGGTTTTCTACTGAAACCTGTTCTCAGGTTTGTTTTTTTTCTCCCGCAGGTGTGGGTCAGGTGGTGCTTCAAGTGGCTGCAGCCACAAACTGCAAACATCACTATGGTGTGGAGAAAGCCGATATTCCAGCCAAATATGCTGAGGTGAGTTGCTTGAAGTGAGTTGCATTATGTGCCTTGGTGAAGGCTCCCTCACTAGTTCAGAATTACTGCTGAGTGCTGGGAGCTCACAGGAAGAAAAGCAGAGTGTCAGTCCTAGATGTTTTTGCTTTTCAGGTCATGAAGACCTGGAGCACAGCATGCTTGGGGAAAAGGAGAGTGGGCATAGTCATTTCCTAGCAGTGCTTGCTGAGTGCACAGGAGGAGTATTAGCATGTTCCTGAAGTGATTTCAGGACCAGGAGATGAAGCTGTTTAACAGTAATGGCACAGGACCAATTCACAAGGAAACGCAGTGTAGGCTTCACTGAAACACCTGCAGTCCTCTGTCAGAAATGGCTCTAACACAGGGCTTCCAGAAACCATATCATTAAGCAAATCTAGGAATCAATTGAGTGAACAAATGGTCCTTAAAGTTTTTAAAAGCTATCTTTCTGCTTATGGCAGTGCTGTCCCTTTCTGGTATTCCACAGCTGAAGTTCAGCTTAGTTATTGAACTGTTGTAGGCTAACTGATGAGACTTGGGTGTCTGGTTAATAACCGCTTTGTAGGTACCCAGATGAAGTCTTACAAGAAGACCGTAATATTTAGTCAGGCAGGCAGTTTTCTTTACACTTCTTTAATTCTGTTCCCATTGGGACACACAAATGTAATTGATTCCAAGGCAGACTTGGAAGGCAAATGAGCTACAAGCAAACAATAAAGTTTAGTCATGCCTTACCATAAGAAATTTATTTTCTTCAGTAGACTCAACAGCAACTTAGCCCTCCATGATGTTAAAATAAGCTGACTGAGTCTGTACAAGCTAGAAAATTATACCTCATGAAGGAAAAAAAAAAAAAATCCTTGATCCTTATTTTCACCGGTGAGTGCAAAAATGTATAAACACAGTGGGGAAGAGGATCAAACAATGATCTAAAAATCCATTTTGCTTCCCCTGCCGTGACCCAGTGGAAATTTCCAACTGGAGCACTCTTTGTACCTCTGCACGAGCCTCTGGTTACTTATAGAAAGTAACTTGCCTGAAGTCCTACCTGTGTTTAATAGTAAGCTTAGTTTAAAGGTGAGCGTTACAGAGGGAAAGTCAAATTCTTACTTGCACTTATACCCCTTCATATTGCTATGCAAGCATAAGGCCTTAGTGACAGTGGTTAGCAAACAAACAAAAAAACCCCACAAATTAAATATTAGTATTAACTAGTGGATTACCTTCTCTTTCAGAAGTGCACCAATATTTTATATTTTGCTGGATGAACAAAATATGCAGCATTAATCTTCTGGTTACAGGTGATGACCTGTCACATTTAACTAGAGAACTGCTGCCTGTGTGCAGCTAATCTGCCTTGTGCTGCATCTAGTGGACCAGTCTTCCCAGCTCTGACAAACATTTGTGAAAGAGATTGAATTAAGTTTCTAGTTAAGATTGGCTGTGGCAACGCATCTCTGGCTGCTATGATAATGAATGCAGATGGATTTGAAAAGCTTCAGCTAAAGAGGAAGTGTCTTATGGGTTTGCTTCAGTGAAGTTTTCATTAAAAGAAAGTTCATAATAAGTTCATACAGCATATGACTTTTTTTGTGAGTTGCCCTATTAAGCTTTGGGGTGCTCTTGAAGCAAAGAATTTTAAAACATTTCTGTTATACACACTGGACACTGACCTGCTGATGGAGGTCTCCACATCTCTGAGAACTGCTCACTCGTCTTCTTATCTCCTAAAAATAAGGAGGTTTTCTGAGTCTTGCAAGACACTGGAGTGTCATTCTCAAATGTGTTGTCTACGTTTAGCTGGACCCTCACTGCTGCTGTAAAGAAGTCACCTGTGCTGCTTTTTGTCAGCTTACACAGTGGGGACAAGATTTTGTACATGTGGAGATGTTTATTTGTAAGGCACCAAGCCATCTTGATGGTGCCAATGGAAAACCAGCGCCAGCTATCTGGCTGGGCAGTGTAGCCCTCCATCCTCTGCAACTCTGGTCTGTTTACTTGTAGCAGGAAGCACTCCTTGTTGTTCTGGCAAGTGCAGCACTCCTTCTGTTTGCTGGTGCAGTTGCCTTGTGTGTTACTTTCTGCTTCCTAATTCACCCCCAGAAGCCCTGTCTTTATCCCATTTGCTCCCTTTCTACCTATGCTTAGCCGGATGTGCATTCCCTGCCTCCTCTGCGTGGGATTACATGCCACAACGCAGTAGCTACTTAAGGTTGTGCCACTTACGGTGGTGAGCAGTGTCAATTCAGATCACCTTGCTTAAAATGTGTAATGCTGCTGAAAAGGGTGGGGGAAAGAAGAAAATGACAGCTTGGACTGGACACTGTTGCAAATGTTTTTCTTAAGGAAAAGAAAGTGCAATAAATGTCTGTCTATCCTTTGAGTATTAATGGAAAAAAATGGGGAAGGGGTTAATGAGCACTGTCAGAGCTGCATCTCTGTTCTCTGCAATGAAACAGATGATGAGATGTCCTAATTGGTGGCTTTGTTTTTCCTCCCTCTTTTAGACGATGGACAGAGAGTTCAGAAAATGGATGAAATGGTATGGGAAAAAACATGCAGAATACACAGTGAGTGAAATTCAACTGAAAAACTTTGTGCTTCATGCTGATGTACAGAATTTACGAAGTCCTCTGCAGCCCTTCACCAGCCAAGCAGCAGTATGAGTCATGTCTGCTCCCTGGCTTTTTGTCTTGGTCCTGAGGACAGTGTTACCTGAGACATCCTCCCAGGGCCCTCTCTTTGTCTCATTTGTCATTTGATTTGGTGTTACTGGGAGTACTTTCAGGGCTTTACATGAGTTCTTGGAAGATCTATTCTTTTAGAACTTTGCTGTTCATGATGTGAGGCTGCCAAGTGTCTTCTTTGTATTAAAACCTTTTACTTTTTTTTTCTTCCTTTTTTTTCTCCCTAATGGTGTGGGTCGTCTTCTGGGTAGACTGTTGGAAATGGCATCCCCCTGCTTGGGTTTCTGAAATCTTCCGCAAGGAACAAAAGCTGAAGCTTTGGTTCATAGGCAGGTGAATGTGTGGTTAGCTGGGACAGGAGATGGAGGGGGTGGCAGGAGCTTGAAATTCCGGATATCAGCAGAAAACTCCATGCCCAACTAACAGGGTGGGTGGTTTGTAGTTGGAGATAGGGGGTGAGTTTGTGGTCTCAGGAATGATGGCAAGCAGTCAGTTCTGACTTGGAAAGGATTGGAATGAAGTGCTCTGAGGGTGGAAATAGAGCAGGAGTAAACTGGTCATCACATCTGTCTGTCTTGGGCTGGGGACAAATGCTGGAACAGCTTTCCACTTGCTCTGAGTAATACTTAATCACTGTGGATGTGCTTTTCACTCTGGAGTTACACTTTTAAGCTTGTGTAGAACCATACACTGTTTTATGCCGTTCCTTCCCTTTTTCCTTTTCTCTCTCTTCCTGTCATTAAAAATCTGCTCTCTAGCCAATCACTTGCCTGTGAGGACATGTACATAGTCATACTGCAATAGTAGTCCACTGGGAGTTCTGAAAATACTTGTGTATATGCTTCTCCTGCTACTTCCCTATGTTCAGGAAAGAGGCTGGATGGATCAGGGCTGTTCCCTCATCGCCCAGAGACGTTGGGGCACTCCTTCCTGCTCAGAAGTTGCTGCTAGCAATGTGTACTGCTGCTGAGGTGCATGCGTGCATTGGAGAAACAACTTCTCCATTTTCCTTTGTGCAGAGCCATTATTGCTGTGTATTCCAGTAATGGAACGGTTTGAACCACACAACTTTCAGAGCTCCAGCAGTGTGTGATGAAGTGGCAGGTTGTTGATGAGCGAGCCTTTATTTCAGTCTTCTGTGGATCTGCTGGGATCCTGAGCCCTTTTTAAAGGGCTTGTCGTGTGATGAAGGATGCTGCAACTTTCCCCTTGGGAAGTAGGCTGGTGAAGGTGACAGTGCCATCTGCCTCAGCGAGCTTTCTTCCAGAAATGCCTTCACTGTGTAGCATTAGCTTCTTCAGAAGGATGCTGGGCTTGCTGTGGGACTAGTTTGTAGCAGGATTGATATCAGGCTGCTAACTCTTTCCTGCTGTGGAAACACAGTAAATGCTTTACTTTTCATGAAGTGGCCATATGGCATTTTTCCATTGTGTCACCCAGCTGGCATTACATGAAAGGAACTGTTACTGAAGATACTCTGCTTATGAGCTGTGTAATTTAAAGAATAGGAGAGGAACTTGGACAAAAATATTGAAAGCATATTGATTGCCTTAGGCAGCAAGCATTTCCATATTGCGCATTCCAAGTGACAGAATCTGGTACTATATGGAAACAAAGCTATTTATTTTTTGCTAGGTTCTTTGGCTCTTATAACTCTTTTCTGAAAAGTGTTTAGAATAAAATTTCTCTTTCCAGAAAAGCAGACTGCACACTCAAGAAAGTGTTGAATACTTGCAGCACTTTTTGACTTAATGAAATTTGGTTTCCTATCACTTTGTCATAGTGATGCTTAAAGACAGATTTTGTCAAACATCTCAGGTTTGCATTTGTGTGTTCTTGCCAAAGAGTATGTTTTTTTTAAATCAGTTCTTAGGCAGCATCTTCTATGGGAGACTATTATTAAACAAAGAACAAACTTGTGTCGTAATGCAAATAGAAGACAATAGGAGATACAGAATTAGAAGCCCGGTATCTTGATTTTTCCAGAAAGCAACTTCATCTGCTACATGTTAAGTGGTGTCCCAAAATTCCAAATGTAGGAGACAGAATAAACACAGATTGAAATAGTCTGTGATCAGCAACGTTTAACTTGTGGATTCTACTCCAGTGTTTTAGGTAGTCATAAATATATAATATATATACATATATATATAGAGAGAGAGAAGAATAAAGCTTGGAGGAGGGAAGCTTGGCAGAAGTTCAATGGGAAGAAGTCTCAGATCCCACCTGCTGCTTTGTCTGAATAATGTGGACAGTGATTTTGACTTCATGCATGTAACAGCTGTCTTGCTGTAAAAGTAAAAGTTGTGGTACATAAGGCAGCAATAAATCCTGGACTTGGGCCTCTAGCTTTTTTTTTTTTTTTTTTTTTTAAATCAGCCAAAAGTCTAGATTATTTTAGGTTTCTAATGCAAATAGATTTTTAGTTCCTTTCTGAAAAGTGATCTGTTTGATTGTCTTAAGTGCTGTCTTCTAGCTAACATTGTTTTGGTGAGGCTACGGTTTGTTGCTCATATCAGATCTACAACCACTGCATTCGCTCCCTTGTCCTCCCTCCTGGAATATGCTTGTTTGGAATTTGAGCTTGGATACACGAATTCTGATGTGCAAGATCCAGTGACGTATTTAAAATAAACTCTGATTGTGTGTCTATATCTCCATTGCATTTTGTCCACAATGGTAAGCATATGGTAGAAAAAAGTCTCTTTTGAGTCTTTCTATGTGCAATATGCAGAGTCATATATATGCAGATCTGTTGAGTTAAATAAATAAATAAATACGTTTTGCATCATCACTTTCAGATGATAATTGCATGTTAAACTCGGCTACTGCCAAAGTGTCCTGAGGCACGTTGGCTCCTGCTGAGCTACAGCTGCTATTAATAGGTTATCACTGCAGCTTTAGAGTGTGAATATCCATTCTGGGCAGGAGGTGTGGGGGAAAGGTTGCTCATCATACACTGACTTGGGAAGTCTCCTGATCTCCAGCTAGTGTAGGTAATCATAGCTCATAATCCTGTTAGTAAATGGACTGAATTTCATTTTAAATGACAGGCTGTTCAGTCTCATGGTTCTAACTGGGGGAAAAAAATCATTAGAGTATCTTTCTGTTAGGATTCTTTCTTTTTTCATTCAGTGTGAATGTTTCAACTTGCTATAAATATTTGAATCCTTCTGCTATTGTTTAGTTTCAGTTGCTCCTCTGCTTTCCTGATGTCTGACTCCTGATCAGATAGGAATAATATTCCTTGCTAGTCTCTTCTGTCATATTCGGAGGGAATTTGTTGTACTTCCGTGCGTTATGCTAGTGTCCCACTTCCAACACATCTCACTGTGTTTCAATCCCCTTATCTTCTCATTTCTCTTCCCATGGTACTGAGAAGTTTCCAAGATTAGCTTCACCCCATTCTTTTCAAGAAAACTGTTGTGTGAAGGAAACTGGAGATTTTTCTAAGGTCATTAGGCCTAGATAATTAGAGAGTCTGTCTTGGGGAATTTTTGCACATGTGCAGTCATCAAATTAAAAAGCAGTAGTGCAATTAAGAGACAGATGGATTTTCATGGTTTCTAACTGTAAATATCCTCACGTGGATCCAAAATCAGAGCCATCTCCAGGTATATGGGGCACAATGCTGATGGCTGCGTAGCAGAGAGTGTTCTTCCCAGGGTACCCTTGAAGTAAGTTTTCAATCTGTGTCCCTCAGTGCCCACTGCGCTGCTTCGCTGGTTATCAGAGCAGCTCAGGGCAAGCGAAGCTGGTGGTAGCTGCAGTCCCACAGTGGACTCGTCCTTCTGCTGAAGACAAGGACTTGTTTTGGTTTTGTTTACTGTGGGTTGTTACAACAGAATGCCTTCCCTTGTTTCACAAGAGCTTGTGTTAGTAGGAGATCATCTAAGTCACCTACAAGTCTTCAAAATAAGCATAGGAAAACCTGGGTCAGCATTGCTAAAAGCTGGGATTCAGTTAGATTGGTACCTCCGAGACCCTCTGAGAGGAAACCCCAGCAGCTCCTAATGCTGAAGATTCTCTGCGAATGAGAGGTAATGTTTGCCGTGGATAAGTCAGTAGAAGCTTGGCATTTGCACATTTGTGAACTTTTCTCTGGTTGAGAAAGAGACAGGGTGCCCTGTCCTGCTTGGAAGTCTCTGCTCTGAGCAAAAGCAGAATGGTTTATGCAGGAGTAGCATTGTCTCTTGTTGCCTGATACCAGCTGCTGGTTTCTGGGGATGTCACATCATCTGGACTTAAAAAATTCCGCTGCTTAGCAGCATGTTGCGGCTAAGGAGAAGGCAAGATAACTGGTTGTCCCACATACTTTTGAATGCCCTATTTCAGCGGGAAACTTGATGTTTTGGTATTTGAAAAGCCCTCCAAACGTCCCCTGTGGCTTTGAAATGATGCCACATTTTGGAGGTTTGGATTCATGCCTCCAGTTATTTTTGAAAAGAACAGGAACCTAAAAATAACCGTGTGTACTTTTCCAGGCAGAATTGACTGCTTTTTGTGAGCCAAGTGTTTGCACGGAGGCTGCTGGAATGAGGCGTTCTGTGTGTGAATTTATGGCTTTGTGTAGCCAGTCGGAGCGTTACCGGAGAGACTCCCGGCCTGGCGCTGGGTGAGAACGAAGCCCTCCTCCACGGAAGAAGGGCTTGACCTCCATAAACTGCTGCTCTGCTACATGGGGAACATGAGCCTGCTGGAGCATGTCTCCCGGTGCACTGCCCTGCTGGTCGTCTCTGAGTTACGGGAATCAGACACCGTTGAACGTATTTCTGCAGTCTCTAGAGCAAATTTACCCATTTGAAAAACCTGAATATAAACCTGTTTCGGCTTCTAAATTTAGAAAGAATGCAGGCTGGCAGCTCTCTGAAGCAGATTTCAGTGAGCTAATTATCTTTTTAGATAAAGCACGTCTCCTGCATTGTCTAATCAGATGAAATTATCTGCATTACAGATGGTCCCTTCCATTTATTATTCACTAAGGAGATTAAGTTTCTCAGAGAGAGGAACATGATGGGGGTGGGGACATTGGTGGGAAGAGATTGAGCGCACCCCTGTTGCTGTTGCTGCTGTGTCACGTGGATGTGTCATCCTGCCTGTACTGGACTGTAATGGACCTGGCCATTCTTCTACCAGCATAGTGAGTGCTGCACTTGGTCAGGAGTGAGTTAGCTGGAATTTCCTTACCAGTTCTTGTTTCACTCTTAAAAATTATTATAAGCCACAGAGTTGAAAGGGATTTTGGGGCGTATTTTGTTGGATTCCCTGTATCAGTTAATTCTTAAGGGGCTTGGTTTCTTCCTTTTAGGCCATCATTTGTTGATCATTGCCCCCCAAGTACAGTAGGTAAAGAAACTGGTTGTCAGGAGTACTGAGTCAGATAGCTCTTGTACTCTGTTTTGAATGTAGTAGACCACTGACCCAGGAATCACTGTCTTGCTTCCAGAGGGGAAAAATAACCAATTTTCTCCTAACCACAATTGACCATCTGGTTATTTCTGTACTCCAGTATTTTTTCCTGGTGAGGTTTTTCCCTCAACTGTTGGCTAAGTATGAGCTAGGGTAGCATTACAATACAAAAATAGATGGGTTTAAACAGGGCTGTGGTTCATTTGAATTTTAACATGGCTGTATTTTGCAAAAGTGGAGGGGCAAACAGCTCTGTTTAAGTGAAACTGTTCAAGTTAAATTGTGGAGATTTTGGTTACAACTGTTCCCTTCCAAACCACATAGGTAAGAGAAATGCATGGTGTAATTGGATCCCAATAAAGGATTCAATAATAACCCTATTGCAACCACCTAGGTTAGATTTCAAGACCTTTATATGGAGCTTAGTATTTCAAAATAGTTTCGTGTTACTCTGGTTCTTTGTTCCTTTGCTAGACCATGGCTTTATAATCACACCTCGTTATTTCTCAAGTGTTTTTCTTTCTCCTCTTAGTGTGTGAGAATCGTGTGTAGATGTTAGAAACTGACTGTTACCTGAAAGACAGCAGTGTAGAAGCTGTCTTGTAAAAAATTATTGTTAAAAAGTATAGTTACCTTGCATTTGGGTTTGCTACTGTCTTGGTTGCTCAACTATTTACTACAAGAACAGATAAGATTCTAAGACAAAATTATCCATTAAAAACAATCTAGAGATGGTGCTATTTTACACGTAGGACATACAGAGCCCCAGAATTAATGTTTCAGTATATTAGGTGAGAAAATAATACTCTTTAGGACTGTTCTGAGGTTGCAGTGAGTTTCTGCCTGAGATTTTGAAGATGTCTAGTAGCACTTTTACTGCTTGTAGTGGGTTGGATCTCTGAGTTCAGTCTCCAACATGTGCTTTGCTTTCACTAGAGTGGGGATAGTAGAAAGTGCATTTCCCCCTCAAGCAGGTGTGATGATGCAGGTAGCCAGGTAGTCATTTTAAAAATCTTATTTCAGCCTAGCTGTTGGGTGGAACAGATAATTCTGACTGACTAAAGGGTTATTCTAGCCCGTTGTTTTCAGCTTGTACAGTTTATAAGACCTCAGGCTCTTTGCAGAGTTCTTGATCTCTTCCCCAGAACCTTTGGTATGCACTTCTCTTGGCCCTCTGGCACAGTGCATAGCAGCAGGGCACTGGAGCTTTTTTTTCCCCTTCCTTCCCTCTTGAGAAGCAGACCCACTCCTGTTGGCAGTGGCGGCTTTCTCCTTCACAATGGGTCTGACAAGTTGGCCTCCGTTTGTCATTGTTTCTGTGGCTCTGAGTCAGATTGCTTTGCTGGGGGCTGAAGGCAGTGGCAGAAGATGACAGGCTCTGGTGCTTCACTGACCTGGGTCCCCTGGCTTAGCTGGCAAGGCTTGGAAGCAGCTTGAGTGAGCCTGCATTGCAGTGCAGGCACTTCTTTGTGAGATGCCAGATCTTATTCCAGTTTAGTGATAAGCAAAATGCTTGCTTCTTTCCATACAAAGGAGTATGTGCAGAGAAATGATGCGAAGCAGTCACTGTCATTGCTTTGATGTTTGTGAGATTGTGATACAAGCCATCGTCTTACTTGCCCCTTCAAAGTATGTCACAGTCATTAATTATGTAGCTGCATATTACTTTTTTCTCTCCCTCATATCTTCCTCTCCCAACCTTCATTCTGCCTTACTTGTGGCACAGCAGAGCAGCATGGCCCATCAGATTCCTCTCTTGTTTCAAAAGTACAGCCACAAAAACATGCAGAAAACCCGTGCAGCTGTGGGTATTAATCTGGGACTTGGTGTGGTTCCATCAACGAGGTACCGTGTACGTCACTGAAGGAATAACAATAGTTCTTTTCAAATACAGCCTTTACGTTATCTGACTTCCAACTTGAATGTGTCGGAAGCGTTTGAGGTGTATGCTGAGCACCCCTGACAAGCCAGGTGCTCTCATGCCAGTTGAATCAAGAGTCTGAAGCTGGCGTCAGTGTTCCCAGCCTCAGCTTTGGGTCCACCTTGCTCCCGATCTGTGGTGGATCGGAGATGGTGTTGGCTGGCCATTGCTAGCACGGAGCATCGCTGGTGCCTGGGGACCCTTCCCCAGTGGAGGGTGGGAGCGGAGAGGGGGTTGCAGCGCCTTTGTCCCCTGGTGCCTCTGCCAGGCTTCGTGAGGCCTTGCTTTCAGCAGTGCCGCTGGGCTAACGCAGTGTGTGTGCTTGGCCAAAAAGGGACATGTAGCAGAAAAGGAACAATGTTAACTCTTGTGTGTGTGGTTTTTGTGTTTCTGTCTTGTTTTTTTTTAAGCTGGAAAGAGGTGACTTCCTATCAGAAGAATGGAGAGAGAGAATTGCAAACACAAGGTACAGTACAGCAATTGAATGCCGCTTTATGAACTGAATATTTGTGAGTCTGGATAATGGAAAATGGGAGGCTGGCCAGCTTTTTATATAGAATTTCCATAGCAAATACCAAAAGCCTATCTGCCAACTCCTATACTGGCCTCTTTGGATCCTGTTTTCTGACTTGAAGAATGGGTTTAAATGCATGTCCCATGATATTACATACATGGGTGTATCCAAGATAAATTCTGGTTGTACAAAGAATAATAGACCCCTGCTTGTTTTGCATACCCTTCAAGTTTGCGTTAAGAATTCTGGTAAAATACTAGTTATTTTGGCCGTTGGTACACACAGCTAGGTTCACTTTCCATTAAAAAACAACAAAATCCAAGTGTATCTGTTCCAGCTTAAATTGGGAATTCATTGATGCTGATTGTCTTGAATATTTATTTCTGTGAAGATATGTGTGGAGGGTTAAACTCATTTTTGCTGGTAAAGAGAAGGGAATTTTTAAAGGCTTTATATTCTTTTCAGCCTTATGGACAGAAAGAAGTCTTGTTTTAACATGACCTTCCAGGCCATCCTGTTATGTGGGGGTGTGGAAGGCAGTTAGTTGTCAGCTCTCTGAAAGTCTTCAGGGTTGTGGCAATCTATGGATTGCTTCCAAGACACTGCTTTAAGCGTGCTCCATCAAGAAGGCGTCTGCCAGACTGACTTTTGCATTATTATGTACCTCCATTAAACTTCTGGAGCTGCCTTTTAATTTGTGGACAGACTCTGTCCCAGCCTTGCAGCACAGCGTGGTTTTCCTTTGTTGTTTGCTACTCCAAATGCATGTTCCTCTGGTCTCTGTGCAACTTCCCCTGGAAAAAAAAATCTTTTTTCCTTTATTTTTAGCTGAAGTGTAGGGAACTGCTGGTAGATGTTTATTTTGCCTGGTATGTAGCTAAATGTATGCACACTGATCCTCAGCCACCTTGCTATCTGATACAGAAATTCAAAAAGTAGCTTTTTTTCTCACAAATGTTAGGTGTTTGTTCTGAGAGTGTCAACTGTTCAGCATCTGCTCTCTAACGAGGCTGCAGACTGATGCATTCAGGCTGGAGCTATCCCATCTTGGTGACCTGAGGATTGTCCTTCCCGTGAGCCAGTGGCCAGGCTCTGGAGGGAAGGATGCCCAGTTCCGTGCTGCTGTGAGTGCTTGGTATTCCTGTAAATAACTGCTCGGGACTCAGCAGTGTGTGCTGAAAAGAGGGCTGAAATCAAGGTGGACTGGGGCCTCCTGTGGTTCTGTCATGTGCACACACAAAATCGTGCCAGAATGAACACTAAAAAATATATCTGGAAAGCTTTTTCTTTTTCCCTTCCTTTCCTGGATGTTTTCTAGTCACATTAATATGCTTGACCGTCCTACAAGGCCTCTTTTTTGGCATGTAGTGGGAAGGAGGAGGAAGAAACCCCTGTGAGCCTTTACTTTCTGGGCAGGGTTTCCCATATTTCCAGGAGCAAGGAGTAGCAAGAAATATGTATCGGACATATACATATATTTGAGTATATACTTTTCTTTATCTGCAGTTTTTAGTAACTTTGGCTGCTGCTCTTAAACTCTTCCTTGGAGAGCATGTTTCATGTGTGGAGGCACTAAGAGGGGAGGATTTCAAGCAGGTCTCTCATAGATAAATCAATTCTTTATGCTGGAACAGTATGGCAGCATGGCCTTCACAGCGTACGCATGCAGGGTACTCATGGCTTCTGGGGGATGCTGAGGACCCTTACTGCAGGCTGGTAGGGAACAGGTACCAGGAACATTTAGACCAAAGCCAGACTATATGGCTCCTAAAAATAAGTTTTCTTTTTTTTTTTTTTTTTTTTTTGAATCTGTGATGTGTTTTGCTTCTTTTCCAAACACTGTTTGTATGATTCTACCTATGTGCAGGTGTCTGTGCTTCCTTGTGAGTGATGTTTTTAGGAAGACACACACACATTGGATTTCTTAACCTAGACACAAAGATGCAACTCGTCTGTTGGGGGCTAGGGTGAAGTGCTGGGTTCAGGGCAGGGAAATTTGTGCTGGGAGTCATAAACATCCTCTTTGCTTTATGGGAGAATTTAAAGCTAGAATAGAAGCTCTGATGTTTTAGTGTGGTATTTTAAATGCATATGAGTAAGTAATAAGATGAAATGTGTATCTGTTGTGCTGGAGGATCGTTTTCTATGTGTGGTGAGCGTGTTGGTAGTAGTTGTGTTGATGTTTGCTCTCACCATGGGAGAGGAGTGAAAATATTTTGCACATTGTTTCTCTGTTGAAACTTGCTGATGTAATTAATAAGCTTGTGGTGCAAAAGCCAGCTGTATGCTGAGAGGAACTGTCAGAGCAGGCTGCCTTTACATTTTTTTTTAAATGTAATTATTTGGGCAGTATTTAAGTGGATGCTGAGGATTAGGTGCTGTTTTTTGTAATGATGCCAGGAGAAAACACTTTGTTGTATGGTCAGGGACATGCAGCGTTTTTTGGTTTCACAAGTGCCTGTAAATGCTGTAAGTGCCAGTGGCTTATAGATGGTTGTGCATGGATGCTTGGATGCCATGTTGCCTGTTCCTGTTTATTAACTACACCATTGTCTTGCAGTGTTATTTTTGTGAATAATTTTGCCTTTGGTCCTGAGGTGGATCACCAACTGAAGGAGCGATTTGCGAACATGAAGGAAGGTAACAAATCAAACTTTAAACCTTTTTCCCTTGGGTTCCTGCTGCTGTGGGAGCTGGTGGCAGTAACAGCTTAGTTATGGCTATCGGGAGCCAGGTTGGTGGTTTCCTTCTGTGCCATATGGATGAACGTCTGCACCGTAACGGTGATTTTTTTTTTTGGCTTTTTATGTCCTGTCTTTATATGAACCACCAATCTATGTGATTCCCTGAAGGTGGCTCTGCACATGAAGACCTTTTACATTGGCAGGAGGAGCAACTGGTCCTTGCTCATCTGTTGTGGGGACCAGCAAAGCTCCTGGCTGTGGGGCTGCTGTGTTCAGACACTTGACACCAGTGGTGGGGAAGAGGACACCCAACCGTGGAGACTGCAAAGCCACATGGGCTTGGCTTTGTGCATCCAGTTTCCATAATTGCATACTGAATTCAATTACTGGATTCTCCTATTTAAAATTGTCACACTTAGTACTGGGTATTTACTAATTAGTATTAAAATGGGAACACTGTCACTGGTGATGTCTTGTGTGCTTCTTGAGAAGTTGCCTTGCAGCCACCAGTGACTGGGTATGTCCAGTAATGTCACTGCAGCCCTTAAGATGCCTGAGGTAGTTTAGTGTCTTTTTCTTTCCTCTTAACCACTTGGATGAGTAACAAATGTATTTGGTTATGGCAGAAGTTACAAAAATAAATATTTCTAAATTAAAAAAAAAAGTGTTGAATGAACAAAGAAACTATGGCTTCCCATAGGACAGCTTTGTGCAGAAGTAAATAATGTGACTTTCGGGCTCTGCAAACTATAATACCCCAAAACCTAATGTCTTATTTAACTTTAGTGGCTTTTATATTATTGTTTAGTAGTAGTGGCTTGGGAGAAATGGCAAGGTGGGGAATGTTCAAGATCTTGTTGCAGAACTCAAGAAACCCAAGTCCTCTTCCTGGTTCTGTTTCAGAACATGCTCAGTCTGGTGCATTTGACTGATTAAAAAAAAATAATAAAAGCATTCAATCTCAGGTTTTACAGACTGTAACTGGAATAACATTGTTCCTAACTGAATTTTTCTCTAAATTGCCACTGAGAAATAATGTGTTCCTTTTTTTAAAGTGTTTTTAAGATCTATCACTTTCAAGTGACATGGCTACCTAGCAGGACTATCATATTGACTTCTCTGGATACTGTCAGTATGAGCTTTAAGTAGCATTTTTTTGGTAATGTTACACTAGTGATAGTTTTAGTAGAGCTGGTCTTTAGGACTCCATACTAAGTTATATTTAAAAACTGGTCATTAAAAAAAAAAAAAAAACAGTAGAAACTGACTTTGCTTTTTTTGTCTTTTTCTAGGTGGGAGAATTGTGTCCTCAAAACCTTTTGCACCTCTAAATTTTAGAATTAACAGTCGAAACTTGAGCGGTAGGAATGCCCTTTTTATTATTGTTCACTACAATTATGCCATATTTGTTACCTGAACACATGGGTTTTTGTTGCTTTTTAAAGAGCTGAGTAGAAAAATGCTGTGTATTATCATAGTACATGTGTCAAAGCGAAATGTCTTTTAAGAAGAGCTCTATTTTATGAGGTTCATCCTGATAGCTTTATGTGTCTCTGTTGGTGTGTCCCCTCTTCCTGAGCTTTCATAGTTGTCATTTATTGCTGAAGAGAAATAAGGTGTTTTGAGGGTGTGATTCATTTCTTCATTAACTACAAAAAGCTACAGTGACTAGCTTGCATGCAAGTTCCTTGTATCGTAGCTGTCTAAATTTGAACAGGTGAATCCCACCAGTTGTGATTTAAAAGGCTTAGATGCTGAAGTGCTCAACTTTGGAATGCCTCGTCCTCTGCACTGTGAACTGGTCAAACAGACCCATCCCATAAACGCCCAGTTGCTGCGTCTGTTTTGCTGCCAACAGAGTTTTTCTTTCCTTCTGAACCTAGTAGACTTGATATTTGCCAATGTTATCCGTTGCAAGTATGTGAACTGCAATTTAATGAGGTTTCGAGATTACTAGCACTCTGTATTGTTGGTTTTGCTTCTGACCTTTTTTCAGTTTTTACTGTTGAAAGCTTTGCAAGCAGTAGAATGATCCAAGCCGGGTTTTACGTGCATTTACTGTGTCCAGAGCACAACGTTCCCTAGATTTCAAAAACATTTTATTCCCCTCCTTGTACAAACATGGCCAGTAACATATGGAGTTACAAATCTCAAGTTCTCTTTTCTGTTTTTGGCCTGACGCTTATGGTAAACTGCTTTTCAAGAACAGTAATTTGAAGACTGTCATTAAGACATTTGACTGAAATAGTGCCATTGTGAGTTATTTTTACTGAGCTTGAGTTGTTGTGAATGTCCTGAGCATCAGGCACCCAAAACTGCCATTTTCTTCCTGTTTGATAATCTTTTCTGTGGCATCTGGGTGTTTGGAACCTTACTAACCTTGCTTGCCAAACTTTTGTAGATGTGTACGTGAAAATAAAACACAGCAGAATTGTGCTGCTGGAGGTCCTCAAACCTCCAGAGAGCTGAGATCCATCTGTCATTTTGCTAATAAGGCAAAGAGCACCTAAGTGAAGCCTGTTGCCTCTTTTATAGCATGCTAGAACTAGATGAAATAGGAAAAGGTACTTTGGTGGTTTCCCTTAGGAGACCTGCCTATGTAAATATACATATATATTTTTTTTTCTTTGGCTTCTCAAGCCTTTTCTTTTCTGGCTTCCGACCATCTTATCTCCCTCTTCTCTAGGTTTGGCAGACTGCAGTTGTTAAATAAGTAGTGAGGAGGCTAAGTGGCCAATGCCCTCCCCCCCATAAACAGCCTGATTATGACTGTTGGGCCAGCTCCTTACTCTGTTTCAACCTTAATGAATGCTGAAGTTTTATATACTGTTACTTAATGGTTGATGTCAACATTGATACTAAAATTATATAGAAAGAGCTAATTAAGGTTTGGGTGTGTCAGATTGCTTAGCAAAAGAATAGATAATAGCTTCTCCTAATAGGAAGCTCTTACAAAGATTCAAATAAGAGGTCCTGAAAAGAAATTACCATTGTCTGTTACAAACAATGGGGGAAAATCATGGAAATCAGTTTTAGATCCTAATCCCATTCTGTGACTGTACTGTATTTGGAAAATACCAATATCAAATGAATGTGCGTGGGCTGCTCTAGGCCTGGGGCTTGTTCCAGTCCTAATGGATTGTTGTAAATGATGCTTCCAGGGAAATGTCATCCACTTAGAGCTTGTGGCATAAAATGTGCATATCTGTCATGTGCAGAGAAGGTGATTCACTCTGCTGTGCTACCTTTATGCTGCTGCCTTAGAAGGCTTTTTGTAGTACTTTAATTCAGCTTGTCATTTTATTTTTTGTGCCTGAGTGTCTGTCTCATGTTTTGATCTAAAATATGAATAGTTAAGTAAATTTAAACATATAGTGGAAATGATAACCCTTTAGAAAAGGAGTCAACCTTTTTCCTCAATATACCAATTTTGTCTTAGTAGTACCATTTGGAAAAAGAAATGGAAATGTGGGAAGAGTTGGACAAACCAAAGCAAGTATTAGAATGTGGTTAAAATAGCGACTGAAGTTGCTGAATCCTAAACCTTGCTTTTTGACTCCTGTGGGTAAATTTCCCTTTAATTAGAAGTGTGCCATAATTTCTTTAACAGTCATGCCACTTCTTTAGTGTTCAGTGGTTCTGGAAATAATTAGGCACATCCCATACCTATTAATTCTAGGGATCAAAACAAATAGAAGCAAGAAAGCAAATATAAAACATATTTGTCTTCAATCCAAATTTAGTGCAGTTACAGTTTACATGGGTTGGATCTAACAACATTCTGTAACTGGTCCTATCTAATTAAATCCTGCCTGTTACAACAGATGAAAATAGATGTGGGAATGTCATGTTGGTTAAAAAATTGCACTAGCACATCATTTTACTCTAGAATGGCTATCCCTGAGCAAATAAAAGCTAGATCAGCAAGAGAACAATGAACTGCTTTTTAAACTCACTGCAGCGCTTTCTTTTAGGCCATTGCTGTCTGTATGTGAAGCTTAGCGTTTTGTTGTGAGCATGCTTTTACCGGCATGGCTACTTTTAGATGTATAGAACTAAGTGGCAAACAGAGCAAGCTCAGGCTCCCTAACTTGACTTTCTTCCTTTAGATATTGGCACTATAATGAGAGTTGTGGAGCTATCACCACTGAAAGGGTCTGTGTCATGGACCGGGAAACCAGTTTCTTACTACCTGCATACTATTGACCGAACCATAGTGAGTATAACTACTGACCAGTTGATCTCTGGCTGCTTCACCCACTCTGGAATCAGCATGGAAACTTCAGGCAGTACTATGGCAGTGTGTTAATTACTTGAAGGTGTATAAATTTACATGCATAATTCCTCCTTGTGTTCCAGGATAGCAGCTGTGCATAGTGGTGGTCTTGTACTGTAGCTTACAAATTAAGTGAAGACTCTGGGGGTCTTTAATTAATTGTTTTCCTTTGTGTTGTGCAGACTGCCATAGTAATAATTCTCAGTTTTAATTGATCTTTCAGTTGATGTAGAACCAGCCAAAGCTCAGTAACAATACTGATGCATTTGCTGTTTGTTTTTATCTTTTCAGTTATAGAAAACAAAAACAACCCTGTAGAAACAAACTTTTGTGGAAAAATACTTTATTCTTATGCTGATTTTATTTTATTTTGCAATATGATACAGTATTTTTTCTTAGTCTGCTTTAGTTCAGTAGTGCTTTTGTTAAAGAATATGCTAGAGTGTAGATAAATATTTTAGTGGAGTACAGAAGTGGTTTCATTGAAAATAGCCTTCTGCTGAGAGGAGATATATTACACAAAGCTTTAAACCAAGGATAGGCTGTGGTGGAGGCGATAAAAGCTTGTTGAGGCTTGGATTATGTCCTGCTACACAATGTGTTTGTCTCTTAAAAAGAACAAATATAAACGGCTTCTTGATGTAGCTTATCAGAAGAAGAACAGTTAATTTCTGCATTTGTCTTAAATTATTTTATTCTTATGTATTTTTCTATAATGACTTACAGAATGACTGTCTTTGTATTTGCAGCTTGAAAACTATTTTTCTAGTCTCAAAAATCCAAAACTCAGGGTAAGTTTCAGATACTTTTTGTACAAAATTCAAAATAATGGAGCAGCCAATCTGAGGACCTTAGTCACTTGTTAAATGTGCAGAATTGATAGCAAATGGAGTTTTTTTGGTACATAAGGAACATGTGCACGGAGCTAATTGAAGCGAAGCATCATATGCCATCAAGCAGTAATATAATAATGTTAAAGAGCTTTATAATAGGTAATTAATGGGCCAACCTCATGGTGTTTTTCTCTTGTTTTGGAGACTTCTAAAGAGCTATTTTTTTCATTAAATAGCTGAAATTTAAGAGGGAAAGAGTAATTTGAATCTGTCCCAGTGTTGAACTGCATGAAAATGAAGCTGAAGAGCACTCTGAGCTTCAACTTTTGTGACTTGCTATTTGAGATGTGAAATGTGTTGTCAGTTGCTGCAGTCTGTGCTATCACATGTGGAATTAAAATGCCAGAGGATTTTTGAGACTGGGCTTTATCCACGTGAAATAACCGATGGCGCTGGTATTCTCAGTAATGGAAAGAAGCAAGGACATGCAATTTAAAACTTTAGGAGATTAGTCTTAAAACCAGCTTGCTTAGTAGGTGCTGAAAACAGACCAGTGGTACCTTAAATACAGAATGGCATCCATGTACTTTTGAACTACCCTGCTTTAAATAGTGAGGCTGTTTAAATCTGCCATTTATGCAGTCTGGTTGATAAATTTCTCAAATTGAAGAGGTGTTGGAGTTGTCTGAATTTTTGTGTAAATTTAAGCTCACCTGGAAGGTACAAGAAAGGCTTTTAGGGAGCTGTTTGAAATATCCTGGCCTTAGTGGCTAGTAGAAAATGAGGTTTCAAAGTTGCTTTTATGATGTATTCCACGGACTCGGTTAAAGTTGAATTAGATGATGATTAATGGCTTTGCCATTAAAAAACTTACATGACTTGAAAAATGATACATGAAATATTGGGGGTATAGGTAAAGATATTGTAATATTTAGAATTTTTGTTATTACAAAAAGGAACTTAGAACACTAGTATATGATCTTGGGGGGTAGACTTGGGAGGTGCGGCAGAATAAGGGAAGACGTTGGGGCTTAATATCCTTTGCTTTGTGGCCACATGTTTGAAACCCATTATAGTGGGTAATGCAATGCCTTTGCACTTACCTTCCTTTTCCCACTGACTGTAGCCTGGAGCAGGGTGAGTTTTTTTCCCAGCTGGTTACCAGCTGGTAACAAAGTTGTTTTCTTTCTTTTTTAAAATTTGGCTTTATATGATATGAGTACTTACACCTAGCTCTCTTAGAAGACTAAGTCAGGAAACGTAGGGGTCTGTGTTAGTGCAAAATATAAGAACAAATTTTTAAATTGTGTAAAATATTTTCTCAGGAGGAACAAGAGGCAGCTAGACGTCGTCAACAACGAGAAAATAAGAGCAACACAACTACTCCAACGAAGGTTCAAGAAAACAAGGTGACTGCCCAGCATTTTTGTAGAGCAAATGTGTTTTCTCTTGAGCTTTAAATGAATTCATTATCTGTCAAGAAAAGCCTGATTCTGTGGGAAGACTGTGTTTGTTCTGAGTATATAAACTGGTATCGCTGTTGCTGTGGACAAAAATATGATTGAGTGACACTTGGTAATTGCACCAATAGTTCTGGAAAAAAGTATTGGAAGTTGAATAGAAGAATTGGTTGACCACCCTCACACTGGCTTGCAGAGCTTTTCCTGAGTCATAAGCCCTTGAATGGAATTCAGAGTGTGCTGAGTCTCTTGCAAAGACTTCCTTTCTCCTTCAGTTGCATGACACTATTAGAGATGCAGCAGTTATTCATGCTCAAAAATATAAAGCAGTGAATGTACTTTGACTTTTAAATTAAATTTAGTTGAAGAATATAGTCAATAGAGAAGGTATAATCAGGTTTTCTTAGACAACAGTTAAACTTCTTTCTCTGTAATGAGTAGGTCCAGAAGGGAATTAGCATAACTTGAGTGTTGGGGACAGCTCAAATCCCAAGCAAGTCTATTTCATTGGCAAATTATTTAACTGCAATGCATTGGTTTACTTTAATAACTTTTGTTTAATAGTTTTATAAGTGCATGCTTAAAGTGAAGGCTGTGTACGTACGTAGAAAAGACTAAAGGTCTACTGGCTTTTAAAATATCTCTTAGGATTCTGGTGCTGAAGAAGAAAAAGCTGGGGCAAATTCTGTTAAAAAGCCATCTCCCTCTAAAGCACGGAAGAAAAAGCTAAGTAAAAAAGGAAGGAAAATGGCAGGCAGGAAACGAGGACGTCCCAAGAAAATGAACACTGCAAATACAGAGCGCAAGACTAAGAAGAACCAAACCGCACTAGAACTTCTGCATGCTCAAACTGTTTCACAGACATCTTCATCCTCTCCTCAGGGTGAGTTCAAAGCAGGCATTAGGAGAAGCCCTTCCCTGCCATATGAGCATAGATAAGGATCTGAGGCAATGAATTCACAGAGGTCATTCTTTGTTTAGTGCTGGGTTTAGTTTGGTTTTGTACCATAACTTCTTCCTTACCACAAAAACAAAGTGCTCCTGGAGGGGGGTGGTGTGCCTCTGTGAGGTGATGGTGACTGAAACTGTCTGTAGGTATTTGACCAGGAGCTGGAGCTGTGGTTGACAGCTTGTCTCTGCGGCTGCTCTTCTAAAGTTGTAGATGCCTGTCCAAACACAAGTTGTAGTGTGTTTCTCTAGCAAAGTTACTGGATCTCTCATTGTAAATGACATGCCTTTGAATAGTAAAGCCTTCTGTGCCCTTGCCAGAAACAATGAAAGGTTATCTTTTTGTCTCTCTTCAGATGCATACAAGTCACCTCATAGTCCATATTACCAACTACCTCCTAAAGTGCAAAGGCATTCATCTAACCAGCTACTGGTGACACCTACCCCACCTGCACTACAGAAGCTGCTAGGTATGACTGTAATATCATCCCAGTGTTTGTGACGGGGATTTTTCCTTTGATATTTCTAAGCATAACCTAAATTGAATGGCTGTTAATAGACAGCCACTGTGGAAAGCTGCATATTGAACAGGACAGGGGGCCAACTTGCTGCTGGAGTTGATGTCTTGGTCTGTGTTTGTTTTTGATGTTATTTAGCTCTCATTTGGCACAAATGGAAAGAAATTGATTTAGCAGGAATCCAAAATAACTTTAAATGGAAATGACTAGTCAAAAATAACTTCATTTTAAATGAAACCATTCTTTTATTCTTAAGTGATACAGTTTTGGACAACACCACTCCATTTTCCCTGTGAAACTCACAGCAAAGTCAAACAGTAAGGAGATTCTGTCTGAGTTTTTTTTGGGTCACAAAGGTGGTGATTGGAAAATATTTTCTTTATATAAGAGTTGATTTAAAAAAAAAAATCTTGGGTGTCATTCCCCCTCGGTCCTTTCTACTATAATGTTTCCTTCTGTTGTACCGACCTAAGGCACCTGTGATGTCCTTAACTTTGCTCTCTTCCTGTAGTGTTTTATGGTTGTGAGTGACTTCTTACTGTAGAGAAAGAGAGAAAAGGAGTGAGTTGGGTGTTTCCTGGGGAGCGGTGGGGGGAGTGACACTTGTCTGGAGGAAACCTTGCTGCAACAGTCTGTGTAATGTCTGTTGCGTGTTTTGGTTGCCTGTGATTGCAGCAGACTGGACTTAGTCATGTGGCTGGCTTCATGATGAAAGGACCTCAGGAGAGCTGGGGAGAAAGAAGGTGTTGCATAATAGGAATAAAAGGAGTGTGAGGATGAGGAGCAAGTAGTCCCTGGAGAGAGAATGAATGTGGGCATGGAGCTCATCATCTCTGCGGGGGCGGGAGGAATACAGCAAGCCCTGTCTTAGGATGCTGGGAGAATGAGTGCTGTGAGCTCAGTGCCCCTTTCAGCTGTTACAGCTAGTCTTGTATTGCTTTTACTGACAGTGCATTAAAAACTGTACAACTCTTCTTTCATCGTGCATGTGCAGCATTAGCACCTGTCACCTTCCTCATTTTTGAGTGCAGCATCATGACTTTCACTGGATTACCTATTAAAGGTAGCTAATGGATCCAAGAGTTTAGCTTGCACCAGAAGATTGTTTTTTCAGCATGCTTTAAATTGATCCTTAATGGCTTGGTCTGCTTGAGAATCCAAACAAAAAGGAAGTGAGAGCAAGGGTGGGAGGTCAAGAGAGCAAGCAGACTTAAATAGGAGCATTGCACTTTCTCTCACTTGAAATATATAATCTTGATTCTTTTGCAGACTCTTTTAAGATCCAGTACATGCAGTTCATGGCATACATGAAAACTCCTCAGTATAAAGCAAGTCTGCAACAGTTACTGGAGCAGGAAAAGGTAGGTGTCTTTTGTAGTTTCTAAACAAAATTGCCAGCCCACCAGATACCTTAGCTGTGGGGGAAAAAAAGGTGGAGATTTGAATTGTGAACACTTAAACACCAGTACTGCACCAGGCCAATTATAGAGACTCTACCGAAGTAATAATTACACTGAATGACTGTATGTAGGGATTTTATTGCTAACTTGGTCAGTCTTTACATGCTTGAATTTCTTATCTGCAGACTGGGAAAATGTACCATCTCTCTTCCCTATGGTGCCCCCCCACCTGAGAGGGCTCACTTCAGTTTTTCTGATTTTTCTTCTATTTTGACATGATGCTGTGTGCATAAATACAGGAAGCTGGTGTCTTGAACCCTGTCCTTGTCTCCTATTTGGGATTGGCAGCTGCTTTTCTTCTCTAAATGTCTCATGGGTCACAGGAGCAAGAAGCATGGTGGTCAACTTTTCTAGCAGTATGCACTGCCTGAATACATTTCTGCCCTCCCCTTAGATGAGCTTCCCTGTGTGGATGCATCCTGTGATTTGCCAGTAGAACTGCTCCGAGATAATTAAATTGTGCTTAATCTAGTTAAAGGTTGTAGCAGCTCTGTATAAGGGCTGCCTTTAAAAAAAAAAAAGGGGGCGGGGGGAGTGGGGAAAAACTACAAACTAATTCTCTGAAGTTAAATTTTCTTGGTTTTGACAGCTTTGTCTTTTCCCACTGTAGGAAAGCCTAAAACAATCTGAATACTCTAGCATCAAGATGGCTCATTAAACTTACAATAAATTGAAGTATGGGATTTTAAAAAATCTATTATATAAATGACTTAAAGATGCTTCAGTCCATTTATCAGTGTTTATAGTCTTAATATGCTAAGATTACATGGGTGAACAAAGTGTAAATTTATGAAAATGTGAGTTGAAGTACATGGAAAGGCAAAGAAAATACTGCAGCTGTGGTATGTGTGGTGTTTTTCTTTGCTGTGGAGCCATCCCTCCAGCAGAGGGAGGAGATTTACTGCCTAAACACCTTTTCTTCTTGTATTGCCTTACCTCAGTTTTAATTGCTTTATAAATTAGTCCCGATGAAAGAGACTATGCTTGCTACTTGTGTGGAGGAACATTTCCCCATAGAGCTCAACTATAACCTTTAACATCTGGCCAATTCCTGCTTTTGGTAGCTCCCATGGAAGATCTTCTTGTCTGTGAGGGCTTTCCGAAAGTGTCAGCATAAAGCTGATTTGTTCTGTGGGATTTTCCATAATGGGAACTCCTTTTCCAGATGAGAAAGGTTAACTTGTGCTACCCCATTCATTACTGAGAATGGGCTGATGCTGGTGTGCTGTTCATGCAGCCTTTTTTTCTTATGGTTGTTCCCATTTGTTTTCTTAGTCAAACAGCACTTTGAATTTCCTTTTTTTTTTTTTTTTTCTGAAGCAACATATTTTTTTACTTCTTCTATGCTTGTCAGAAAAGTAAGAATAAATTAGACTTAGCTTCTTGCACAGAAAATAGAGTGAGAAATGATGGTGCACAAATATTGTGCTGTATGCTGGAAGCATAACTTGAGTGTGGAAAAGCAATCACCTCATATTGGTGTCTGACAGCTATTTCATACCTTGACATTGAAATGAGAAATTCAGTGCAAAAAGATTTTTTTAATGGAGTGTTATACTGAGCAAGGCTAGTTAAACTGCACAAAAGCAGAAGCAGAACTTTTCTGGATGAGGTGCTGTTGTATATGCTATTTAGTAACTCCTCCTAATGTGAGGTGTTTTTTTTAAGTACAATAAAAACGTTTTGATAATACAGTTTTATAATAAGATGCTGTGAGCTGCTAGTTCACTTAAAGTACCCTTAGATGGAGCTGTCATCTCCTCCACTGCTTGAAAAGGATGAATGAAATGTCTGATGTTGAAAGCATAAACCACTTTTTCAGCATCATCTGTGGCAAGCAGTTTAGCTTTTCAGTGACTCAACTGTTTTCCCAAGTCATTGCAGTGAATGGCAATATGAGCTGTGTGCCAGGGCCACTGTGTTTTTCACATGTACTGGACGTGCCAGCACTGCAGCTTCACTTCATTAATGGACTGCTTGGAAGATCAAGGCATTTATTTTGCCCTTGTCCTCAACTTTCCCTGGGCTGACAGCTCAGTTTCTGCATGATTCCTGTTTGATTTCAGCAGCAAAAGTTGGAGAAAAGTATAATCTCCAGAACTCTTTATTCTCCCTTCACTTATCTTCCAGTTTGGAACTGGAAAAAATGAGACTCCTCAGCCAGTCCAGTTCTCGCACTTTGCTGCCTGCATGGTGCGTGACCGTGAAATGAGTAAGCAAGTATCTAGTTAAGTACTGTAATGGGCAGGAAATGTTCTGCCAGTGGAAGGGTTGGGTGGCCTGCCGAAGTAATTTTGGCATTAGAAGTAAAAGTTGTGTGGCTTATTTATGACTTACCTCCCACGTCCCCCACAGTGTATTTTCATTTACCGAGTGTCTTCCATGAGACATGGGTATTGTGTAGGAAAATCTCAATTGGGGCTTCGGAGATTCAGATTCTGTTCCCATTTTAGTAACAGGTATCATACAGATAATCTATTCCAGTTCCATTTCTGCTCTGTAGTATGCAATTATTACTACTTCTTTACAATGTACTAAGAGGATAAAAATGAATTTAAGACTGTCCAAATTATATCTTACCATAGAGCAGAAACTACCCAAAAGCTCTCTTCAACCTACTGAGCTTCACCGAAGTGTAGAATACTAATAAATACAGTCTCATAGAAGTCTGAGACAGAGCTGGATTTTTTCATAGGTTTTACTCTGAGCACAGTCATACCCAACTTGCTGTACAAACTAGATGTAAACATCTTACCAAGAGGGATTGTGCTGCAGTTGATGCTATATATATATTGTCTCTTCCCTCTTCCAGGAGAAGAATGCACAGCTACTGGGGACAGCACAGCAGTTATTCACCCACTGCCAGGCACAGAAAGAGGAAATCAAACGTCTTTTTCAACAGAAACTTGATGAGGTAGCAACCCTGGTCTGGTGGAAGTGTGTGCTTCTTCATCATCTGCAAGCAAATACTTTTGATTAAAAATGAGCATGTCTAGAGTAGTCTCAAAGTAGTCTCCTTTTTGCAGTAGATCATATTAAATCACATGGAATCTTTCAATATTTGATTAGGTTTGATTTCCATTGTTGAAATTGTTGTGTGATACTGTACCCAATGGAAGGGGGTGACAGATCACAGCACTGTCGTATTTTAGTAAAGGATACACCCACAGCTAGTTGAACAAACTCTGTATTACAAATACAAGTTTGGAAGCAGAGAATGAGACACGGTAGCTCTACAAAAATAGAGTTGTTCTGGCTAGCAAGAAACTAAATGCCCGTTTCAGAGTTAAATTGCTGGAACAGCAGCTCCAAATAAGGTACTTCTGTCCTTTTACCTTTTCCCTAGTGATGACAAAGTGCTTTGGAGAATGCTGGGGGTTTCCTGGAAGCTGCAGAAGTTCTGCAGTCTTACTTTTGAATGTGACGGTTGTCTGGAATTAGTGTGTCAAGACCATACTGAATGATCTCTTTCCCTTTCACCCTCCATGTTGTAGTTGGGAGTTAAGGCTCTGACATACAATGACCTGATTCAGGCTCAGAAGGAAATTTCTGCTCACAATCAGCAACTGAAAGAACAGACAAAACAGCTGGAGAAGGATAACAGCGAACTCAGGAACCAGAGCTTACAGCTGGTGCGTATGGTGCTTGTGTTTGAGTAGCAGAGTGTTGCTCCGATCCGTGTAAGGAGGACAGATCATGAGCTGAGGGCTGCCCCCTTCTCTAGGTATCTTAATGAATAATAATAATAATAATAAAACACAAAACTTCCAGCTGCTGTAGCTTCTCTGTAACTGAGAAGAATGACTGGAAAAGAATGCAGGTTGTACTTCTTCTTGGAAACCTTTTTTTTTTTTAACTTGTAACCAGATACTGAGGTAGCAGTTTGCTGGCCTCATCTGTGTCCCTTAAACAGCTGCACACCTGTATGTGGGCTTGTCACTTTATCTGGATCTCTGGCAAAAAAAAAAAAAGTGTGTACAGCACTTGCTTTGTAGTACCCATAACTCTTATATTTTTCATCTCAGTAACTCAAACTGTTAAGTTAGGCAAGGGAATGGAAGTTGTTAGTGAGGCTGGGTGCTAACAGTATATTAAGAAGGAACCAGGGCACCTCCTCCCCCATTAGACAGGGAATACAGGACCCTTTTGTGGTGGTATGTTGCTTAAGCTGAAAGGAGTTTTCAACAGGATAAGAAGTTGCTTGCAGATAACCAGGTGAAAGGTGCATGCCTTTCACCCTGTACCTTGAGTGGTGTGAAAAGTTGAAAGTTGTCTTTTGATCTGTTTATCTCATGTCTTTGCAGCTTAAAGCACGCTGTGAAGAACTGAAGCTGGATTGGTCAACATTGTCACTGGAGAGCTTGCTGAAAGAGAAGCAGGCGCTGAAGAATCAGATTTCTGAGAAACAAAAGCACTGTTTGGAACTGCAGGTACAGGGCAAGAAACAACTCTGGAGTCACCAACGCAGGGTAGCTCCTGGACAAGGGGCCATTTCAGAGTACTTGACTAAATAGGATACTAAGGGATAAGCTAGGTGGCTGGTTTTTCCAGAGATCAATCCTTTTGTTGGGGGAGGGGAGTGTGTTAGTAAGCTTGAAGAAAAGAATGTAGATGACTTTTAAAGAAAGCAGATGCTATGCCCTGATTCCCTGGTAATGCTATAGAGAAAGGAATCATGATTTATCATTAAACATTGTTTAAAAAGCATGACTGGCTTAAAAAAAAATGTCTTGCTTGTTAGCATAATATGTGGCTTCATAGTAATGTCTTCTGTGTGCTCTGAAGTGGGAATTCAGGAATCAGATCCTACAGAATGACACCACAGTGAAAAGAAATGAAACTCCTGTGACTGAAGAACTTTTTCTGCATTGTAAAGTTAGTTCTAAAGCTAATGCAGCTTTTTGGCTGGATGCCTAGGCAAGGAGTGACCTTTTCCCTCAATGACTGACAATATTGAGTTACTTCGTATTCTCTATAGACATTGAGGATATTTTACATTTGTTTCCAAAATTTAAAAGATGTTTTCTAAGCATGTGAGCCATTCCCCTTCCCTGCACTTTTTGGTCTCAAACTTGTAATAGCACATTGAAATTTGTTCCTCAAATTGTGGGTCACTTGTTTTGCATTATTCCCAGAAATGGGGTCACTTGTTCTGATAAGCATATCGAGGCAAAACTCCATGATGTGATAGAATTGTTAAGTGTGGTCATTAATCGTTGTCCTCCTCTTTGTTTAAAGATCAGCATTGTGGAACTTGAGAAAAGTCAAAGACAGCAGGAGCTAATGCAGCTGAAATCATATACTCCATCTGATGAGTCACTGTCAGTACAGCTACGCAATAAAAACCATTTGAGCCGTGATCCTGAGGCTGATCACGGCAGGTTCCAACTGGAGCTTGAATGCTCTAAATTTCCTATGCCCCACATCAACGGCATGAGCCCTGAACTGTCCATGAATGGCCATGCTACTCCCTATGAAATCCATAACACTTTTAGCAGGCCATCCTCCAAACAGAACACCCCTCAGTACACGACTTCTCACCTGGACCAAGAAATAGTACCTTGTACCCCAAACCACAGCAGCAGACAGAAGGCAGACAAGATGACAAGCTTGTCCTTACCTGACTATACCAGGTTTTCCCCAGCTAAAATAGCACTAAGGAGACACTTGAATCAAGACCATGCAGTCAATGGAAAAGCAACAACTAATGAGATACAGAGGTGAGACTGATCATTTCCTAGGTTTGGGGAATGGAGGGGTTTGTTTATTTTGATAAGTGTTTCATTTGTATTGTGGAAAAATATTTTTAAAAGTGGAGTTTTGTGTACTTAAAAGTTTTGTCTCAGCAAAACCTGCAGTGCTAGCTGATCAGGTAAACAAGGTGGTATGGTACCTGGAGTTTGGTATGGGAATTCCTGGCAAAACAAAAGTAGTTAGATTTGGATTCTAATGATCCTACATCTCTGTTCTAGAGCTGACCACATCAAAGAGAATGGCTTTACGTATCCAAGCCCTGGCATTTCAAATGGCATAAAGCTGAGTCCTCAGGAAACTCGGCCCTCTTCCCCAGCAGCCTTACCAATTGCAAGCGAGAAGGTAAAAGATTTGCTTTTGCTTGAATTCAGAGACTTTACACCTTGTAGAACAAAAAGAGTTGGCCAGACTAGGAGAAGCAGATGTGCTTGGTCAGCTTGGCATGGAGAATAATATAAATTACAGTAGGTGTGGTGCAATAAAAAAGAGGAACTGGCTAGAGGAAGAGAAAATATGGTGCTCATGAAAGGCATGCTTACCTTTGAGTCACTGGTTTGCATGTGAGCTGTGCCAGTAATGCAGTAGGACTTTTTTGATCTGGTGTGAGTGTACTTTGACTTGAAAACTAGGCTTTCTTTTGCATTAAAATAAATTGTCCACATTGGTCCTGCCATGAATCCTATTGGTGCTCATTTCAGAGCAAGCAGGTGTCCTCCCACAGGAGGTTACCATGGAAAAATTTCTGGGTACTCCATTTTCTATGTACAGAGGACCTCAAGATATGAATTCTGTTAGATGAGTGTTTTTCACAGAGCTGTAACAAAGACATGAAGAAATGAGCTCACCTCAGGCATCCTTTTCCTTATGCTTAGGGGCAGTAGTAGCTTTAATTTATATATTTGTGCTGTTGGATATTGCCATCCCAGTAGGCTGATGTTGGTAACAAAGCTGCTCCATGCATGCCCTGTCTTTGCTATTTTGTCGTCACTCTTAATCATGTAATTCTCAAGGGGGGGGGAAGGACAAAATCTAAATGAGCAATTTACTGTTAGTTTAGGATGTCTTTTCAGTAATAGCTTGCAGTTGAGAACATTACTTTCTCTTTTGCATTTGCAGGGTTTAAGAGAGAGAACCTCTGTGAGTAATGGAGAAACTATCACCAGCCTACCTATCAGTATTCCTCTCAGCACAGTGCAGCCCAATAAACTCCCTGTTAGTATCCCTCTGGCCAGCGTAGTCCTACCTAGCCGTGTTGAGAAGGTGGTGAGTAAGGGATCATCAACGCTTTCCATGCCTGACTAAAATCACATTGGGCAGTAATGGGGTGCTGTGCACCAGAATCCATAGTGGGCTGCTAATCTTGAATGTCTAGTGCTTCGGGGGAGGCTGCTGTTGGGATACATCCTCATGTCTCTTAGTCATGCTCTAGATTTTTGCTCCTGTGTCTGTGGTGGTGTTTCAGCCAGGAAGGAAAATAAAGTTTGTGCCTCGAGAGGTCATAGTCTGAATGTTTGGCTTGGTGGAAAAGGTGCAGCATCTGAGAGTTTATGGCACTGGTAGCCAAGGATCCCATATGTCAACTTGTTCTTAGCCTTTGCCTTGTTGCATTACCCTGGGAGACAAATTCTGCCTCAGCTTGGTCATAGATAAATTGTTGATCTTTGTGTCCTTACTGTGTGGGATGAACCTGAACAGTACCTTTAGGTTGTAATTGCTACTGTGAAACTGACCGCTCTGTAGCTGACTTATCAGGTATTTAGTAGAGAACCTTTGCGGCCATCTCTTTGAAATCCTGATTAGCTCATTCTACTTTCAGTGGCAGAGGAGTTTCAAAATGACTGGTCCAGTTTCTCACAAACATTTGTCATTGTTTATTCAGCCTATAATTTCTCAACCGTTGTGCCTGCTTTCAGGAAAACACCACCCTCAGACATTGTACCAGAGAACAGACATTGTACCAGAGAACATAGTCTAATGTGTTTCATGTTCAGTTCGGGGTAGTTTAGAGCTTTGTGTTTATAGGCTTGGGAATGTGATACAACCATTTGTTTTCTTTCTTCCTATAAGACAGTGCGTTGAGGCATTTGCTCTCTGATCACAGTGCAGTTCTGCATCTAAGCCTTCTGGAACAACGAATCTGTTCTCTAATTGGATGGTATCAGGCGGGTGCTAGATACTATCACAGTGTAATCACTATGCAGTTTTGTCCCCTATGCTGATCTATGTTTTTTGAAAACAAGATAAATCTAAGACATTTAGGAAGTAGAACTGCTAATCTCTAATCTACTGATGCATGTGAATTTTGTTCTAACTAATGACTTGAGTATTCTTCTTGTACTAATATGCCTCTTTTTGTCCTCACAGAGAAGCACACCTAGCCCAGTTCATCAGAGCAGAGACTCATCAACACTTGAAAAGCAGATTGGTGCTAGTTCTCATAATGGTGTAAGCAATGCTGCTGGAAACAAGCCACTGGCTTTGGCTACCTCAGGTAATGGCCTCATCTGTGTGAAGGTGTGCTGTCTGATCTTGACAGCACCTGCAAATGCATGTGTCTGAGTTTTTTCTGAGAGCTTCTCAGGTCATTCAGAACAGTAGAGTGCTAGGTAAATGTGTGTTTTGTAATGAGAGCAAAGAATCAGAGGTGGTGATGTTATAAGACTGTCAATACTGTGCCTACAACTTGGATACGTTTTAGTACAGAGTATTAGTTTGACCTGTTTTTATCTGAACTGCAGAGCCTTGCAGTTTAAGTAGTTGGTTTTGTAAACTCTTCCAAGAGGATTAAGAGATTCCTATCTCTACAGTGTTGCAAACCAGTAAAGTGTTTTCCATAGTATGTACTGATCTGGCTTTAAAAATTCTATTGTGCATGATGGTGGAGTTTTTTTTAATAGCAGAATTAATTTCTTTAAGCAAGTCACAATGGTGTTTCATGAGCATTTGTAAAGTCATGAGTGTCTGGGTTGGAAGAGATGTCAATAAGGGAGAGGGTAGGGGTACCTTTAAGTACAGACATTGCTTCTGAACTTACTCATCTGTTAAAATTGTGGCTTTTAGCTGTTCAGAATATGGAAATGTTGTGGACCAAGAAAAGTAGGTTCTGGTATACAGAAGCTGTTCTACAGCTGATCCCTCATCAGAGTGTGTTTATTCTTAATGGTTATCACCTTGAGGGGCTTCTGTTGTTTCTAGCATCTGTTTTGCAAAGAAGGGCTTGGCTGCAATTTTCTATAAAACCAAATAAATGTTAAATAATAATATTTTTAAAAAATTAAAACAATACTGTGTTCCCTTGTACCCATTTCATTTAGGCAGCCTAGAGGCAAGGCCTTACTAGACCACTAAACCCATTTATGATATGCCATGACAAATACTTAATCCCCTTTCCAAGCTTCTTCCCACGTGGCATTCTTCTGCCACAATTTCTTTGAAGATCCCGTCACTTCCTAAGCCACAGCCTTTTGCCTAATTTTGAGTAGGAGGTGGGCTGTATAGATGACAGTCCCTTCTTTTTTTTTTTGAGGAAGAAATGGACTGAAATTGCTGATCTTATTTCCTTGATGATAGGAAGGAGTTCAGAGTAGAGGAGCCCTGATTTCAGAAGGTGTAGATATTCAAAAGAAATTTTCACATGAGTTCCATTTAAATACAGTATAGAGCACAGGATATCTCCATATAACACATGAATTTTCCTGATTTGGGAAAAGAATAGTGAAAATAATTAACACCTAACTGGAACCATCAGCACACAGAGCCATCTTCTCAACTGCACAATGTAAAAAGCAGCTGCGCAGTTTCCCATGTAGTACATGGCTGCTGGCTGATCGAACACGGGTAGAGCTGAATCTGCTCCCAGCCATCCCAGAAATCTATCACTGTGAACTATCACTCAGCAGAAGCAATGATGTATACTTTCCCTTTCAACAGGTTTTTCTTACTCTTCTGGCTCCGTGGCAGTCAATGGAAATCTTACAAACAGCCCAGCCCATCTTAACCATAGTGTTGATCAGGCAGCTCTGGACGACTCTGGGAGTCTGTTTAACTCAGTAGGGTCTCGGAGTTCCACTCCACAACATCCTTTGCTAATGATGCAGTCAAGGAACTCTGGGCAAAACTCCCCTGCTCACCAGCACTCAACAAGCCCCAGGTTAAATGGCACCTCCCAGAGCCTGGTAGGGGTATTGCAATATGCAGATGCTCAGAAGATATTTGCCGAAGGAACAAAGGGGGATCTTCAGTCTGATGCAGCGTTTTCAGATCCTGAGAACGAGGCCAAGAGAAGAATCATCTTTACAATCTCTCCTAATACAGGACATGTAAAACAATCCCCTTCCAACAAGCACAGTCCTCTGCCCGTGAGCGCTCGGCTGGACTGTGGCCAAGCACATGCGCAGGATGGGAAGAAGCGAGGCCGGCGGAAGAGATCCTCCACTGGGAATCTCAGCGGGAACTCCGGGGTCTCCCCTAAACGTAAATCCTTACCCACTATATCTGGACTCTTTACTCAACCATCAGGTTCACCGCTCAATATCAACTCCATGGTAAGGGCAAAAACGAAGAGCTCAAGCAAAAGAGAAGGGTCTGGGAAATCTCTTTGAATTAGAAATAAGCTTCCACTGCTTTATTATTTGGCATACCCTCAGGTTGTCACAGTGCTAGTAGCTAGAACTGGAGTGTAGACCTTTTGTGGAAACAGCCCAAGAGACAAGAGAATTGCTGAAAGCTGGTGAACTGTTTTAGAATAGGGAGAACATCTCAGAGTTCTTTCTGTCAGAGCATTAAAAATTAAAAGTAATTTATTTTCTTATGACAAAGAGCTTGTTTTTGCAGTGAAATTGATTTTTTTTTTAGTCTGTAGATTAAATATTTTGAATATATTTTAAGCTAAGATTGACTAAATAGCTTGAGTGCCAGAAGCATATGGCATTCTCACATTAATAAGCCAGCTATACAAGTTGTGTTCGTGTGATCCTGCAGTGGTAGTTTGAAAATAAATGTGATTGTCCCATGTCTTCATTTCCGTGTTTAAACATAAAATCAAATAATGAAAATATTTTTCCAAGTTACATTAAAGCTTTCATCCAGGGTGCTCTAGTGCAAGAAGCTGGAGTATAACAATGGCAGTGCTAAACAAGGAGCTGTTGGCGTATCCTAAAGCTGAGGAAGTTAAGCCCGCTCTTGATATCCTTGTTTCTAAAGGGATTCTCTCATCCATAACTGCTTTCTTTCCTTCTTGCCCAGGTCAATAACATTAACCAGCCTTTAGAAATAACAGCCATTTCTTCTCCTGAAAACTCCCTGAAGAACTCTCCTGTTCCTTACCAGGACAATGACCAGCCCCCGGTATTGAAAAAGGAAAAACCCCTCATTCAGACCAACGGTGTTCATTACTCTCCCCTAACGTCAGATGAAGAGCAGGGATCTGAAGATGAGCACAATAGCACCAGGTGAATATGCAGGCATAGGTTTCAGGATGAGATTTCTTGGGAAGCCGATAAAGGTGCAATAAACAGGAGAGGTGTGTTAAGCTGTCTTAGTTCCCTTTGCTTGGAGACTGATTCCATTATGCCAAGCCTCTTGTGAGACTGAAATTGTGAATAGGGAAGATTTTTTGGCAGCAGTACTTGAATGTGGGAACCTATTCTTCTTGCTGTGTTTGCAAGGCTGACAGAGTCTGGCCTCTGAAAGAATTAGCATAGAAACTATTTGTTTTTACTGTGGTGCTTGTAGGAGTACTGAGGCCAAGCGTGTAATTTTTAACTAAGAATCTATCTCCCTCTCACTCCCAGTTTCAGCTTGATTCAAAATTCTTTGCTTCCTACCCCAAACTGATAATGTGTTACTCTGAAAATGGAGTACTTGCCACACTTTGCTTGCCTGTGAGGTGGAATGACTGTTCTTGCTTGAGGTGCTGGAATAAAAACCACTATAGAAATGGGAGCAACAGCCAACGTCTTGTTGTGAAAGAGCAACAATGAAGTTCTCTGAAAATGCACTAATCTTGGCAAAGAGCACAAATTCTGTAATAGCTTCTAGTTAGTGCTTGGTGGATTATTCTAGTGCTTTTAAGTCCCTTTAGTAACATGCAGTTTTCTAGGTGACTTGGCTTTAGTCCACTGTTAAGAAATGAACCAGAGGGAAATACTAAGGGTAAATGTGCAACAAAAAGATTGCAGTGAGTGCTATAACCTTTTTATTTTCCCACTAGAATTGAGAGGAAAATCGCAACAATATCATTGGAAAGCAAATCTCCACAGAAGACTGTAGAAAATGGTAAGTGTAGGGAATGTTAATTAGTTGTTTTAATGGTTGGGCTTGGGAATGGGTGGCTGCCACTGACCGATGTTGTTATCAATAGCAGGCCTTTCTGTGCTGTTAAGCAGAGTGCAGTTCTGCCAGGGCTTTGCATAATAGTAATTGACAGGTGGCTGATAATTACAGATCTTGGGTCAGTCTTTTTGGTAGTCATAGGTCATGAAAGATTTGACTGGTTGTTTTTCACTAAGTCAAGGTTTGGGGAGGGTTCTGTAGTGCAAAAGCTGAGGAAAGAGTAAATCAGCATTCTCAAACTTGTTCAGAGCATTAAGCTAAATCTGAAGTATTTTACATGACTTGTCAAGTATTTCTGCCTTTGGATCAGAAAGAGAATTAAAGACTGATAAAAATATGGTTATTGAAGGAAAAAAACAAAAAAACTGTTCTTACTGATCAGATTCAGTGGAAGCTGCTTTTTGATATTTATAATCCTTTCTTTCTAGGTGGCAGCTTATCTGGGAGGAAACAAGCACAAACCAACGAGAACATGAACAGCAGTAAATGGAAATCTACTTTTTCACCAATATCTGACATCAACCTGACCAAAACTACAGACAGTCCCTTGCAGTCGGTTTCATCCCTGAGCCAGAATTCGTTGTTTGCCTTCAGACCGTCCTCTGAGGACAGCCTAGCCATTGACACCAAGATCACAGCACACACGAGGAAAAGCATTGCCATGCCCTCATCTGGGGCAGATGGGCTCAGCCCTAGTACAAACTCCACCAACGGATTCGTGTACAATGGTGGACTGTCAAATGACATTGGTTTACACAGCTTTATTGATGGTGCTTCTCTTCCGCACAAGGCTTCAGACGTGACGACTTCCAACTGCTCCCTGGGTTTTCAGTCGCAGCGAAGCAAAGATGTGGGGATATCGGAAACAAATCCTTTTTTGAACAAGAGGCAACATGAAGGCCTCAGTGGCACGAAAGGAGAAGACTTAAATCGGTCAGGGGTCAAAAGCAAAGAGATGAGCGAAATAAGCATTCGTACTGGGGGTTCTTTGGAAAAAAACTCTTTGCAGCATAACGGAAAGGTTGGCAAAGGAAGGGACCGAGATGTGGAGTTTAAAAACGGCCACAACCTTTTCATTTCTGCTGCTGTCTCGTCTGGTGGCCTTCTGAATGGTAAAAGCCTTTCTACTGCTGTTTCTTCAGCAGGCAACCCAGCATCTTCTGTGCAGACGCACCATCCTTTCCTAAACACTTTGACCACTGGATCACAGTTCCCCCTTGGCCCCATGGCCTTGCAAGCAAACCTCAACTCGGTGACAAATTCCTCAGTATTGCAGTCCTTATTTAATTCGATGCCAGCTGCTGCCAGTCTGGTCCACGTGTCATCAGCTGCAACCAGACTGACTAATTCTCACACTATGGGGAACTTCTCTCCTGGGGTTACAGGTGGAACAGTTGGAGGTAGGCAGAACTCTTTCTCTGGTATAAGACAGGGCCTAAAGGAAAGTCTGACACTGCCTCTCCAGGGGTGAGACCCTTTCACTTCTGCAGGATGTGGAGCAAATCTCTCCCACATAACCCGTCTCTCTTCTCTCTCGGAAATGCTAGGATGAGTTCATTTCCCCACAGTGAAATCCCATGAGCTTTGTCTACTAGATGATCTTGTTGTATCACCTTAATGAAAGAATACATCCAGACTTTGTGAATTCATAATGTATGCTTGTTCAGATGTTGCTGTGTTGGAACCAACTTAGGTCCACCTGCAGGTAAAAGATTTAACTTGTGTTACCAA
This sequence comes from Heteronetta atricapilla, assembly GCA_011075105.1. NCBI lineage: Eukaryota > Metazoa > Chordata > Aves > Anseriformes > Anatidae > Heteronetta > Heteronetta atricapilla. The sequence continues at coordinate 5,062,436 of CM021758.1, forward strand.
GCTAAGGATCTCTAACTTGTCAACTTGAGTTAAGGTTGAGATTAGGCCTTGAATGGATTTAGTACGATCCAGGAAGAGCAAAACCTCACTGTCTCTTCAGAGGAAATGGTGTTGGGAATTGCGTAGCATTCTGACTCTTGAGTGGACATGAAGAGCGTTTCTTTGCCAGGAAGCGCGATGCCATATGCAGCTTGCACTTCTGGGATTCTGCACAGGCTTGGCTTCCGTGATCCAAACTGGAGACGAGCTGGCAGGCCTAGAAGATAGTCTGAACCTGCCATTACTAAATGTCAAAGGCAGTTTTTCTTACCTGTCCATAATCATTCAGGCACCATGTCGGGAAATCCTAACTCTCACATCTCTCAGCATGTAGATTTGCTGGAAATGCAATCTCCCCTCTGCTGCCCTGTAAGTGGGAAAGCAGGGGGGTGGGGAGGGAAGAGCAGCAGTTTGAGTCTTCAGATAAACTCTAGAGACCACGTAATCTCATCAAAAGTCTGCCTGTGTGATATAGAACTGACAGTTCTTGGGTCTGACCATTTGTCCTTGTGGCATTTAGAGGTTGGCAGTAGGAAAGGTAAGTGAAACCTTTTGTACCTCCTGGCCTGCACCATTATCTCTCATTGCTTGCTGCCTTCTCATGCTGCATATTTTTGTATGGGGCCATAACTACTATAATTTTGCTTTTTTTTTTTTTTATTTTTGTTTCTCTTGTCACTTGCGACTGTACAAAGCCCATCTGTTGAAGCTGAGTTTTTCTCTCCTGTTTGCAGGTATTTTTAACCATGCGGTGCCTTCTGCCTCCTCTCCTCATCAATTTGGAGCCAGTTTCAGCAGCAGTGCTGTCTCTAGCAGCACAGTGCTAAGCTTAAACCCTCTGCAGGCTGTTGCCAGCACGTCATGCTCATCCTTCCCTCCCCCCTCCTCTAATTTAGTAACATCTAGTGAGAATAGATCTGCTCAGCACCTCAACAGAGCGCCAGTGCAATCTGTTTTCCATTCACCCCCACCCCCTCCTAACGTTTCCTTGCCCCCACCTCCTCCATTACTTGCTTCTAACCCTGAGCCTGCACTTCTGCAGAACCTGCCATCTCTCCCACCTGGCGATGCTTTTTTGCCATCCTCTTCTGCTGCTTCTGTCCAATCTGCTAATGCTTCTTTGTCTATTAAGCTAGCCTCTCTCCAGCACAAAACCTCCCGCCCCTCCTTTACAGTCCATCACCCGCCTCTGCCCCGCTTGGCGCTGGCACAGTCCGCGCCCATGATCGCGCAGTCCAACGCAGCTGGCACATCCGCTATGTGGGTTACACTTGGCATGCAGTCTCCTTATGCTTCGCACCTTTCTGGGGTTAAGCCACGATAAAGAGCTTGCTTAGCTAACAGTTCTTATTTTGTAAGGTAAGGCTAGAGGAAAAACAAAAACAAAACAATCAGGAGTTTTGTGCAAGATGCTGAATGATACATCTTCCTTTTCAGAGACAGGGTGGGGATGGGCTCTGTGAAACAAACCTCTGAAATGTGGGAAGCAAATAATGTGACGACAGAGGGTGAAGAGGCTTAATGCTCTCTGTTCTGGGAGTCAGGATTTCTCGACAAGGAGTGCTCACAGTGGTAACTCTGGTCTGTCTCATCTGACATTAGGATTATGTTCAGGTTGGGATCACTTCTTGAAAATGTTTACTTCTGAAGATCAGTTATCAGGAATAAGTTCTATTTTTAAGTAAGGTTTTTATGCAGTTATTGGCAGTGGTAGTTGCCTACTTTGATTCCCCCTTGTCCTCTTCTTGCCTTCCAACACAGACTGTTGCTTCTTCCACAAGTCCATGTTTGCATAGCATTAGGATGCGTGATGCTGCTGCTTTGTGACTCTGGCAACGTGGTGGTCTTGTTTTCATTGTCAGTCAATAACAGCTGCTCTCAGTCTGAAGTTAAAAAATCTCCAGGTTACAAGCTGCAGCTTTGTCTTGGAGTGCAAATGCATTGGTCTTGCACTGCAGTTAATATGCCCCCTGCATTACTGGAAAACACAACCACAGGTAGCAAAGTGTTATAATCTGAATTAGAATAAACCAAGAAGGCCTTGTTATCTGCACACTGCAGTGTTTTTGGACTTGACTGCTAGGGCTAACAGTAACAGTCTCCATCAGATGCTGTATTTATGCTCATTTGGCAATCACTGACTTTCTGGGTAGACGTGAATGTAGACGTGAATGAGATGGTAGGGAGTATGCAGGGTTCACTGCGGTCTGTGCTTCATATGGGCTGGGGCTGCAGAAGAGAGGAGGGTCTCTGGAGACTGTGTGTTTTTACCGAAGCAGTATTTAAATGCCTTTAGAGCAACTCCAGAATAAAGCGTACCACCACAGAGTTGGGTACTGTTGTTATGAAAATACTCTGTGGCATCGTTATGTAACAGCTCGTGACTGCAAAATTAAATCAGTATATTAGGGCCCAGAGCTTGCTCCATGCTTTTCTTGTAGGACTTTGATGTTGTTGCTGTTCACTGATACCAAAGCTACATAAAATCTATGGTTGGATACTTTGCTGCTTATGAAACGTATGCCTCAATTATAATATACCTGAGAGATTCTTTTGACTGTGCCTTGTTTATAGTGTCTTCATCATGTAATTGCTTCACAGACACAAACTTAGTCTCATTAGGCTTTTGTGAGGCAGGTAAGTATCCCTTCCGTCATTCTGTACAAGAAGTGAGGGTGAGGAGGAGTTCAGTGATGTCCCTGTGTGCCTGCAGGGTGACAGGATGATGGGGTCACAGGGTGGGCTTGGAGGACCCTGGTTAGAAACAAGCTCGGGGCCAAGGCTGAGGAGGATTAGGTGTGGGGCTTTGTACACCTGAGCGACTTGGAAGAGCGGTGTGGAAGTCTGCTGAAGCAGATGCCTTACTTGGAGTGGGGGTCACGCTGGGCTGGACTCCTTGCCATCGTATGTGGTGGGTCCTGCCACAGCAAGTCTCGGAGCAAAATAGGCAAGGCACGAAAGTGAAGTTCAGCGCAAGGCAGCTGGATGTCTTAAACTGGACTGCAGAGCAGAGGGGCAGAAGTAATGCTCCGAGGAGATGGTTTGTGAGACAAATGTATCGTAGCTGAAGTCCTGCTCCATGTGACATAGGTGAAATATTTGAGTATTTTCATTGACCTTAATCTGAACATGTGTGCTTGAAGTCCTTGGAGAACTGAGGCTGAAATCTGGAACAGGACTAAAATAATCTGCTTTGTTTCTCCTAACATTCTCCCCCAAGGTAGTAACAAATGCAAAGCAGATTAGTGTGTGCTAAAAAAGGTGAAGTCCTGAGGGGGAGAACGAACACTTTTTTTCCTCACTCATTGAGGTCAGTCACACAAGGACAGAGTTCAACACGGTTGAACGTTGGAAGCGTCCTGTCTGATTGTGGTTGGGTCAAGAAAAGAATTGTGCCTTCTTCACTGGCTGATGAGGTCTCGGAGCAGTGTAGAAATGATTGATGCATCTAACACACTGTAGATTTTGTCACTTATTTAGATGAGTCTCTTCCTCTCCTCCTGTTGTGCAGGTAACTAGGATTTCTACCTCAACCCAATGTGACCTATGCAAGGACAACGTGGACCAACTTCACTCGGCTTCCACTGAAAGGTGCTCACCTGGCCTGTGCAGGGGTTTCTACTCTCTTACTACTGGACAAAACAAAAACCTAAAAAGACCTAAACAATAGAGAAAATATTTACTGTGAATCTGAGTAAAAAAGAAAAAAGGAAGAAAAAAAAATACGAAAGAAATGCCTAAGGCTCCAGTTTGTGTTGTTGATAGTTTAGGTAAGGTATTTATCTTTTTTTAAAGCGAAAACAGTTTTTGACTTATTTTATTCCACCTAGAGTCATAAATACAACTTATGATTAAATTCTCGGAATAATTAAGGACTGGCACACCAGCAGAGATGTAAAGAGCCTCCTCTCGGTGCTATTTCATCCGTCAGAACTGTGCCTCTAGTTTGAATCCTTGGTGCTGAATTTGGAGGGTTGACCAATGCCAAACCCAGTTCTCAGAAAGGTCTGCATTTTATTTATTCAACTTACTCTGTTCATATACCAAAATCCACTTGGTTTACAGCAGTGTGAGCTACAGAGAAATGGCAGTCTTTGATCTGGTGTTTTGCTTTAATGTGAACTGAACCAGGCGCTTTGTTAACTGGGTGGTTTTTAATTGTGTTCATTACAAATGAGAACTCACTACTCCCCTCTGGAGTGGCAGCTAGATCACCTGGGGCAGCTCAGGTGAGCTCAGCCAAGGCAGGCACAGTTTGAACAGAAGAAATTCAAGTCCTGCCCCATTCAAACTACTTCACTGGGCCATTTGCAGTTGCTGGTGGCACTCAAGTCACTGTGAATTTTGGTAGCTAGTCTGGTAACTTGTTTTGGGATGTCATTGGCATATGAACAGGGTCCATAATCACTGGTATTGGTCAGGCCCTTTTTAATAACATTGGGAAGACTGAACATAGTGCTTCTGTACTGGTGCAGGTAGCAGATTATCTCAGCTTGTTGTTTTTGTTCCAAGTACAATGTATTTTGTTAGTAGAGTTTTGATACTTGATTCAGAAATGGCTTAGATGTGTACATTTACTGACTAAGTGCATTTTGCTTTTGTATTTCTTTGCTTTAAGTAGATCTAAATGGTAGTTCACAAAAACACCACAATCTAGCTTACCGTGCTGCCACACTATCAAACTGGTGCATTTAATTGTATTGTGACTTGGTGTTCTGTGTACAGAAAGTGCCGCCCTGAGCAGCGGCTGTATTTTATAGAGATGTGATGAAAATTTATAAATTTCATATACTTTATTTCATTTATTTTTAGACTGTACAGTGCACAGTGAACTTGTAAAAACTTATTTATTCAAGTGCACAAAATGAGGAGAAATATAATCCATTATATAGACATCACCCTGGTCTGTAGTTCAGACTGGACCAAGCACCAATAAAGGAAACTACAGTAACAGAAGGGGAATTGCAACAGCAAAATGACTAGAAGAAAAACATGTTTAGGCATTGGGAAACACCTGCCCAGGTGCTCTGAGGGGCAGTATTGATTGCTCTGCCTGAGAGGCACTCGCTACCCTTAAATCCCTTCTAGGTCCCTGGTGCTCCTTAAAGAGTCTTCAGCCTCCAGCAACTGGGCATTTGCCTTAGACTTGAGCCTGCCTCAGCAGGCACCTGACGGAGGGTCCTGGGGTCACAAAAAGCTGGGCTGGGTGCATTGCCTTCCAACTCCTGCCTCTGCGTGTAAGGGAGGTGAGGTAGCTCGGCCCTTGCATGCTCTCCTGCTGTCTGATCTGTGAGTGCTGCGCTGGCCATGCTCAAGGGAGTGGTGGGAAGAGGTAAAGGAGCAGCTTGTGCCCTCTGCAGATTTTAGTTAGACCTTTTTCTCTGTACCTCATCCCTGGCAACCTTAGTAGAGGTTTAGTTCAAAGTGTGGTTATTTTGTTGTTTCCTATGTTTGTCTTCCGTAGGCAGCCTTTGTGCACAGAAACCGTTGAGCTGATTTTGTTGTCTTACTCATTGGAAAGGGAAGGGATCAGTAGCCCTGGAAATGAGGGACATTTTGGAACTGTTTTCTGCTTTGCGTGTGGGAGATGACTTGACAGTGGTACGCCCTGCTGAGTTATTAGCTGCAAGATGAGAACCTGGAAAAGGGCAAGAAAGCTCAGAGGGCGATGGCTGAGAAACATCCAGTAGCTTCTAGTAGAAGCTGTACAGAGTTAATGTCCTGGAATCCAGGAAGACAATGTAACCCAGATGTTTTGCAGCTGGGAGTTGGGCCGCTCCAGCTTCATCCAGATCCTTGGCTACCTGAAAGCTGCAGAGCTGCCTTAGCATCCTCCCGGCAAACAGCAAGGTGCTCTGGTCTTGGAAGGTGGGTTGTGCGTGAGCAATTGCTGGAAGGGCAGTAGCCTTAATTACACCTTCTCCCCCCCTTTTTATCCCAGATGTGAGAGATGAGGAAATACAAGAAGAAGCTTTTCATCCATCTGCTTTTTGTCAGATCTTTTTCCAAAAATGGACCAAACCAGTGTTGCCTAGGCCTCTTATCCCCCCCACCTTCATCTCAAATCAGCAAAGACATCCAGCAAGAGAACTCATTCTGTACAGGGAGGCTTCACATCAGTTCATACCTGAGATGCTCACAGGATGCTGGCAGAGATGCCTGCTTAGAGGAGGAGCTGGCTCATGGTGGTCTGCCCACCCCAGTGTGCTTTCTAACCCTGGACAGCTGCTTGGTGCATGCATTGCCCAGCTGACTCCTGCAGCTGAAGAGGGTTGGCCAGGTGCTTGCTGCAGGAATGATGTGCTTTGCATTCACAGCGTTTCAGAAATCAGTGCCTGGGAGCAACCAGAGCGAAGGCTGGGCACAGAGTTTGTTATCCGCTCTCCCGTGCATGTTGGAGAAAAGTGAAATCCCTCTTTCCATCAGTGCCGCTCCCTGGAGCGGGTTGCCCTTGGGTCTGTTTGCGAAGTACTGGGTGCTCTGGCTCTGGATGGCTTGCTGTGCTCTGTGGCAGGGCTTGTTCGCACTCATTGGAAATCAGCAGCGTGAGCCTGCTCGCTCCCATCACCTGGGAAAGACAAAACCAGAGGGGCACAACTCGCCCTCATCAGACCCAGGCACAAAGGCTGGAAGGCCGAGCATCCACTGCAGCCTCCAGGGGCCTGTGGACACCAGGCCTTCATCTGCCTCTGGGTCATCTCGGTGCTGGTGTTCTCCGTGACCTGACACTTCCATCTCGGCAGCCCATGCTGCAGGAGCCCACAGCTGCCCTGGCCTTGCCAGTATCTTCCACCTGTGCCTAGTGCTGCTGGCACCGTCACCTCATCATGCGGTGCATGGTTGTAGTGAGTTCCCCTTGTGTCCCAGTCTGGTCTAAGTCTTCATCATAATCCTTGCTAGGGCGTGCTTCCAGGAGTGTGTTAGATAAGCTACCGCGTGTTTGGAGCAGTGCGAGACAGTGGAGGTTTTGGGCTGATGTCTTAATGCTGCTTTATTTGGGAGAAGTCGCTGAGGTTGCTATGGGATTTGTTGTTGTCTTCCCCACTCCCTGATCTTTTGCAGCTTGGCCGTAACCTTGAGCAAGTTCAAATTGTTTCTCTTCTGTCTGCAAAATGGGCAGAGCATTTACCTGCTTGCAGAACTGCTGGAGGAATAGCTCTTTGAGATAGATGTTGGGATCTGATCCATATGGCTACGAGAATGAGACCCTTGTGACCCTGATGTATGAGCGCTGTGCCAGAGACTTGAAACCTGTTTTCAATAATTGGAGATACTTCTGAGTCATCAAAGCCAAGCAGCCGGTTCCAGAAAGGAATTCCTTCTGTGTTACCACTTCCTGCCCAGGTCCAGCTGTTTTATGGCCGTCACAAATGTTCCTTCTCCTCCATGCTGCTGCTGCCAGCAAGGGACTCATCACATCAGGAAGTCAAAATACATCTTGCAGCACATAAAGTTGCCAAGAAAAAAAAAAAAAAAAGAAAAAGAAATCCTGAGCTTTGTGCTGTGTGAAACCTGTGCCCTGCTGCTAAATGTCAGGCTTGGAGAACGACCCTCGTGTGTTCTTCCGTTGGTGATTTGTTACCTTTGGCTCCTGCTTGCCAGTTCCAGCCCACTGAGACCCCCCACCATGCTGTGAGGCTGGGGGGCTCCAAGAGCATTAAACCTAAACTCAAGTCTTTGCTGCACATTTAGTCGTGGAGCAGCAATTCTTCCATTAGCTGGGGGTGTGTGGGGCACCCACTGTCAGATTTCTCAGCTTTTCCTGTAGTTGAGAGGAAAGGTGGGAAAACATTGCTGGAGGACGTGGAGCCTTGGGTTGCTGGAACCGAGCTTGTGGGCAGGATCACGGGAGAGTTGGGCTGTCCCTGCATCGCCTCTTGTTTGTGTGCAGACAGGGCTGTTCCTGTTAGCAGGGTGTGGATTGGTCTGGCCAACCGTAAGGATGGGATTTAGCTCCTCTTAGTTCAGGTCGCAAATGCAGCGGGAGACAGGTGAAGGGAAACGTGCTTTTAGGGGAAGCTGCCAACACCAGGGAGCACATTGTGTCCTGAATGCTCATTACACTCAGAGGCAGATGTTAGAGCAGTGTCTCCAGCTGGTTTCTTCGATAGCAGGAACTCGGGGCTCCTTGGCCAGACAAACTCAGAAATCTCTTGTGCTTCCGTCTCGTATCCTCCTTCTTGGTGGCCAGAGCTGTCTTGTCTCGTAGCACGCAGTTTGTACTCACTGCTGTTGACTGGGCTTGGATGAGTTCTGAGCGTGGGCTTGGCCCGGGTCCTGCCTGTGGCTGGAGGGGGGCAGGCGTGGGGAGAAAGATGAGTGTGTGGGGTCTGTGATCGCAGCTCCGGGTGCTGAAGTGCTGTGGGCAGCTCACGGTGCCTGGTTGTGAGGGTCTTGGTGAGGTGCTGCCATGAATCGGGAGCTTGCAGACCCCTAGGACTTGTCACTGCTCGGCCCGAACTTCACCCAACTCAAAGTGTTGAGTATTTTTTTTCTTTCTTATTATATCTCAGATGAAGCTTGAGCAAGTGACTTTCATTTGAAATGCAGATGGCATTCAGGCTCTTCCCTTGCATCTCTGGCTCAAATGCTTCAAACCGGAGCGTTGCTTCGGGGCTGCATGGGGTGGCTGCGTGGCTGGGCCTGTGCTCGGCCCCTGCCTGCGTTTGCCCAGCTGGGGGGCAAGCTTCTCCTGGGGGTCATTTGCCGTTTTAACTGCAGACATCTGACCAGAGGCCTCTGGGGTGGTCGCTTTGCCACAGAAAGCAAATGGGAGGGGAGTGAGCTGGATACGATCCAGATCTGCCTTGCTGGCTGTTATTGCAGTGCTGATAAAAACCAGAAGCAGCGGTGCTGCGCCAGCGTTTGTGAGATGCTGCTGTGCCCAACGGTGGCTTTGCTCAGTGCCCGTCCCTTGTCCCAACCTTTCCTAGCACCCTTCCTGCAGAGGAACTTGGGATCTGGGCTTCCCCCTTTGGGAGGTCTCGTACTCTGGAGTAATGAGGCCATGGCAGGGCCGTGGGGCTGCCTCTGGGGGCCTGAGTGGTTTGATTCTTGCTGGGATTGTGTATTTAGAAAGCAGCATCTGCTCCCCAACTCGCTATTTTTCCAGTGGGAAGAGTGCCCTTGCGTGACAGCAGGGCAGGGAGAGTGTCAGTGGATGTGTGGCTGGCATCCACCCCTGGACAGGCGTAGCTTCATCCACCTGTTGTGTTTGTTTTGTGGGATGTGGAGTTGCTGTGACAAGTTTGAGGGCCAGCACGCGCTTCCATCTTGTTGAGTTGGCACAGGGGGCCCACCTCTTTGTGACTCCCATGGCTACGTCCACAGGCCTGGCCCAGCAGTGCTGGGACCCTCAAGAAGCTCCCGCAACAGGGGCTTGCTGCCGTGAGTCCTTCCCAAATGTGCCATAGCTGTGGGCAGCTGTGGAATCGGCTCCTTGTGTCTCAGAGGCCTTGCACCCTAGAGTTGCCACAGTCAAGGTTTTGCCACGTTGCTGGAGGAGGAGGCTGGCAGTCCTGCAGCTCAGCCCTGAGCTGCCCGCCTGTTTTGGGCTCCCCCATGGCCCACATCGGTCCCGATCCCCGCCACGCACCAGCGGGGATGCGCCAGGGCCGCCGGCACTGATCATTAGGGCTTGATAGTTTGTCCCAGTGCTGATGCAAGGTTGATCGAGTGTGACCTGTTTGCTTTTTGCGTTGAAATCAGTCCTTTTAATACAGGGTACAGAAACCTAAAGATTCTTGGCAAATATTTTTTCTCAGAAGGAGTTGTCCCAGTTTACTAGGTGGTTTTATTGAGAAGTTCTGCTTTTATTGTTTTGCCTGAGCCAAAAGCATTACGAGGACTAAGCTTTTGGAGCTCCCAGTGATGATTACTTGAGTTAAGAAATGGATGTTGTACAGTGGACTGCAAACCAACAATAATGTGTTTCAAAATCACGATGCTTGGGGAGAAGAAACTAGACAGTGTTTTTGTGAACTATCTTTGCAGCACTGAGGAAAAATCACAAGGATTGGATTTTTTTTGAAGCACAGATGTCTAGTAAGTGTATGAGTATTTGAAGTTTTATGGCTGTTAAGGTTTTTCCTCCTTTATTTGCTCCAACATTTCCATAGCTTGCATATCAGGTTTTCACAGAACAATGGATTACCATTTTTAAAAATTTTATTGTGCCATATTTTATTTATCCTTATGCATTATAAATATATAAATACCTATTTAGACTGAATATCACAGTAAAAGATGCTATTGTTGTGAACTTCAGGGTTTAAACCCAAGGTAAAAAATTGGAAATACACCTCCAATGTATTTGCTGTTTGTGATCATCTTTCTGCAGGCGTTTAAGTTCTTACAGTTCAAAAATGAAATAACTAAAACTCAAGGTTTTACAGTACTAACCCTGAAGTTCTCAAGTTTGTGATTTATTATTTTTTAAGGTACATCTGGTTGCTTTTTCTGGTGCAGTCAAATCATTCTTTAGAAAGGTCTTGTTTCTGGAGTTAATGAGGGAAAAGGTGGAATGGGTCGATCCATCCTGCTTGGCTTTTTTAACCTATTAATCTTTTAAGCGATCAATCTCAAATTAAAAATCGATTTCTTAGGTCTCTGTTCTACTTAAACTTTTTAGGAGTGGGAGCCTGCCCTCGCTGAGTGGGACTTTGATGGGGAAAGCAGTAGATTATGAGGTTGCTGTTGCTCAGGAATTGATTAGTAAACTTTTAACTACTAATAAAAATCCATTTTTCAATGGATTTTTTTTAAAAAACATTTTCTTAGAACAGTGATATGGGATGTTTCCTAGTGAATAGGAACTAGTTTATATAATTTAGCCTATTAAACTGAATTATTTAAAATTCAAACTTCCCCTAATTTATCTTTTTTTTTTTTTTTTTTATACCAGTAAGTTGTCCTGTCATTCCTTTCATTCTTCCATAGAACTAGTGTGAATTCTTCTGGTGTGTATATATGTATGTATAATATATATATTTCCATCCTGCCTTTCTAATTCTCCACAATGTAAGAGTTAGTTTTTTCTCCCCTCCCTTCACTTAATTAATTTCTTGTGTCTTTACCTTGATTTGTAATTGAAACAATGCTTTGAAGTTTTGTCTTTATATTAAAGTGTATGTATTTTAATACACCGTACTGTTGTGGAGTTTCACTGCTTCAGCAGGACAGATGTCAGCAGGGGCTGGCAGTTGGTGCTTGTGAAGTGGAAGGGAAGCGCCATGTCCTGGGCTGCGGCTCTGGGCAGGGGGCACGGCAGTCAGACCCCTGCTCCTCCTGAACTGAGCAACACTCAGCTCTGTCAAAGCCAAGGACAGTTAAGCTCTCAGGATTTAACATACTAGTAATGTTCCTAGTAGTAAAACCATCCTAGTGAAATTCCCTTTTCATCCTTTCATGCAGTTATTTCACCAACGTAATGAAACTGAAATTAGGTTGGCAATAGATTTTAAACTTTGGAAGTGATGGCCATAAACTGGCTGAGCTAATTTTCTGTAGGATTTTTAACATGAGATGAAGACCCTGATTCCCCTAACAGTCTGTGCAATATGGACACTGTTTAAATGGAATGGTCTACATGAGTTTTTAGATGTTGAATAGGTTGCAGCAATGGTCTGAGCAAGCTCATCCTTTTTGTGTGTTTGTCTCTGAAGCTACTGCAGAGGGGCTGGCTCTGTTAGCAGAAGGTATGTAAAAACCATGTTGTGGAGACATGAGCAGCTAGCCTGGGAGCAGGCACCCTCACTGCCAACCAGCAATACGGCACTGTTCCTTGGGATGGGCCTGCAGCCATGCTCATCCTGCTGATCTTTCATCCAGGATTGCTGCTGCTGCTGCATCCTCCAGCTCAGCAGTGATGGTGCTGGGGCTTTAAGCCCCCCCTGCTCCTGGGGGAGAGCCCTGTGCTCACGGGCAGGCTGCACAGGAGGCCCGGGAGATCACTGTAAGTCACCTGCCTTAGCATGGGCTTGGGTTCCTTGCCACAGCTCTTACTGCCACAATGATTAAAACAAGTTTTTATTGGAAATGTTCATTGTACAACAGATAAAACAGCTTCAGTACAGTGCCAAGGAGCCTGTACCCAATGAACAGTGGAACAGGCCCCTGGAAAACAAAAAGCATAGTGAACAGATGATGAAAAATGAACAGTTGTCTACTATAAATCAAGAGCAGCGGATGCAGATCTCTAAAGCGTCTAGAAGTACCATCTTCCCTTACTCCTGACATCTAACCCAGTGTCCTAGCACTACTCTAACCATTGATCTACTAAATTAAGTTATGGGGCCTGTGCAAGCCCACACAGCTCTTCACAGCATTTGTCTTTTATTCACTTAGGAAATGTCATTGTTGCCTCTTAAATAATTGTTGGGATTATTGCTTGCGCACCCAACTGTTCCCCAGAACATCTACATAAAAATGCCCATTTTTATGTACAGTGAAGATGGTGGGTGTCAGATCTACCTTCTGCAAGGTGTGTGGAGAAGAAACTAGTGATAGTCTTAGAAGGCACGTGGTAGAGAAGTGTTAGCTACTGAGGGTGGCAGGCAGGAACAGTGTACCTCACCGTAGCACTGGAATTGTTTGCTATAAATGACTGAATGTTGGCAGAACTCCCAGCTTTTGTTTATACGAGCACTGACTTTGCATATTGAAGCATTCACTGATGTTGAACCTGGGGGGAAATAAGATCAGAAACCTCTCCTGCCTGCAGCCTGGGTCACTGCTGGTGACCTGAGTGATCTGTTTTGCTCAGCTGGAGCTGCAGAGGGGACTCCAGGCTGTAGTGCAGCTCCGGTGCTCGCTGCAGCACATACATTGGCCTGTAGCAAGTGACCAGATGTATAAATCTTTGCTATCAGAGTAAGTAAGGCTGCTGCATACCCCACCAGTGTGCCCCTGTGCTGAGATAAGCGGAGTAGGCTCATGAGGCTGAAAACACGCTTCAAAGTCATCTGAGGACACTAATTCCCTAAAGCACAAGCTTGTTCCTGCTCTTAATCCCTCACTGCTGCTTCCATGAGAGTTGCCATCTGTCTTCAGACCTGCCCTATTTTCTGCTTCCACCCTGTCATGCCTTCAGCTTACTGCGCAGGACAGCTGCCCCCTGTGTATTTTTGGCAATTGCTGGAGCTAGCACCTGGAACTGGTGCAGGGAAAGGGGATGTCTGGGAAGGGAAACGAAAAACCTTGGGCTTGAGGTTAAAAATAAAGCATCAGTGACATCTGCCGCTCTCCTGGTACCCAGCAGCTTGAGGTAAAGAGGGAAGGTTAGGCCACTAAAGCTTTTAGTATTGGCTCATTTCTGCATTAATTCCCAGAGACCCAAAACTTCCTACCAAACCCCACTCAGAGCACAGGCTGCTCTATCCCCACCTCATATACCATGTACTGTTTAGCTGCAGATAACGTTCCTGCTAGCCAGGTGGAAAAAAAGCCAGAACCTGCACACCCCTTGTGCTTCTGCTGTGCTAACGGAAACCTCTTGCTGTGTTCACCTGCCCCAGGAGTGAGTTCCTTCTATCAGCCATCTGAAAATGCTTGCTAGGACTTTCCACAGGGCCTTTCCTTGCGGGACTGTCCAGTGGAGCTGCTGCAGGAGCCACCTCTTAGCGTGGAGTGTGAAGAAAGGGGTCTCAAAGCTCTGGGTGTGTGTGGTGAGTGCCTTCTGTCCCCCACATCTGGATGCAGTTTTCCTTTTTGCAGTCAGTGTGCTGGCTGCAAATGCAGAGCCAAGAGGAGAGATGTTCCTTACTGCTTATCCCTTCATCACAGGAGTCCCTGCAGCAGCAGCCCTTGCTCCCTGGCAGCTTGTTGTGACCCTGGCAGGTGCAGTTGTTCAGGTTTTTCCCTTTGGCAGCTCAAAAAGGGGTGAAAAGCTGCAGGAGAGGGTCAGGGAATGGAGTACTAATGCACAGCTGTCCTGCGCTCCCTGGGCTTACCTTCTGCATACCCTGAAGCTCAAACATGCAGCCAAAGTGCACGTAGCAGTTCCTGTCTTTACAAATCTCTCCAGCTGCCTTTCCTCTTTGGGAAGCTGAGAAATGGCACAGCTTAGCCCAGCCCACAGTACTGCAGAGGGAGGCAGCATCATAACAGGTATTTCTCAGCCCTGTTTTTACTCCCTTGTGCTTTACAGCTTAATTCTCCACTTCATTTGTGAGAGCATGCTAGTTGTCTGTACCATGGGCTTCATCAGTCCTCTAGGAATTAGCACCACCTGGCTGGAGAAATGACAAAAAGAAAACAACCCCCAGAGGCAGGTGCTAGTGCCTGCAGACACTGCTGCCTGCGGGGGGGGTGGGGGGGGGGTGGATGCCCCTTCTCCATCAGCTGTTGCTGTGCCTGGGCTGCTCCCTTTGTAAATGGAAAGTTTCCCCCTCCTTGCTGAACTGAAATGCCTTTGCAGTGAGCAGAAGAAGGATAGCAGGGTTAACCCCGCAAGCACAAAAATGCCATCAGCTGGAGCATCCTGTTATGGTAAAGGGATGAACACCTCCTGATGGCTCCTTTGGAGACTGGGGGAAGAACCTGAGCCAGAAAAGCTGAGTAGCTCCCTGCAGGAAAGGGACAAGGCGGAGGCTTGAGAGGGCTCACAGCCTGCTCCAGAAGCTCCTGGTGAGAGAGATGTGAGCCCTTGCTGGAAGATGGCAAGTGCTCGAGCTCTCTGTTCAGTCCCTGCCCCCTCTGCTCCTGCTTGGAGCCAGGGTGGTTTTACTCATACCACTGCAGCAGCAGCCAGCCCAAGGTCACAATCCACACTGAGCAGTTAGACTCTGCCTGCCTGCATGGCTGGGGCAGAGCAGGAGCTGGGATTGTGCAATGAAGTATCTTTAAAAAAAAAACATTAAAAAAATATTTGGCTAATAAATTAAAAAGTCAGTTGGTCACCACTGTGGGGAACGGTTGCAGTTCCTCCTGCGGGAGCTCAGGTTTGACTCTCCAGCGAGAGCCTGGGGCCAGAGCCAGTTCAGCCCAAGCGTGGGGCTTATTGCTTGCGCGTTGCCAGCTGGAAGCGGGCTTCCTCAGAGATCCCATACTGCTCCAGGGGGTCCTGCACCAAGAGCACACGAAGGCAGCAGTCAGACACAGACAAGGTGGGAGATGAGTAGGACCCTCATTTTGCCAGCCTGCAGTCTGGCAGGCAGCAGGGCTGGGTGCCAATTCCAGGTATGTGCTGGATTTAACCCAGTCCCACCCCTGGCTGCTGTCTGTAAGCAGAAAGTCACAGTCCAGGGGGAGGATGCAGCGGATAACCAAGGTTTGTGGCTGTATTCAGTCTGCCCTGGCACAGGAGCACGTTGGTGAGTCACAGCTACCTCTGTTACCTCCAGAAGGGATGCTCCAGGTATCCTGGCAGAGGTGTGAGCAGTGTCTCAACCCACGGACACTCTTGATTTTGCCAGGGCTGCTCCTCCAGAACTGGGGGGAGTCAGGGTTAGCCCAGGCCCAGCCTGTCTGGCTGCAGACCCCAGGCTGCTCTGTGCTGCTCGTAACATGCTGCACTCAGGAACAGCCTCACACGCACCCCAGCTGGACGCAGGCTGCTTGGCAGTGGAAGACTCTCAGGTGGCTGGGCCTGACTGCCTGCTGAGCCTGCAGCTTCAGAACCTGACTGAATATGGCTCTCTCATACATACTGCAGGCACCAGCCTCGTGTATGACAGCTGGCACCAAGGCCAGGGATCACAAACCCTGCTCCAGTCCAAATGTGGAGGGTCACCCCTGAAAACAGACTCACCTTCCCTGTCATTTTCTGGATCTCATTCCGGTAGAAAATCAAGCTTCTTCTCATGAACTCATAGCTGTAAGAAATGAACAGACCATGCAATGGTTGAGCAGAAAAGGATGTGGGGAAGTTTTGGGTGCTATTTAGAGCTGAAAGGAAGCTTGCCTGGGAGGAGAGAACTGCTTTCCGCCCTGGGTTCACCACAAACTAGTCCCAGAAAACAAACAGCACAGGGCTGCAGTGTACATACAGCACAGTGCAGACCTTGCTCTAGTGGCTCAGCTTACCTGGCTCGCTTGAGTGCCTCAATCCACTCCTGACACTGCTCTTCACTGTCACATTCAAAGCAGTATTTCCTCTCTGGTTCCTCAATGAAACCTGCCATGGATAAGGAAAAGACATAAGGAGGGTCCTGGCAGAGCTGCCTGCACTCCACTGTCTCCCTCCCCAGCAACCACCAGACGCTGCCAGGCTGCAGTTAGTACCTTTGTTAGACAAAGATGATCTGTGAACAAGCTGGTAAGCCAGGCCTCTGTTCCCTCTTACCTTAGCCTGAATGATTTGGGATCACATTCTTTCCCTGTTTGCTAAGAGCAATGGTCCAGCCAAGCTTGCCTCTACACACTTGAAATCCAGCTCAGGAAGCGGTCTGCTGTTAGAAAGGCACTGGGAAAAGCACACAAGGTGCTAACGCTACCCCTCAACTGCCCCAGTCCCTCCACTGCTGGGCTCCTTATACCTAAACACCTTTCCCCATACAATTATGCTAAGGCAGAATGGGAGTGATGGTAGCCCAGAGGTGCCTCATACAGCTCAGAAGCCCTTTGCATCGCTCTTGACTGATAGAGGTGCTTCCAAAAGCAACACCAGCTCTGGAGGCACTTCTCTGCTGCACTTTCCAGGTGGCCCACAACAAATCGCCTACAGCAAATGTCAGCTTAGAGCAGCCAAAGATTAGAGAGGAAAAAGCAACTTCTCAGAGTGACAGCTCAGACTGGACAAATATGGCCAGACTCAGGACTGAAACACCCTGAGTCCTTGCAAGCAGTCACTGGAGATTTAGTAATCAAAGTGGAAAATGGCCCGGAGGAAGTCATTTTGATATATGTAGAGGGCAGCCATCTGAGGAATCAAATCACACTCAGAGAAGGTACTGACCTGTCTTTGCTCGAGGCTTTTGGGAATTTGGTACTGTGCACAGTGGAAAGCAATTCCCTGTGCAACTCCAATTTTTCACCAAGACAGAATCAGGACATCTAATTAATTACATTGTCCCCAGAGCTCTGCTCTTTAGTACACAGTTCACAGAGATCTAGGCTGCTGCTGAGAAATAACTGGGTCAGGCTGCATCAAACCCTTCAGGGCTGCCGCATGGGGACACAACCTGATACCAAGTGCCATCGGTTTCAACACCTTTCTCAGGAATCATCAGTCACCGGGGCTCCTGACAAACTTAAAGCCCCAGAAATTCAGAGTGGGACGCTCAGATTGCTTGGGCGCCAGAACACCGTCCCTCCCAGCCGAAAGAGGAGGCGAGACTCCACAGAGCAAAGCAGCTGTGCCTTACAGCCAGGCCAAAAGATATGGGGATGGCCTTGGAGAAACATCCTGTTATTTTTGCCACATACCTCTTTCACAATGATTAGTTGTTGGATGAAAGGCTGCTTATAAAGGACGACACACTGCAAGCCAGCTGGAGCCGCAGCTATCGCCACAAGGACAAACAGCGTGGCGGGAGGACTGGTGCTAGATTAGCCCAGCAGATGGTTTATCTGAGGCTCACTTTTTTGATAAAATGCAACAGCACAGAAGCAGCAATCTGTCAATACCAAGTCTTCCTAGAGAGGGATTTCTACAAGCACTAAGCCATGGTCAGTCTGTTTTTACCACTTGTCTCTTCACATGCAGCTGTGCAAATCACACAGACGCTTTCAGCCAGCATTGAAACGCCGCGGTCCTGGAGCACGGCAGCTCCACAGAAACAACTGGCAGCTGAGGAGGAGAGGGGCTGAGGAACACGAACCCTGGTGTCACCAGAGAAAGAGGCAAAAGCAGGAACAAAGCAGCCAAGCATCTCCTTTTTCAAAGCACGATTTGCCATAAGGGGACCACAAAGGGAGCGCACATGTAGAACTCACTGATCGAGAAGACATTCTCCTCTTCTTTGGTGATCCTGCAGTGCTCCAGCAGCAGAGCTCCAATGGGCTGGAAAAGACACAGAGAGGGGGGGGTTCAACACATTCTGCCTGTCAGCGCCACGGTGTTCTGAATCCAGATTTCTCCCAGTGTTTAAGTGATCTTTGTAAGCTGATGGTACTTGTAAGGTAATTCAGGCTAACTGAATGAACGTTCAGTACTCTTTTTGTGTCTGCTGCCATGCTTCCCTGTACCAGTCTTCCCCATAGCACTCTGTGCACGTTAAAGATAGAGGGTAAAGATTTCTGTTTGCTAAGGTTCACTCTGGGCTTTGGTATTCATTTCTGTTCTTCATGTAGCATCCAAACACACTCATTAAGTTTACTTCCTTGCACAATAAATCAAGCAAAGATGAAATATTTACCATGACACACAGAAAGGCTAACATTTCACTTTGTAAGGGCAGGCTCGAAGCTTTGCAGGGGGTTAGGAACAGTGTGTCGGTGAACGAGAACAGCTCAGGGTAAACAGACAAATGGGAAGTATGGTTTGCTGGCTAGTGGCACTGAGCAAGAACCCAAAAACCAAGGGGCGATACAAGCCATAAACAAAAGCAACCCACAAGAGAATTCTTTTGTCCAAACTAAAGAAAATACGAGAGGCAAATAAAGCAGCAACCAAGCTACTCAAAAATCTGTTTTAGTATGTATTTCTGGCACAATAACTTTATATTTGCACTCACCACAGACCTGCGGAACCATTTTTGATGTGTTTGGTAACATCTCCCTTGCACTAAACCACACGAGTGCTTACAAGCAACAACCCTCAGGCCAGCGAGCAGCTGAGTGCTGCGGGGCGGCACCCTCAGGGTCTCGCACCACACGAACAGGGAGTCGCAGCTGAATCTCTGTGGGACAGCAACTGCTCAGCTTTTGACCCTACCCAGAGAACTGTGATTGCAGCTCCAGTGAAGTAACGAAGAGCGACTACAATTCAGTAGGAAAAGAGTGTTTCTTAGAAGAGGAGCTTCTCAGAGTGAAATATTCATTGTGGCCTAAGTCTAAAAATGCCACTAAAAGCTTTCCACTTCCTTGCGTCAGCAGGCACACAGCACCTTTCTTCACACCCAATCTAATGATCACTTTCAGATTGATTTTCCAATGAGAGAACCTTTAGCAACACCTACTAAGGGATTCATTACAAATGTCTGCATCTCAGTAGTGGCAACGCCAGAAACAGAACCTAAGCCCACTCCTTGTTCCCTTTTCTTGACCTAACCAAGGTCTCTGCATGTCAGAAATAACAGCACCAACAGACTACAGCCACAACCATTTCCCACTAAGAGCGAGCATCGCTTGCAAGAAAAATTCCTGGCGCAGCAAATAAATAATGCTAGTTCTTTTCCCAGGAGAGCAATGTAGGCGTCCCCTCACAGTTTCATGTGATAAAGCACAGGCCTACATATAAACATTACAGAGTCCGTCTTTGGCAGTCGAGGGACAATGGTTACGTTTGAAAGACTCGTTCCAAGCTCCCTCGTGAGCCACCTGGGTGTGGTGTAGTTGGCAGCATTCCTTCTCACCCCTAAGAGCTTTCACTGTGTCGCTGGGATAGGAAACGACGGTGCCACATCCTGGTTTTGACAGCCTGCTCTTGTACTGTTTCACAAAGCACATGCCACCAGTTCACAGAAAAAGCGTGTGTGTGCACGTGTGTGAAGAAAAGGGGCTCCGTACCTCTGCTTCATCTGTCCGGAAGTAGAAGAGAAAGTTGACAACGAGCTTCACGAGGCGTTTCTTTAACACTGCAACGGGAAAAAAAGCGCATTGAGGTGGCACGCCCGCAGCACGGGGCAGAGGGAACACCTGTGACCTCTGCAACATGCCAGTTCCCCACACTGAAGGGGAAACTCCCTCGGGGTTTGGACTCCTGCTGTGTTTTACCAGGCACGCTTGGGGTGTCAGCAGAAGGGGGGCATTCCCCTCCCTGCTGCCCTCACACCTAGCCCCCAACCCCAAACCCTCCCATTGCTCCTGCCTGCAGCCAGCATCTTTCTCCTGTCCCTGTCCCCAGCTTCACTGCAGCCCCAACACCTCCCCTCCTGCTTCCCACTCCTCCCAGTCTGCTCCCAGTCCTGCCCACCCAACGCACGCGGTCCTGCCTGCTCCACGTTCCCAGTCCTGCCCTAATCCTACCCCAGCTCCCAAATCCTGCTCCTGCCATACCACCGGTCCTGCTGCCAATACTCCCAGTTCTGCCAGTCCAGGTCTCCCAGTGCCCCACTTCCCATCCCCAGTACCACCCAGTCCTGCCCGAGACCTACCTGAGGACGCCGCTTCAGCCACTCCAGCCCTACCCACGCAGTCTGAGCTTCCCCACTCTGTCCCCCCCGACTCCTACCCCAGGATCCCTGTTCAGCACCCCCAACCCTATCCCAACACTCCCAGTGCCACCCCCTACTATCGCCCCAGCCCCAGCCCCACTCCAGCACCTCAAGTACCACCCCTGGCCCCATCCCAGCACCCCCAATCCCATCACAGCCCTACTGATACCCCCAACCCCATCCCAGCACCCCATTAACACCCTCAGCCCCATCCCAGCACCTCCAATGCCACCCCAGTCGCATTCCAGACCCTGTAACCCCACCTCCCAATACAATCCTAGTACCCCCAATCCTATCCCAGCACCCCAGGTGCCACCCCAGTGCCACCCCCAGTCCCATCCTAGCCCCCAGCACTACCCTAGAGCTCCTCAGCCCCATCCCAACGCCCCCAGCCCCACCCAATGCCTCCGGCACCCCCAGTGCCAACTCCCAGTCCCACCCCAGCGCCCCCTGCCCCATCCCAGTGCCCCCTCCGAATCCCCCAGCCCCATCCCAGCACCCCAGTCCCACCACCAGCAGCCCCCTCAAAACCCCCGGCCCCATCCCGGTAGCCCCCAGCTTCCTTGGCTCCATCACAGCCCCGCCTAATGCCCCCCAGCACCCCCAGTGCCCCCTTCTAGTCCCATCCCAGTACCCCCAGCCCAGCGGCCCCGGCCCCAGCCCCAGCCCCAGCCCCGGCCCCAGCCCCAGCGCCCCCAGCCCGCCCCCATCTCCCACTCCCCACCCCGCCTCAGCTCCCCCCCAGCCGCGCCGCGGCACCTCACCGCTGCCCTTCTTGGGCACCCGCATCAGGACCTCGGCCGCCTTCTCGGCCGGCTGCCGGGCCAGGCTCAGCAGCTCCCGCTCGTTGTAGCGCATGGCGAGGGCCCGCGGCCCCCGGCTCCCGGCCGCACCCGGCCCCGGACCCGGAAGCGCCGCGCCGGAAGTCGGAACTCGCGTGGCGTAGGGAGGCGGGGGAGGGGGCAGCGCGCGTGCGCGGCGCGGCGCGGGAGCGGGGAGAGGGGCTGCGCGCGCCGGTACGGGAGGGGGGAGTGGGGGGGGGAGCGTGGGGGGAGGGGGCCGTGAGCGGGGGGGGGGAGGGGATGAGGGGGGCGGGGTGGCTCCGAGCCTCGCTGGGGGTATGTGAGGGTGGGTGAGGGGATTGGGGGAGTTTGGGGGGGCTCAGAGGGGGTGGGGGCCTCTGAGCCTCGCTGAGGGGATGGGGGGGCTTGTGGGCTTCGCTGGGGGGCGTCTGGGGGGGTGTGAGCACGGGTGAGGAAAGAGGGGCTGTTTGGGGGGGCTCAGAAACCTATCGGGGGTTGTTTGCGGGGACTGTGGGCACGGCTGGGGGACTTGGGGGTGTTTGGGGGGCGCTGAACGTTGCTGAGGGGATGGGGGAGGACAGGGAGGGCTGTGAGCATTGCTGAGGGGCTCGGGGAGCTTTGGCACTAGGGGGGCTCTGAGCCTCGTGGGGGGGGTGACCCTGGGTGAGGAATGGGGGGTGCTGGGGGGGGCGAACCTCTGAAGGGGGGCACTGAGCTTCAGTGGGCCCAGCAGAACACTTTGGGGAAGGAATTAATCAATTCTTCCAGAGCTGAGGAGGCTTTGGGGGAGGTCTCTGGAGGCTTGTCCAGGTTTTGGGTGGTTTTGCCAGCTGCTCAGCTCGGTGGGTTGGCAGCACAAGGCCTGCGCAGCCTGAGGCTGTGTCACCCAGCCTGGTGGCTGTGGGCGCGCTGCTTGTACATGTCCTGGGGCCTTGCTGATGGGTCATGGGATGGAGCCCAGCTTAGGGGAAGCGTAAGTTGTCACTCACTTGACTTTCTTTCATTTTTCCAGACCCTTTCTTTCTCCTGAAGTAGCTGAAGCACAGAAGTCCCCATCATGGATTTCCAGCACCGTCCTGGAGGTAAAACTGGAAGCGGAGGCGTTGCCTCTGCCTCAGAAAGCAACCGAGACCGCAGGGAGAGGCTTCGGCAGTTGGCTTTGGAAACCATTGATATCAACAAGGTGAGCCACGGCCTCTGTGTGCTTGGGAAAGGGAGGACGTGCTGTGCCAGCCCCGCAAGCTGCGCATGGATCAGTTCAGGGCTTCGCCTCGGTGAAGTGGCTTGGAGGGCAAGAGGTTCGGTGGGGAGCTGTGGATTGGAGCAAACACTTCTGTTTCTGATAATGTGGGATTTAAACAAGAAACATTAGTGGAACGGCTAACCAGAGAGAAGCTAGCACTCACATATTCAGGTAGCTGTTGTCACGTTATTTCAGTCTGCTCAGGACTGGTTCGTATTTTGTTGTTTCTTGACTGCAGTTGGGTGTGCTGTTACCAATGAACAAAACTGCTATTGTGTCTCTGTTTTCGTAGTCCTAAAGTAGTGGTGTGCTAATAATTTAAACCCTTGAACTCAGTTCTTCCAGTGCAGCAGAAGTTCTGTTTTACATATTTTATTATTCTGTTGTTCTGGCAAGTATCTTGTTTGTAACTTCTTAATAATTCTCTTCCTAGGATCCCTATTTTATGAAAAATCACTTGGGTTCTTATGAATGTAAGCTTTGTCTGACTCTACACAACAATGAGGTAAGTTGAACAGCTGCCTGTCTTGATCTCCACAGCAACACATATTTTAGAATAATACTGGCTTCAAGTGCTAGAACCTGGGATGTGCTTGATGACTGATTGCTGAAGAGTTGATGGGTGGGTAGTGGCTTGTGTGTGTTCAGCATGTTCCTGACATTCCAGCAGTTGTGAGCAATCTGCAGTTTTCGAGTAAGATTCCTCTATGCTAAGGATTAAAAGATTCTTGTCAACGTGAAATGTAGCTTCTCATCTATATCAAGTATCTTTTGGTTCAGGAGCAGTCCTGTCTTCATTTAACTTTCTTCTGTCTATTTTTTAGGGAAGCTACTTAGCACATACCCAGGGGAAGAAGCATCAGACCAATTTGTAAGTTAATCCCCGTTGTAGCTTTGTTCTCCATTATCTAGGCACATTGAAATCGTGATTGTGAACACCTATCAATCTTGAACTCAGTAGCATGATGGGCTTGAATATTCTTTGACTCTTTGTTTCCCAGTGAAGAGGTCTGGCTTAGATGACTAGTTTGTGGGGTTCTTTCCCTTTTTTACTTCAAGAAGTTGTCTCAGCTCCATCTGGAGATGAGCACGAAGGTCATCCTAGGGGTGGATAAGATAATTGAGATGACAGCTTTCGGTCAGGGGAAGGCATAGATAAAACTGGCCTGCAGTGGTGCACATGGAAGAGGAACAGCAGTTTCACCAGTATGCTTTCTGCAAAGTACTAAAATATTCCATGGCATGGGATTCACACTGCTTTCTAGCCTATCCTTCAGAAACAAGTGCTACTAACCTTTTAATTTTGCAAATTTCAAATGAATGCAGGGCCCGTCGAGCTGCCAAGGAAGCTAAGGAAGCTCCTGCCCAGCCTGCACCAGAAAAAGTCAAAGTGGAAGTGAAAAAATTTGTGAAAATTGGACGACCGGGTTATAAAGGTACATCAGTGATGCCTGTCACAGCAGATATCTAATGCCTGCTGGAGCTTACTTGAAGTGTAGTGCTATGGATATGAATTATTAACTAGTCTTTTTAGTAGATCTGTCCATAAATAAGATATGGGCTTATCTCATGATGTCCTTTATTGTTTAAATTACCCATGGAACATCTCTTTATTGCTGGCAGTCGAGTGAGAACCATTTTAATAATAGATTGGTATGTCTCAGTCTTCAGCTATTATAATAGTTGTACAGGAAATGAAGGCACTGCTTCAGTCTCTGTTGTCCAGTTGTTGTGCTGTACCATCTTTCACTAATGCTCACAAGTCACTCATGGGATGTATAGCTCAGGTCTTTTTACTGAACTCCCCATTGTTTTGTTTTGGCCTTCAGTATGAAACTCGGCTGCTTTATCTCCCAGCTTTTTATGCAGTGCACAGTGTGTCAGTGTCTTTGCCTCAAAGCAACTGAATTTCAGTAGAGACCCACAGTAACTTTGGTTAAAGACATTGTGGTGTTTTATTTCATAAATGGGAAACAAAATCTCATAATATTTGTTGTTTGGAGCTTTGTGTCTTTCCTAGGGCAGAAGTAATATTGTTCTGACCCCTTTCTGTTACATGCTAAGCTTTCTTGCTTTCTTTACAGTCACCAAACAGAGAGATCCAGAAACAGGCCAGCAAAGCCTGCTCTTCCAGGTAAGGTCACTGCTAAATTCTTCATCTCTGGGTTACCCAAGTAAAACACTGGTAAATGAGCGGTTCTTCACAGGACAATACAAAAAAAATAAAATAAAAAGTCTTTACCTTGCTGGTCTGCTGATGATTGTGTCAAGTAAATGGAAGAATCCATGATCATAGTTGTCAAGCTGTTTCTCTTGGTAGCGCTAAGTTGGGTGGGTGTTTTTTTGTTTGTATTATTTTGTTTGTTTGTTTGTTTTGGAGCTTCTCTCTAGACTTCTTTTATAGTTGAGGATTTTGTTCTGTATGATGAGGTAGTGAAAAGGGAATATTCTCTTAAGTGCTGCAATAACATCCCAACAGATTGATTATCCAGAGATTGCAGAAAGCATCATGCCTCGCCATCGGTTCATGTCTGCATATGAACAAAGGATTGAGCCTCCTGATAGACGCTGGCAGTACCTTCTGATGGCAGCGGAGCCCTACGAAACCATAGCTTTCAAGGTAAGATTTGGGATTGACTGATTGTAGACAGTTCCCTTCCCACATTTTCCAAGACATTAATTCCCAGTGATTGTCGTTATAGACTTGTACTGTTCTGGCCTTTGGGGGGGTTAATGGAGTGGAAAGGAGGGTCAAGAAGACGTGGCTGGAAGTTGTTAAACTCTGCTGAGAATTAGTGGAGGACTCTGGCATGAAAACTTGGTTCTGTGTTGAGCTCTGGGGAGCCGTTGAATTCTTGGTATCTGGCACAGAAAGGAGCCTTCTGGGCTTCGCTTCTCATCCTTTGTGCAGATGTTAAGGGAGGATTTTTTGCCAGCATACTTGTCCTTGACCGATAGGGAAGTAACTTAATTCTTTCCTGCCCCCATCTCTATCTAATAACATCCGAGACAAGCACATCTCACAAGGCCTGGAATAACTGTGCTTATCTTGCAGGCTCTAAAGCTAAAAAAGGCCACCGAGCTAATCTGGAGGCGCTAAGAATAGCTCCTTATTCTTTTTTGTTGCAGGTACCAAGCAGAGAAATCGACAAAGCAGAAGGAAAGTTTTGGACGCACTGGAACAGGGAAACCAAACAGGTAGCTGGAGCATTGCAGCATCCTTCTTGAGGGTTGAAGAGGGAGCAGGAGGGCTGAGGGCTGAGCAGCCTGTGGCAGTGCAGGGAGAGCACACCTCAGTTACATCCATTTTGGCTTTGATGCTAAAATCTTCACTCCTTCAGTGCAACTATGTAGTGACTCCTCCTGACAGAAAGGTCTTCCTGTGTTCTTTGTGAAAGTTTAATCAGACAGGCAGAATCTTCTCCATGAAACTTGCTGTCAGCAGCAGCAGAACAGTGCATAAATACAGAACGCTGCATCCTCCATGTGGGCTGCTCAGCGCAGGCTTCCCATGCAGTTGTCTGCGATGAGCTGGTGGTATGGACGTGCTCACCAGCTATTGTCTGGGAGGACAGGGGATGAATGCACGCTGGGGGATCATGACCCCATCACATAAAGCTGAGCACTTGGAACAAGTTTTGTAGGAGTTCAAGTACTGGGCAGGTTTAGTGCAAGTCCATGAACATTGAGTAGAAAGCTAGCCATAATCGGTGACGGTTACAGTTCAGGAGAGAACTGCGCTTAGCTCCTGGAGGCTGTGAGCGTGGACAGAGCAGCACAGCTCTGTGTGATGGCACAGCATTGTCTTGAGGATTAATTGTTCCCTTCTTTTTGCTTTTCTCCCTTCCCGTCCCCAGTTCTTTCTTCAATTCCACTTCAAAATGGAGAAGCCCCCAGCTCCTCCAAACCTCCCTCCAGGCCCTCCAACCGTGAAGCGGCCTCCTCCGCCTCCATTGATGAATGGCTTGCCCCCACGGCCACCTCTGCCGGACTCCATGCCACCTCCTCCTCCGGGAGGCATGACTCTGCCTCCTATGCCTCCCTCTGGACCAGTGCCACCGCCTCCAGTGCCGCCTCAGTTGCCACCAGCACCCGGTGTACCTCCCCCTGCTCCTCTGCCCCCCATGATGAGACCTCCTCTCCCCACGGAGGGGCCAGGCACTATCCCGCCTCCACCTCCCTCCAACTGAAGCCCCTCTGGGACTTGGTCCCACTGGACTCCTCTGCCCCATACCTTTTTATATGCAGGTTACAATTAATTCAGATGAAGTTTTGTTTTGTATGCCTGTGATTTTGAGTAAATCCTGTAGGTTCATTAAAAGATTTTCAATTTTCCTTTCTCTACGTCTTCCCGTGTATTGGTTAAAAATGTTGCTGTGTGTTCAGTTTCTTTAGCCCTTAAATGTATAAAATGTTCCCACTCTGGTTATATTTTGGAAGTTATCCAAAGAGGAGACAAAGGGCTAGAAATCTCTGGGCACCTCATCTTCAGTCAGCTACTTCTGACTGAAGTAGTTGCATCGACCTCAGCTCAGCTGTGCTAGCTGAACACATTTCCCCACCACAGACTGCTTGATGTGTATCTCATAAATTACCGCCAGTTAATCAGCTGCTATTCAACTGAAGTCCTTTATGAAGTAGTTCATTTGGTGATTGGGAGACTTGTCATAGACACTTAAAGGGTTTTATTACTGCATTGCCAGAAATCCTGTTGGTGAGCAGAATGGAGGGCCAGAAGAATTTTCTACACACAGTTTTCAGTCTTCCTGCCGAATTGCAGTTAACAAGCAGAAGAGCATTACTCATGCTGAGTCCAGAAACCTCATTTCTCCTCCTAGCACTAGAGCACTGCTCAGGTGTTGCCAGCTAGAAGCACAGAAATATTTCTCCTAAGGAAATCAGTTCGGACTGCTTGTCAGAAGTCCTTGAGAAGCCCTAGACAAGGTTCCATTGATGATTTTAAAAAAGACAATCCACCTTCCCTGAAGCGCAGCTGTCTAGCTCTTGCTTGTTAGGCTGTTTAGGCCAAATGGGGCTTCACAAACAAAACATTGGTGCTCTTGTGTTTGACAGTGGTAAAAGATTTCTGGGAATGTTTAGTCAGAAGAAATTACCAAAACTGCAGTTAAATACTAAGTCCAGGTTCGTTATTGTAATTCACTAAATGCTGTCTGTATAATTGTGAGACACCTGCTGTCATTAAATAGTTTTTATTGTGCATGTCCTCCTACTAGCAGATTAGTTTTGGCAAGCTTTTAGTTCCTCTGTGGTTTTATTTATACTACGTTTCCTTCAAACAATCATTTGGTTCAGATTAAAAAACAGAAAATGCTCTAATCTTTCTCCTCTCTGTCCTTTGCAGGATTCCCTTCCCCATGTGCGTTCCAGTGAGCGGGTGATAGCAGGGCCTTGGTGGGTGCGGGGAAGGAGCGCCAGGCTTGGGTTGGCTCAGTGTTGGTGGTGCCTGTCTCTTTCCACGGGCTGCCTGGGGAGGCTGAGCTCATGTTCCGCTCCGGCTGCGTGCCCAATAGGTGGAAGGAGGTCAAGTCTTCGCCTCTTCTGCTGGCCGGACGCAGATCTTACCGTGTGCCCTGCAGACACGAGAGCCAGGCAGAGCACATCCAGCTCCCACCTGTTTTATTGCAGTGCTGCGAGCACTTTTTCTCAATCTGAGCTGGCCCAGGGCCTGGGACGACTTGTGTGAGCCTTCTCTCTACCAGGTTCCTGTCCTTTGTCTCTGCTCCCATAGAAGAAAGGTCTGTGCTCGCGAGGCCTTTGGTCTGTTGCCCTTTGTCTGTGTCTGGCTCGGGTGTGCAGACGGTCAGGGTCAGCCCACTCATGATGTGCTGGAGCCATATCCCGAGCTCCAAAGTGCAGAAGTCCTGGGAGCCCAGAGAAAGGTCCGACTGTGTGTTGGGAACGTTTTGCAGGTACGTTGAGACCAAGGAGATAGCCTCTGGCAGGGCGGAGGTTTATTTGGAGTGTGTTAGGTAGGTGGTATTAGTAATTCCAAGTGAGCAATGGTATCAAACAGAAGAGGTCTTTATAACACAGGCATTGTGAGACTTTCCAAGACCTGATCTATTTAAGCCTGAAGTATTAAAATTCATCAGGCTGCTGCTGTACCCTGTGAGATTCTCCCTCACACGTCCTGGGAGCTTTGAGATGCAGCTCAGAGCCTCTGCAAGGCAGCCTCTACACCACGGTGCACAAGGTACCAGCTGAGGGGGAGGCTTTCCAACAAAGAGGGAGCTTTCTATACATTTACTTAGTTTCTTGCCTCCTGGTGTTTCGCTGCCAACGGGAATAGTATGTACCAGTCCCCATGCAGATTCAAGTCTAGACTTCCACCCTCCTTTAAAAAACATCTGAAGTCAAGGACATGCATCCCTACAAGTAGGAGAAATAGTTTTGTTTTGTTTTGTTTTGTTTTGTTTTTTCTTTCTTTCTTTTTTTTTTTTTCAATTTCAATACTGGACGCAAACCCAAAAATAGAACAGAAAAGTTTCTTTGAAACATCCCTCCCTCCTTTCCAGCATGACAGCGTTTGAGTTTCTCAAGGGAGGTGTGTTGTGCATTGTCAACTCAAGGCCACTGGTTTTTAAAAGGGAGATGCCGTCCTCCCCTTCTGCACAAATGTTTTGGGAGATGCGTTTGAGCGGCTCAAACAACTGCGATTGGCATAGCTGAAGCGGGGACATGAAGCCTGTTTTTGGGGTACTTTTACCGTGCCTGGTGCTGTTGCTCCCCTCTGCAGCACTGCCAAGAAAAGGGAGCCCTGGGGAAAGGGTCTCCCCTGCTGACACGCTGGAGCTGAGCCTCTCGAAGGAGCTGGGACTTGAAGCAGAGGAGAGAAAAAGAGAAAATGCAAGCATGCAGGCCAGAGTGGGACCCAGCTCATTGGCGAGATCAAAGAGGATCGCTGCTACCCACCTCTTCTCCAAGATGGAGCCAGGAGCAGGGTGCCTGCAGATGATGCCTGCAGATGGGGGCATTGGCTGGGCAAGCTCCAGCCTCCACCCCTGGCCTCTGGGGGGGCTGGAGGGCCCGGTGTGCAGGATGAAGATGGACCAGGACCAGGAAAGGGGCCCGCCAAGCCACCTGGAAGTTGTGGGTGTTCTCACCCACTATGAAAGCGGCTTCATCAAGCTGCTGAGGCAGCGCGCTGGCTGGGACCAGAGCGGCCTCGCAACCTTTGGGCTGTGCCCGGTGGGGGATGCGGGCACTGCACTCCAGCCCCTGCAGCGCATCCAGGAGCACCTGGCGGAGCCGGGGCAGGACCGCTTCCTCATCCTGCACCTGGAGGAAGGTAGGTGCCAAACCCGGGCTGGGACAGTGCTCAGGTAGGCAAATACTACTTCTGGGCCTAAGTCGGAGATGCTGATGAAGAATTAAATTTGGAGGATTGGATATGCCTTAAAATTAGTTAAGCAGTAAAATAGGATGTCTTTCTGTATTCTATTTAAGAAGCTGTATCTTTCATAGAGATGACAGCTTGTATGCAACGGTGAGTCCTCGCCTGTGACTAATGCCCCAGTGCCACAGCATTGGTGGCTGCTGTACTGCTCGTGGTCACTGTGGTTATAGGAGTGTTCCTCTCTATCTGTCTTGATCATTGGGATTCAGACCAATACCAATTCTGTCTGACGGGGAAAAGAGAAGAGACAGACAAGTAGACCTGAGTGGTCCTTGGAGGGTCCACAGCAAGGGTGCCTTGCTGCTCTCAGTCATCTAACGCACAAGCAATTCACAGCATCCTTCCACCCACTCTGCTCCTGTTCCTGTTGCTCCGAGCGCCCTGCAGGAGCAGTGCCCGGCCCCGAAGCCCCTTCCTCGCCCGCTCCCCACCGAGTGCACTGCGTGCCCACCAGGTATTTCACCCCCTTTTTGTTTTCCTTTGCAGTGAAGTGGGAAGCCCAGGCGAGGCTGTGGTTTAAGCTAGTTTTCCAGGAGGAGGTGGGGCAGTCGCTGGGTGAGCTGCGGTTCGCCCTGCTGCTTTTCTACCCAGGCAGCCGAGAGAGGAAAGGCACCGGGAACCACGAGGAACTGCTGGCTGCGGGCACCGGGCTGGCACAGGAGCAGGTGGGTGGCTGTGCTGAGCCCTGCAGGTAAGGTGGGAGACGGAGTGTCTTGGCTCTGCTGTCCCAGCGCCTTCTCCATCTCTTCCCCGCACTTTCCCCATCCTCTCCCAGCGCTTTCCCTATTCCTTCCCAGCACATTTTCCATCCCATCTCACCTCACCATCTGCCACTCCTTCCCTTCCCTTCCCTTCCCTTCCCTTCCCTTCCCTTCCCTTCCCCACGCTCCTGCTGGGGTTGGTGGGGCCGAGCCATGCCTGAAGATGGTGCTGTTACCCTGTCCCCAAGCTGCTGGCAGGGACAAAGGGACGGCACCTTGGGGTGCACAGCGGCCCCCCATGCACGGATCCCTCCCCTCCCAGCACTCTCCAGCCTGGCTGGTTTTAGGGCCAGCAAATCCTCTGGTGTCAGGTGAGCCCACCCCACACTGCTGCCCTGGATGCTCTCTGGTCCGCCTTAGTCCATACCTTGTCCCCGGCGTCCAGAAAGCAGGGATCATAACGGGGGCTCGTGTTAGTGCCGCACCCCCGTGATGCCTCCCCCAGGTTCTCAGGGGCTCCTGTGCCTTTCCCCCCCTGCAGAGCCTCTGCCTCACCAGGGGTACCCAGTACCTGGTCCTTGGAGCCTCGGTAGCATCTGTGACCCGCACCAGTGAGGAGCTCAGCTTCCACACATCCCTGGCCATCAGGCATCGCGGCGATGGAGGTGGGGACTATGGCAGCAGGGGACAGCTGTGCTGATGGCCCCTGTGCCATGGCCAGGCACTGCAGACCTGGCTGCAGCATTGTCCCCATCAAGCCTCCCCCCTACAGGTGCCCTCCTGCCCCCCACGGAGGCCCAGCAGCTCCTCTTTGGCTCGGACGACAAATGCTTCACCAGGATGACCCCCGTGCTGCTCCTGCTGGCGAAGCCACAGCGGGGGCATGATGCTTCAGCCCCTTCCTCCTATCTCTCCGCTGATGGGGTGGTGGATGTGGCTCCCTACCCACAGCTCAGGTCTGTGCCTTTCATCACAGATCACAGCCACGGAAAAACATGAGGGGGGGGGGGGGGGAGGGGGGGGGGAGGGGAAAAACCCCTCTGTCCCACCCATGGGGATCGTGGCTGGGAAAATGCGGGGCACACCTGGGTCGGGTGGAGGTGCTGTGGCCCAGCCCATCACCCCCAAGGGTGCAAGGGGCCCCCGTGACCCTTCCTGTGCTCTCTTAGCAACCCACCCCAGCCTGAGACCGTGGAACTGCTGCCCTCCACTGCCCCCAGCCAGGCCAACGTCTCGTCCCTGGCCCCTGGGGACAGCGGGCAGTTCCTGGGAATGCTGACCCGCTTCATCCGCCGGGTGCTGAGCCCCTCCAGCGAGCCGCCCACCCAGCCCAGCTCCCACCACTGGCTGGACTTCCAGATGATGGAGACGCTCCCTCACCAGCTGCTCAACCTGTCCGAGACGGCGGCGCTGGAGCGGCTTGTGCAGTCAGAGGAGCCCTCAGTACTGCTTTTCCCCCAGGAGGGCAGCGCCGGGCTGGAGCAGCATTTTGGGGACTGGCAGCCGGAGGGGACCGTGCTGCAGCTGCTGATGGGCAAGCTGCAGGCGGTGATCCAGGAGCTGAGGGACATCCCAGTGTTCCAAGCCAACACGGGGCTTTTCCAGCACCTCCTGAGCTTCTGCTACTATCCGCCAGGGCCAGGCATGGGCAGCGCGGGCGAGCAGCCGCCCAGCTCTGGGAAGCTGCACGCGCTGCTGCTGCTGAAGGCGCTGCAGACGGTGCGGGCGCACTGGCAGGAGCGGAGGAAAGTCCTGCGGCAAAACCGCAGCGCCCGGCACCAGGCCCACTGCCGGCTGCAGGAGCTGACCATCGACCTGCACGACCGCAAGTTCATCGTCATGCCCACTGTGTATGCAGCCAACAACTGCGAGGGTCCCTGCAAGCTGCCCCTCTCCACCCGCGTCCCCAGCTACTACTCGCACACGGTGCTGCTGCTGGGCATGCAGGAGCGGGGCTCGCCCCTGCAGCGTGCTCCCTGCTGCGTGCCCGTCCGCTACTCGGACCAGCTCATCATCAGCGTGTCCAGCCAGGGGCTGGAGGTGCGCAAGTTCCCCAACATGGTGGCAGAGGAGTGCGGCTGTCGGTAGAGGCTCCTGCCTGTGGCCCTGGAGCACCCTCGCAGCTTTGCTTCTCGCCGAGACGTGAGCACCCCTCCACGTGCCTTTTCCTCTTGGTTTGCCTTGCTAGCATTGTTCTGGTTCTGGGTTTGCAGCTGTGCTACTCCCTGGAGGGCTGCCAGCCTCCTGGTGCTTCCCTGCTCCACCTGTGGAGGCTGGGGATGTTCGAGGTGCCTGGCGGCTGGGACTGCAGTCTGGTTCTGACCTTCAGTGGGGTTTGGGCTGGGTATGGGATGTGCAGGGCATCAGAGGCAGGGCAAGCCTGGTCCAGTTGGGGCCGCATCTATTTATCCACTGCTGCCGTGGCTCCTGCCCCTCAGCCTCCCTGCAGCCTCCCCTGGCTGTTCTGAGCCAGTCCATGCCCACCAGTGACCCGCATCCCTCCCTGTGCTCTCAGGGGCAAAACAAGCAGCAATCCCCCTGTACCCACCAGCTTCAGCTCTGCCTTTCCCCGGGGACCCATCTCCAGACGTGGCAACAGTCACAGCATGGGGGTCCCTGCTGGGTGACCCTGGCATCATGGCCCTGCTGTCACCTCTGCCTGGGGCACAGCAGAGGGAGGGGAAAGCTCTGGGGTGGGGGTGATCCCATTACACGTCCTGCCCTTAGCGGCAGTGGGTGCAAACTGCAGCTGCCCCTTGGCAGCACGTCCCCTCCCCGGCGGCTGCCCATACCTGCTGTGTGTCCCCGTTGGTGGCGGCGCACAGAGTCCGGCACCCCCGGGTCATCTTGCAGCTGAGCCCGGTGCCCTGTGGGACACACTGGGGGGCTGCTGTGGGGCCTGAGCCCCCCAAAAAGCAGTGCCTGGGCTCACCCCCAGTGCAGGGGATGGCTCTGGTCTGCAGTGTCCCCGCACCAACCAGGGGCTGGTGGGTGCCTCCTGGCACCAGTGGGGACCTGGGTGAGCCCCTGACACCTTGGACAGCAGGGCCCAGCCCCAGGGCTTGTTTTTCTCCCTCTCCTTTTGAAAAAACACAAGCATATCCAGGGCTGTGATTTTTTTTCCTTATTATCATTCAATTTAATACCTTATTAAAAATGAAAATAGTTTATTTTAACCTCTACTGGTTTAGCAAATACTCAAACCCACCGTGGTTTGGGGCTGTGAACGTCTCCTGTAGTTGCTACAGCGCTGCGTGATATTGCACTTGTGCTTTGTTCCTAAAAGCGACTCTGGGAAGGCAGGTTCAAGGGGGAGCCCCGGCGATGGTGCTGCCAGCGGGGTTTCGCTCCGGGCAAGCTTCGCACCTCCATGTGGTGGGGCCGAATGTCCGTTCCCTGTTGTCCCTCCAAGGCTGGCAGCAACCTGGCTTCTTTAACCCAGAACACACTTCTCTCTTTGATTTACTTTCAATAAAACCAGTAACTGAATTCAAGAGCTAAGCGGTCTGGAGACATCCTCTGTTCGCTGGGATCGCTGTGCCGGCTGCGCTGTGCCCACACCGCAGGTGCTGCAGTTGCAACGTGGAGCACGGGTGAGCTGCAGGAGCACTGCCTGCTGGGGATGGAGTGAGGGCACGAAGCCCAGGTGGAGAGGAGCTCGTTTCCCTGCTCCTTTACGGGTTGCCTTTGTGCAGCTCATCCAAGGGGGCCCAAAGTCCTCACTAAGGCTTGTGCTTGGCCAGATGGCATGTGCGGGTGGCACAGCAGGACCCCAATGTCCCCAAACCGTGCTCCCGGCTTCTCTCCAGCCACAGCAGGGCTGTGGCCACAGGGGCTCGGCAGATCGACGGAGTCTGTGCATCCGCAGCCCTTGCCAGGGGGCGGTGGCAGTATCGCCCCCCCCCGACCCGAGGCAGAGCCGCCGCCCCTCTTGCCCCAGCCTCAGTCACGCCGCCTGCCCTCCCGGGGCCTGGCCGTGCTGTCCTTCCCCACCTGCTCCCAGGGCTTCTTGCCCCTCTGTTTGCCCTGCGGCTGCCGCCAGTCTCGCCGGGTGCTCTCCTGGTGCTCGGCCCTGCTGGGGCGGCTCTTGCTTCTGTCCCTCCGGGGCTCATCCCGCTCCCGTCGGTTCTCCTTCCCCTCCTGGCCCCGCTTCTTGTGCAGCTGCTGCTCCGGCTCCTTGGGCGCCCTGGGGGCTCTGACAGGCTTGTCCTCAGGGGTCCTGTCCTTGGAGTGTGGATCCTGCTGTCCACTCCTCTCTGTCGGGGCTGCGCGGCTGTCCTTGGCCTTCTCCTCCTTCTTATCTGGGGCTCGGGGCTTTTCCCGTCCCTTCCTCACTTCCACCTTGGCTGGGGGCTCCTCAGGTTCCTCTTCGGGCTCTTCCTCCTCATCTTTCAGCTCTGAGCGGCCAAACCACTTCTTGAAGATCCAGGGCTCAGCCTGGGGGACGGAGGTGTCACTCAGCCCAGCCCTCATGCCTGGGACCCCTCCTCAGCCCTCCCACAAGTGCTCCTCCACACTGGAGGAGCATCCCACCCCAGGGATGCTGCTGCCCCCACTCAGCCCCATACCAGGTTGCTGTCAGCATCGTTGTTGTCATCATCATCACCGTTGTCATCGCTGTCGTCATCCTCCAGCATGCTGCTTTCAGGCTGGACGGGCTGGGGAGCCTCCACTTCTGGGGCCTCCTCCTTGGTGACGGTGACCTCTGGAGATGGAGAGGGATGAGCTGGCATGCGAGGCCCCCGGCACTCGCCCCGCCGTGCCCACCCAGCTCTGAACCCACCGGGGATGGGAGGTGCTGGAGGCTCCTGCCTGCTGCTGCTGACACCGTCCCTGGAGCATGGCGGCGCTGGAGGAGAGGAGGGAAGAGAGGGCGGGAGGATGGAGGTGATGAAGGTGGGGTTTGGCCACCCTGGAACTGGGGGTCACTGCGCCTGGGACCAGTCCCCATCTCACCTTGGAGCACCTGGAAGCTGACGCTGAGCAGGGCGATGATGGAGGCCACCAGGATGCACTTGTTGAGGGTGAGCCCTTCCCAGATGAGCGGCTCCTCCGCAGGGTCCAGGCTGTGGGGCTCCACCTTCGTCTTCACAGGGAGGCTCTTGGGGACTGGGGAGCCCAAAGGGAACTGGGGTTACTAGGGTGTAGGGAGGCACCAAAGGGCTCCATGCTGGAGCAAAAAGGCCCATAGCCCACCCCCTCCCACCCCAGCCCTGCCCTGCCCCAGACAGAACCGGGGAAGGTCAATACTGTAGAAGGGAGGTGTGGGAAGAGGGTCTTGGGGTGTCAACCAGAGATGTTTGGACTGTGATAGCTTTGCAGCACCCCAGGACTCCAGCAGGGATGAGCCCTCTGTGTGCTCCTGGTTCTGCTGCTCTGCCCCTGGCCGCAGATCCCAGAAGGACAGGGAGCAGGGGTGGGATGTGACAGGTGGAGGGGAAGCCCCATGCCATGTCGTGCCATGCCATGCTGTGCCATCCCACCCCACCCCATCCCATCCCACCCCACCCCACGCCACCCCATCCCACCCCATCCCATCCCATCCCATCCCATCCCATCCCATCCCATCCCATCCCATCCCATCCCACCCCATCCAGTTCCCGGGGGTTTTGGCAAGCAGATCTGGTCCCATCACCACACTGTGGCTAGACAGTGCAGGGGATGCAGGACAGGGTGGCCGTTTTGGGCCAGATGAGACTTTTCCATGCACACCTACCTGCAGGCACCGCGGCGCTGCCTTTTGCTCCCACCTTCTCTGCACGTTTCTTCTCCGCTGTTCTCTTGTCCGTGCTGAGCAGCGCCGGCTCGGGCATGTTCGTCTCGGGTGCGTCCGGATCCTGGTCAGGGACACCTGGACAGGTCCCCAGATCCTCTAGGCCCTGCACAGAGGGGAGAGCGTGTGGGTGTGCAAGCATCACAGCGCAGCATGGCCGGGTGGGATGAGGGCTTGGCTGCACTCCCCCTCCCAGACACGGGGCACTGGACGTGGGGGGGACGCCGGGTGGGCAGATGGAGCCTGGTCCCCTGTGGCTTCGCAGCTGGCAGGCAGAGCCCTGGTGTTAAACAGGGCTGGGCGGCTGCTGCTGCAGGCACTGACCAGGCTTGTCACCGGCTCCTCCAGGAGCTAATCCCCAGTGCCTGTGTTTGTATCTGAAAGCACGTTGGGATTTTTTTTTATTTATTTTTTTTTTTTTAATCTGCTAAGATTGATGCAGCCACTAGCTGGCTCCGTGCTGCAGGCGGGCACTGGGGTGTGGTTCCTGTGTTGGGCTGCCTTTGAGCAAGCCCAGCCCTGGGTCTCCCCGTGGGAGGAGGCAGGACGGGGCCCTGCTGTGGGCACATTGCAGGGGGCTCTGGGCTTGGTCCTGGGGCAGGGTTTGGTGGCCTGGCAGCCTCCTGGTCTGCGTCAGCGGTGCTGGATTTTTGCCACAAGTGAGAGTTACCCGCCAGCACAGCTCAGTGACAGCAACAGCTGAACGAGCAGTGCTATGCCCCCCCCGGGACAGACGTGAGCTGAACCCCACAGAGCCCCCTCAGACCCTGTTCCCGGCTGAATGCTGTGGTGTGAGGGAGCCCTCTGATCCCTGACCTGGAAACCTCACCCGGGGCTGCACCTGGGCATGGCTGAAACCACAGGGACCGGGGCAGGATGTGCCCCCCTGCCCGCTGCCACCACCAGTCCCCTGCCACCACCAGTCCCCTGCTCTGCCAACACGAAACCGGAGCCCCTGTGGGGAGATACGCTCCTGTGTCAGGCAGGTTGGTTTGCACCCCGCTGCGGGTCATAGACCCCAGCCCTAACTATGCACAGGGTCCAGGCTCCTCATCCCTGGGTCAGGGGCTGTTTTCACACCTCCACTGGTGCAGTGGAGAACAAAGTTGTGTCTGTGCTGTCCTCTTTCCCCCTCCACCCCACAGGACCCAACGCCAGGACCCCTCATGAGCCCCTGTCCCAGCTCTTTCCTGGAAGGGAAGGGTCCAAACACTGGCCCAAGCCCATAGGGTTGCAAGGCAGAAGCCACGCATGCTTGGGGCCCAACCCAACTCTGCAGCGAGGTTAAGCACTGAAATCCCCACAGCCTCTACCACCAGCTCATGCAAGAGGGACCTGAGACACCGCATCCCCTGCCCTGATACAAGACCCACTGGTGCCAGCACACTCACATGGGAATCTCCTGGTCTCCCCGCCGCTGCTCACCGGCACCTGGCAGAGAGAAGCAGAGTGCAACCTGTTAGGGGTGAGGGGGGATGTGTGGGGTGTTGCGGAGCAAGCCCAGGTTTGGCACCCCAGAACTGTGCGGTGTTTCCCATGGTCACGGCACGGCCACAGCCTATCCTACAGTTTCAGAAGATGGGCAGAAGCCACCGGCATCATGGCAGCAGCTCAAAAGGCTGTGGTGTAAGAGTGGGGTGAAAATGGTGCCCAGGGGATGGGGTTTGGGGCTGCTGAGGCCCCACGTGTCACCTTCCCGCATGTCCCGGGCAAGCTGAAGCTGAGAGGGGATGGTGACCTCCCTGCCACAGAGCACATGGGGACAAACAGCTCAGGGTGCACAAGAACACCCTGAAAACAAGATCCCAGCATCTGTGAGCTCAGCACCTGCTTGTCTGGGATCTGCACATCCCACCTGCACAAGCCCTCACCAGGAGGAGGAAATTCTGCCCCATCTGAGCCAGATTTAGTTCGTTTTTCCCCAGTGGAACAATGAAAATGCTGAGAAAAAAATACCAATTCCCAGGCTGCAATCCAAAACACGACATTGGAAGCAAAACAAACAGCTACAAGGAAACCTTTTGCCTGGGGAACAATGGCCTGAAAGAGCTTTGCATTCAACATGAAACCAAACCAAGTCTTTGGTTTTCATTTTAGCTACCCCGGCAATGACAACCTGATCCTCTCTCCCCTGGGATGTGGAGCAGCTACCACAAGGACTCAGATTTTGGGGGTCCCTCCCCACCCTCTTGGCTGTCCTGGCTTCTCCGTGGCAAGGTGACAGCCAGGCAGTTCCCAGGGTGGCAGGACAGGCTGCTCACCCACGGGGGCAGCTTTCGTGGCTGTTTCCCCATAGGGCCATCCCCACGGCCGACACATCAAGCACACACGACTGCCCAGTGTGGCTGCATGGCAGGGACGAGCACCGAGGCAAGGGCCGGCCACCCACGGCCAGGATAGTCACAAAAGCACACAGCCTTAGTCACTAATGAAAAACAGCTCCGTTTTGCTGTCTCTGGGACTTTTCCTGAACCAGCCCAGGTTGCGGAAGCATGAGGCTGCCTGTGCTACTCACATCAAAGGAACTGCCAGAAATAGCCCCCTGCCTGCCCTCCCTACCCTGTGCATGCTTGCACGGCCACATTGGGACAGGCCCCATGGCCCCTGGCATGCCAATTGCTGCTGCAGCACCGCATTCCCCCGGGCTGTGCCACAAACTGCCCCCCAGTTTGATTAAAAGGGTGAAAATCGACACAAAGCCGTACCTCAGGCTCGAGCGCGGCTGCCTTGCCTCCAGCCTGCAGGCTGGCGTGGACTGGCCAGGGTAATATACAGCAACAGCTGCCGGCCACGCTGAGCAAAATAGCACCCAATCACCGGGAGCTGCAGCACCCGAGCTCCCACCCCAGAAAAGGCAGCGCAGCACCAGGCTGCCCCTGAAATTGGGGCTGCTGTGGGGGTGCAGCCCCGCGGGGCAGCCAGGATGTGGCTCCGCTCCCCGCGAGCATCCTGGCAGTGGGGTGGCAAGGGGATGAAGTGTTTCTGCTTTGGGGGAGTTGGAGAGGAAAACCAGCCTCTGGGGTTGTGTTTCTGCAGGCAGGTGCTGCCTCGGGAAGGAGCCTGTCCTGTCCCCAGTCAGGTGGCACAGCCTGGCACGTCCCGGCCATGTCCTGCTTCGAGGACATCTCTTACAGAGGGGCGTTATGTCTGACAAACTGAAGCTGTGACACGTCGCTTTTGCAGCGCTGACATTTGCCTTTAGCGCAGGTTTGATATTTCATCCATTGTAGGATCCAAGGGAGCGATAAAGCAGGCACTGGTGTCCTGGAGGGACTTTGCTTTCCTACAGGGCCTCAGGCAGTGGGAGCTAAAGGCAGCTGATCACCAAAAATGGCCACTCACTGCCCCTGGGTGCTGCAGCTAGTTTCAGGCAGTGCTGTCTGTTTCCTATTATCAGCATTAAAAACAAGTTTCAGAGCATTTTTTCCCCCTAACATCACTTCAGCTTGACGCAGCCCTATTTTCCTGACACGTCGATGACGGATGGCACCGGCTGGCCTGTGTCCAAGCTTGGAGGGCTCCCAGGGTTTTACAAACAGATCCCAGGGCATTGGGATGCGGAGGGAACCTGCACAGCGCCAGGGCCTCACAGCCCAGCACAAAGCCTCACCTTCCTCATCCTCCAGCAGGGAACCTCCTGAGCCCCAAGCAGGACCCCAGGCATCCTCCTGCTTGCCAGCGCCCCATGGGCTGCCCGAGCCCTTCGCATCCTTGGCCAGCAGGACACCAGACCACGGTCCTGCTTTAGGACCATGCAGCAAAGGAGCTCGAGAGCAGCCGTCTGCTTTCCAGGGCAGGGATTTCCCCTCTTTGGCAGAGGCAGGACTGAGCATGCAGTGAACCCTGCTGCGGTATAAATAACATGCTGCAGAAGCTGAGCCCAGATGGAGGAAGAGCTGGAGCTGTAAACAAAGCCCTCCTCACTGCGCCAGGGCTGCAGGCTCGTGTGCCAAGGGTATTTTTCTCAGTTTTATTCCCACTCCAGTAAGGTCAGAGTAGTTAGCTGGCAAGGCATGCTTGCTTTATAGGGACATAATGAAAGAAGAACATCATCAACAGGCCAAATAAAAATCCCTTGTGCTCCCAGTTAACCCTGTTTCATGCCGTGCTTTCAGGTCCGGCTGCTTGCTCGCATCTCCTGCCGGAGAGCTCATGCCCCCTGGGAAGGCAAGGAGCTGAGTGTGCAGTGATTACACGCAGGCCCAAGCAAAGCTTCTTTCCACTTGTTCTCATGTGGGGTGATGGGATGGGAATTCCCCCATGCTTCTGGTGACCTCTCAGCATTTCCTGAGGTGGGAAGGGACCAGGAGCAATTTTGTCCCTGTGTGTTTGGTTCTGAGCAGTTCTCTGCCGAGCTGCAAAGCCTCCATCTCCATTGCAGGAGCTAACCCACACAGATGGAGGAAGGAGACTCCCAGAGGAGAAATCTTTCCTAATCCCTTGGCCTCTCCCAAATCCCGGCCTCTGTCTTGTCCTGAGACTGAAAAAAGTGTATCTACCTGTGGCTTCAGGGCTGGCACCCAAGTACCAGGGTTTGTGGTCCATCAGGACCCAGCTGTGCTGCAGCATCCCTGCACTTCTATGGCAACACTCCCTTATCCTCCCACTGGGACATAATCTTCTTTCTCTCCATCTTTAATAACTTGCAGTTAAAAGGCAGTTGTAACGACGTGGAGTCAGTGCAGGTTCATTCTGCTGGTGGATTTTCATGCCCTCCACACAGCTCAGCTGCTCTCCCAAGCCCTGGCTGCTGCAGCATCCCCAGCCTGGCCCTGTCTCCTGCACCCACACAGGGGAGGAGATGCTCCAGCTGTGCACAAGCTGGGTTCCCCGCTGCCCCACACTGTAGCCTGGGCAAGCTGCAGGTCCTTCCCCCACTGGCTGCATGCTGGATTTCACCCCTGGCTGCACCAGACCCATCCAACTGGATTCCCACAGTCTGGCAATCTGTAACGTTCCTCCAGCCCTCAAAGTATGCAGCCTCCAGCCCCTCACACAGGCAGGGTTAGGCTCTTGACCTGGTTTTAAGGACAGGAATTTCAACCGTGTCTGCTAAGCCAGTGCTCAGCCTGGTCCATGAGTCCAGCCAGCTCCATGCCAGCATTGCCCGCCCCAGCACCATCCCCGTGTGCAGCTGCGGTTGCAACACCCCTGGGGTGATGCCAGGGGGGGGTTGCGCAGCCACAGGCACCAAACAAACTGCAGGAGATGCATGTGGTGCTCAGGCCAGGTGTTGCATGGGCTCACCACAGGTGCTTGGCATCTTGGAGCTCTCCACCCTTCCATTAGATGTGGCTGGGCTCAGAAGTGGTTGGAGCAGTGCTGGCAGATAGAGGGAAGGATCACAAGCACAGTTTATTGGGGAAATCAGGTGAAAGAGCTTCCCGATCCCTCACACCATCAAAAACCTACAAGCACAGGTGTCCCCATGGCAACCTGGCTACATCCCAGTGCTGACAACAACATGCTGTTGTCATAAAATTCCTCTTTCGGTTGGATGCAGCACGCATCAGCTCTTGCCATCCTGAAGGCTTGTGCAACGTCTGTGAGCTGAAACCCAGCCACTGCCGCCCAGCCCTGAGGTAGCAGTGCAGCAGCGTCAGCCATGGAAATTATTCCTCTGGGTGACTGCAGGAACCACAGACCTTTCCAAGCACTGTCGTTATTAGGGAGCACTCTGGAAGTTACGGGAAGCGAAGAGACATTTTCTCTCCACCAGCTGTGCTTCTCCTGTCAAATCACTGATCTCTCATCACAGAAGATTTGAGATCCACTGCGCTGAGCATCTCCTTATGGTGGTGCAGTTAATTGAAAGCCTAGAGCATTTGGGAAGCTGGATGTTCCTGTGGCTTCGTGCCATCAGGCATTACCGTGGGGCTGGGTAACACTTCCTGACATGGAGGGATCCCTCGAGAAGTGGAACATCCTTTACCTATGGCTGGTACCTGAATGGGCTCCTCCATCCTGGTGATGCCCTCCCTGGCTGCTTGTGGGTCACAGCCTGTGTCTGCTTGGCTGACAGCTGACAGAAAGTCCTGAAAGGACCCGGAGCTGCCCCCTAGTTTTGGTGTTGCAGCAATTTGGCCAGCCAGGGCCCTGTCTGCTCTCTTGGGGCGAGGCTTTGCTGATGTCAGGGAATGTAACAGGGAGAGAGGATGAAGCACTGTGGGACGGGCACTGCCCTGGGCCAGCCCCTGCTTTGCGAAGTCACAGCTTGCAGTGTCTTTGAGGCCTCCTCTTACCCACATCTTCTGGCTGTGGGCGAGCCTGGCAGGATGGCAAGCCAGAATCTGGGGGAGCTTCATGTGGAGGTGACCAGGACACAGTACGCGGGGTCTTGCAGCACGATGCTGCAGGCTGAGCACTGGCTGAACCACCTGTGGGCATGCGGGTCCAGCCAACGACAGCAAAGGTGACCATGTCGGCCAGAGAAACCCTCTGCATAGCACGTCTGTCCTTCCAGCACTGAGCTACAGCCAGCCTCTCACCCAGGGACAGTGGTCTCTTCAGGTCTCAGTCCTGGAGGTGACAGCTGGATCGTGCTGGGGACAGACCCTGCTGGCAGCGAGGTGTCACGGGTTGCCTTCCCCTGCTTTGTCCACTGAGACGGGGGGGGAAGAGCCCGGCTGCCAACTGGCCCGGCAGAACGGGGACAGTCACTGGGGCCAGTGCTCACCCTGCTGCTGGTGGTGTGCTGTCAAATGAACTGAGTTCACTCAGTCTCTGCTCTGAGCTGAAGGACAGGCAGTGCCCACAGCGACTGAATGGCACAGGGGCCTTGACGCACCGCAGCAGCTCACAGCGAGCCTGTGATCGTGCCCAAAGTCCTGGAAAGCATCGATTCCTCAGCATGCTGTGTGATCTATACACACCTAGAGCAGTTCTGCATTAAAGCCAGTCTGATCACACTGTAATCCACGTGTGACCTAAATACCCTGATTTATGAATCCCGGAGGTTTTCACTCTCTTTGTGTGGCAGAACAAGCAGCATTCAGGTCAGCTGGAACAGAAGATGCTGGATCCCATTAAATGCTACTTTTAGTCTCAGCTGCTTTCAGTAATTGTTCCATTATATGTTTTCTCACAGCCCAGTGCTGCTTAGGGCTAATCATTATTCTCTTTTAAGACTTAAAGCCATTAGTACTTCTGAGGAGAACACAAGCAAGTGGCTGTGTTCAAACATGGTATCTCAAACAAACCATCCTTAGAACCGTACTGCCAGGGGATAGGGAAAGGTCACATCTTTCTGATTGATGCTCATTCACAACTCCTTGCCATCACCAGAAGAAGGCAAAAATCCTGGCAAAGCCAGGCTGCAATTGCAAACTTGCCATGGTTAATGCAAGCTTGAGAATAATTATTTTTGTGAACTGATGGAGCAGAAGATGCAAGAATGAAACTTCAGTGAAGGCAGGCACTATGCCATATGGCTGCCTGTCTCTCAAAGGACATGGACAAGCACCTCC
The DNA here is from genome assembly GCA_011075105.1 of Heteronetta atricapilla. Classification (NCBI taxonomy): domain Eukaryota; kingdom Metazoa; phylum Chordata; class Aves; order Anseriformes; family Anatidae; genus Heteronetta; species Heteronetta atricapilla. The sequence goes on from CM021758.1 coordinate 5,106,133, forward strand.
AGCCAAATGCTGTGGAGTAAAGTGATTGGTTGGTTCGAAGCACTGCACTGGCTTCTGTGCTGATTCTCACCCACATAGCATAGTGGCGTGATTAGAAAGGTTTACTCTGACTTAGCCTTCTCCTTTCTCCCCTGGAGAAGCCAAACAACCTCATTGTCACTCCCGTTTCAGCAGCCTGTGCTTTATTTTGGGGCCTTCTGGATGGCAGGAGCAGAGCTCAGTGCAGACCGAGATGGTTCCTGTGATCGCCTTCCCCACCGGCCTGGTGCTTCTGGGCAGAAAGGCACCGAGCACTGCGCGGCACCCCGGGATGGGGCAGGCAGGAGCAGAGGCACGCGGGGCATGGCAGCGCACTGGAATCTGCCTGGGTGCACAGCCAGTGAGGATGTGAGTCAGGAGTCCGCGGGCTGTGGTAGTAACAGCTATTTAAAGTGGTGATGGAGTGATTAAAAAATGGCAACACAGCCGCGTGAGTGGGCAGAACAGCAGGAGACAAGCTCCTGCACAGCCCCATCACAAAAGCGAGGTGCTCGGCATCCCCTTGGCCAGGGACTCCTCAAATCAGCAGGAGCCCACTGGAGATGCCGTGCCTATTGTTGCACTTCCCAACCAAAGGAGCAGGGACCTGGATCCTGCTGCAGGCTCCATCCCAGGAAGAAAACCCAAGGCACAGCAGCCGGGGGGGGGGTTGGGCAGGGGCAGGACCTCGAGGTCCCAAGCCAAGGAGAATGGCTGCATTGAGCCCTTCCCAGCTGGATGGTCCCCAGCAGCATTTCCAAACAGTTCCCGGTCCCAGCAGCTGCCCCGTTCGGCCCGGCTCTGGAGACCAGTCAGTGCTCAAGGGCCGGAGGCCCCGTGCAACCAGGGCAGGTGGAATTTGCCTCCTCCTTTCCAGGGCAGTTGCTTTCCTTTGAAGCGTGGCTGCCCTCGAGTGGTGTCTCAGGGCCACAAATGAAGCCCATTAAAGGATGCACGCTTGCAACACAGCTGCAGGACAGAAGTGCAAAAACTGCTGTCCCCTGCTCCCTCACGTCTGTCCCTCCTCCTTGCTTCCTCATGCCCAGCCTGCTGGGAGGCTTGAAAGCACACCCTGCTGAGTCTTTTTGCTGTTTGTTGTTGTTGTTGTTCCAGTGAAATCCAAACAACAGCCTGAAAGAATTTCTTCCTCAAACCCCGAGTTAGTTCCCAAATCAGCCAGTTGAAATGGTGAGGGTTTTCTTTCCGTAGGAAGTGCCACAGCAGCACTGGGCACCAGTGGTCCGCGTCTCCGAGCACCTCATTTGCCAGCCTCAGGCCTCTGTATCCTGGGAAAGATGAACTTGGCAGAGCTCAGCCTCCAGGGCAGCTTCAGGTCTCTACCACCATGCAACTGATGTCTTACTCTAGAAATTCAGGGATTTTAACAGCAAAAGTGAGATGAGCATGCAGCACCTTCTCTTTGATCACCTCTGTCCCTCCAGAGAGTGGGGTGAGCACCTCCCCAGGCCTACCCTTGGTCTTTTGAAGCACAAGATGCCACCTGGAAGCCAGGTCCATGCCTCCACCAGGTTGCCGATCCTTTCTGCCTCTGCACCCACATAAAACAGTGCTGGGTGCTATAGGAATGCTGAGCAGGGAGCTGCAGCTCCCACCTTTAATACATACAGCAGCTGTCCCCTGCTGGGGCACCAACTGCTCCCAAACTGCTCCATTGCCACCACTGGACTGTTTTACAGTCGTCAGGGCAAGAAACAGATGTGGTGGCCCAGCACGTAATAAGCAAGAGAATGAAAGAGGCCACCTTCAGAAGCAGTCAGCCCATGTCAAAACATTGCTTGGTGTGTTTTGTATTCAAAGGTGAATGATCTCGTTGGAGAAAAATCAAAGGCAGCAAACCACTTTTGCAGGTGAATGAGCAACACAGCTAGGCTGGGAATTACAGGACAAGACAAGACAGATTGCAGCGTGGGGCAGAGCCTGGTTTGGCTGCAGGAAAGCGAGCACTCCTGCGCTGCCCCGTGGGAACTTCTTTTAATGTCATGCTGGGGAGGAGCGCTGGTGAGTAACTGCTCCATGGCAGGTCCAAGAAGTGAATAATTTTCCAAGAATAAAAACTAAAAGCCTAGATACTCCATGGAAGGGCACCCTATAAATAGAACTAACAAGTGGGAATAGGAGACGGGAAGTTTCTTGTCCCCATCCCCACCACTTCTGTGTGTCCCTCCCTGGTCCCGGTTTCTGTGCACGAGCTAGTGGGAAGGCAAAATCCCACTGTGTCTGCTGGTGCTGGTCCTGGGTACGGGGCTCTGCTGCCTGCCTGGACATGTACCTGCTCACCCACACCTCTATGTCACCCGAGCATCCCGGTAAGATCTGTGCTGCCTTCCAGTTTCCGCAGCTCCTGGTCAGTGCTTTCTACAGGTATTAAAAAGAGGGGTGGGGTTACAGGGTGATCACCCACACTTGGTTTCTTTAAAATAAAGCACTACTCCCCCCAGGAACCCATATGCAATAGGCTATAAATGAGCCAGCACCACAAAGAGGTCTTGGAGCCACTGTGGATGTAACTGCAAATGTTAGATCAGGGATTGTAACAGCCAAAAGGCATCCTAGGGAATTGCTGCAAATGGTGCAGAGATGACGCTAGAAAAACCCACGATGTGTTTGCAGAAGTCCCCCGTGCACCCACACCTTGAACACTGCCAGCAGTGCTGGCCACCTTGTGTCAGAAAAGATGCAGATATGTGCAAAAAAGTGCGGGGCTGGGTGCAGGAGCAGATCGAGCATACGGCAGAGCTTCCACACAAGGAAAGGCTGAACAGAGTGAAATGGCAGAGAAAAACAACTTGAGAGATCTACGAAAGCATTAATGGCGCAGAAAAGAGTGAAAGGGTGTGACTACTCTCTAAGTCATGAAGGACAAAAGCTGGAGCCTGGATGCAAGGGTGGAAAACCAGCAAAGGGAGAGCTTCTGCACGGACACGTGGTGGAAGCTCAGACCTCATTGTCAGGGGATGCTCAGGGGACGCCCTGGCAGGAGCTCAGGAAAAAAACACTTTGGAAAGGGATTAAAGGAGGTTCCTGGAGGACTGGTCTGGGGGGGCTGCGAGACAAGAACCAGGGCAGGTCCCGCTGGTGGCCGAGCCTGGGTGCGTGTCCAGCACCGCCAGGCGCTAAGCAGCCACTGTGGGTCGTGTGCGAGGCGAGAAGCAGGGCCCAAACCTGCACATCAAACAGATTTTCCACGGCTTTTCATAAAAGGCTAACAGCATGAGGTATGATTCATGAGGAACCTGTAATGTTTAATTAAAGAGGAGAAACTGATCCTGCTGTGAAACACTTCCACATCCCATGCCAAGCTCATCATTGACTTAATTTATGGGACATAAACAGGCCAGAAGATGGTATAAACGGTAAAGTCATGTAACTTTTTGCCAATTTGGGATTCCACAGCTGTGCAAAGGGAGAGCGAGTGACAAATGAAATGAGGTGAAGGCAAGAAAACAGTGAACATCCTAATGGGCAGCGCAGGATGGGAAGACCGCCTATACTCTGCTACAGCTGCTCTTGTTGCTTCTCCCTGCTTTCTGCCTCCAGGCATGAAGGTCACCCGTCTTACACACCCATGAAATCCCTTGTTGGCTTGAATTACACGTGTCCCAACCCTAGATGTCAAACAGCCAAGGCTGCCGTACCAGTGACATGGACATAAATTCTGGTTGACCTCCAGTGAAAGCGATAGTGTTACCTGCACTGCCCTGCGTCCCCTGCTCGCCCCAGGGGCTCTGTGCGTGCCGCTCAGCGTGGCCGTGCCCACGACGAGACACAGCGTGTGCCCAAAAAGGGATTCTCAGCATTATTCATATGGAAAAAATGCTGTGGGATTGCTTCCCTTCATGTAACCGGTCCCATGACCTCAGTTTCATGATTCTTGATTTCTGAGGGAAATAATTTCCAATACCAAGAAGGGAGAGGCTGGCAGGCTTGTGGGGAAGGCACTAACTGAGCAATTGCTTGCAGAAGGGACCAGCCTGGGTGCCACACCTGGGCTCCAGCCCTGGCTCCCCATGCCACCCGGAGCCTTTTGAGCAGCCATGAGCACGGCTGGGAATGGGGAGCTCAGAGCCACCAAGACCTGCTGCTGGAGGCACCCTCAGCAGTGCAATCGCCAGTCCCTAAATAGAGCTGCTCTCCTTTTACATGGAAAAGAGGGATGTGAGGAATTCAAAACCACGAAAGGAGAGGAGGGCACTGCAGAGCTACTCAGGTTCAGCTGCAGTTTCACAAATGCTTTAAATATCACTCCCTGCTGTCCTGTCTGGAGCAGAGAAAGCTGAAACAGTCCAAGATCTTGGGGAAAACGTGGTGAAAAATAGGGGACAACAACAAGAGATGCTCGCTGGTTGTACAGGGAGATGCCTCCAGCTCCCCTCCTTCCCTCCATGGCTCAGGATTTTGCAACAGGCCTGAATTTGGGTCCTGGAGACTAGGAGCTGCCACAGCATCACAGCATTCTGGTGGCTCATGTCACACCCCGAGGTTTCCCACAGACCCTCCCACCCCAAACAGCCAGGGTGAACACCGCCCACTGCCGTGCACAAAGGTTTCCACCAGGTTCCCAGGGGCACAAGTAAGCTTCCAGAGCAGAAGAAAGCAAATCGAAAGGCAAATATATATATATATATATATATATAAAAGCCCAACCCAGGACTTTTGGGTGCAAAAAGGGCTGCAGATGCCAGGAACACCTCTGGAAAGGCAATATTTGGAGGCAAGCACCAGCTCACACCGCCAGCGAGAGGGGAGCTGCCTGCCAGGATGGGAGCAGTCCTGCAGCAGGACGGGGCTGAAGCACATGAAGTCGCATATGGAGGCACAGCTGATCACTGCCAGGACCAAGCACGTGCCCAGGAACAGCCCCATGGGCTTCAGTTTCCCTTCATGTGAACGGGGGGAATTATATTTGCCATGATCCTAACATTGCAGAAAAGTAGATAAATTCACTCAGCCTGTAGAATATCTTAAAGGAGTTTAGTGCTTGGCATTTCTGTTGCAAGGTTTATCACTAAATCCACCATCCCCTACTCCTCTCTGGTATCAGCTAGAGCTTTTTTTCAGTTCCGCTTTCTGTCTCCAAACAACAGATTTATTTTCTGTTCCTCCTCTCCAGACATGACTCACTGCTTGCCACATCCCCCAGTCAGAAATCACCCCTGACACCCAGCCTCTAATTTCCCTGTGTTTAGCTCAGTCCCTTTCACAACACGCTGCCAATGCTGCTCCTCCTTCCTTTCCTCCTCTGGGTGCTGAGTGCTTGTGGCAGGCAGTGGCAGCGATGGCTTAGACAACCTGCGGCCTTGTCCCCTGGTGCTGGGGCAAACCCAGCAGAGAGGCAGCTCCCAGCAGGTTTTTGCTCAGAAACCTCCCACCTCTGTCCTGGTAGAGCAGAGCGTGCAGCAGCTCTGCTCTGTGCGTCCCTGCAGTAACGCTGTTCTGTGCACACTTGCAATGATGCTTTCTGTGCATACTCACAGTATTGCTGCTCTGTGCCCGCCAGCAGCTTCCTCCAAAGACAACAGCAGCCAATCGGCGATGTGATGCAGGGCAGAAATGCTTTCTGCTTGGAGACAGAAAAGCAAAGAGACAACTGAGTGCAGCTGACAGGGCCGGGGTGCGCCCCACAGCACCAGGGGCCCGGGGAAGGCGGTGGAGAGGGCCTGCAGGGAGCGAGGAGAGGCACGGGCTGGGCTGTGCAGAGAGCAGGGCAGGCAGCCTGCTTGGCTCTTGCCTGTAGCCAAAGCCTCCCAGCACTGGGATTTGTTTTTTTCTTACACCTGAGGACTTTGCAGCTGGGACATAAAGAAAATGAGAGTGGGAGTGAGAGGTAGAGAGGAAAGCTGGGCAGAGATGGGACGAGAAGGAGGGTGTAAATAGGCAAGGGAGGAGGAAAAGAAGCAAGAACGTGGGTGGACAGACAAGTGAGAAACTCAGAGGAAAAGGCAGGCTATGAAAAAGCATAGAGAGGTGCAGAAAGGTATGAAAGAGGTGGAGAAAGGTATGAAAAAGCATAGGGAGGTGAAAAAAGGAAGCTGGAACACCACAGAAAAGCAGCTGCAAGGGGAGCAGGCAAGAAGGATCCTCGGGCAGCCCTGAGAGCAGGCAGGGAGCAGGTGGCCCCTGGGCTAGCAGGGTGGGCTCGTGGGTGGGGGTGGCAAATGGTCACAGGGGGGCAGAGAGCTCCCCTGGCCAGCACACAGCTCATGCTGATGCACCTGAGTAAAGGACCCCAGCGCAGCTACTACTCGAAACCCTACTACAGGCAGGTGTAGAAGGATTTGCAAACTGAAATCAAATATATATATCAAACACTAATTTAGCGAATTGGCCTTAGTTAGCTATGATGCCATAATGCACTCTGAGAGAACAATACCGGTGAGCACGTCCTCCTGTACCCAGGTTTCCCTCTCCTGCAAGTGCAGGTGCAGTGAGGTGCCCTGGTCACAGAGCTGCTCCATGTCCCTGGTGCCCACGCTGTGCCCACGCTGTACCCAGTGCCCCTGGTGCCCCTGCCTGGCCCCGTGCTGCTGGTGGGGAGCTGGGGGCTGGCAGCAGTGAGCAGTGCCTTGGGGGCAGCAGGACCCGTGCCCTCCGCTGCCACCTCTCCTGTCTGTCCCCACTAGTGCCAGATGGGACGGGGACAGAGCGCTGGGACCTGGGGTGGTGGGGGCTCCTTTCGTACCGTTCTTCTCACTGTGACATTTCAATGGCTGGCCCCCAAACACTTTCTGGCTGTGTTTTCCCAGTGACTCAAAGGCAAGAATCTTTCAGAATAAATAATTTAGAGGCAGGGGGAAAAAAAGGAACAGCTCTAACCCCACACATACACACATTCCCCTCCTCCTACAAGCATGTTTTGGAGCTGTTCAAGCAAAGGGAAGAGTGAGAAGGAGTAATTTTCCATGGATGCAGGGAACAATTGAGCCCCGCGTGGTTTTCGTCGTTAAAACGCTTCCCTCCAGCAGTTTCTGCTCCTCCACGCCAGACAAAGGCAATGTGCATGCAGAGACCGGTTCAGCCTTGCTCCACCCTGTGGTGCCGAGGTGCGGGGTGCCGGGGAGGAGGCGCAGGGGGGGACGGGGGACGTGGACGTGGTGACGTGGGCTTACTCCAGCTGCACTCCCTCAGCACGTCCGGGATGCCTGAGTCAGCTGGGGTGGCTCAGGCACACCAACACGATGGTTTGATCTAGGGGAGTGGTGCTGGGGAGGGACGTGAGGACGGTGCCGGTGTTGCGTTGGGGCTGAGTGGCTGCAGGAAGATGCAGTGAGGCCTCGGCATCCTCAGCGCTGCACAAGCAGCAACCCAAAGAGCTCTGAAATGTCCATCTCCAGGAGCTGAGGGACAGGAGGGAGCAACGCTGGGGCTGGCAGGTCTCTGCTCTTACACATCAAGCCCCGGCATTGTTTCTGACCCCCGTTTGGTGCCTTATTCCTGCTTTTCCCCAAGTGATGCTGACTACACCCAGTGTCCTGGGAACGTGCTGCTCATGGGGAGCACATGGGGCTGAAGGGCAGCAGCGCCCGCTGTGTGCAAACCACGCCAAGGGTACCTTTAGCTCTGGGTGAGAAGAAAGATGAAAAGCAACCGGTTTTCACCAAAAAATATTTTCTTAGTTCCTCATCAAAGATCGGCATATGGCAGCTAGGCAGACTCAGGCCCAGACTGGTGGGAGATCTCTAAGCAACATTTCTGTGGCACAGAGTAAGATTTTGCCAGCCTCCTCCCAGACAGCCAGGTACCACTGAGCCAATGGCTCAGCCCAGAGCTGGTTTACAGCCCTTCGCCAGACCACTGAAGAGGGCTTTCAGCAGGACATCAAAGACAAGACTCAGAGAATCACAGGAGCTAGTGCTGCAGCTGCAGCAGCCCTGTACAACGGCAGAAGCCCCAACACCTTGGTTCCCTTAGCCCCCCCCAGGTGTGCATGCCAAGCTTTTTGCTCCTTGTTCTATGTGCTTTTTCACTTCCTATTGCAACAGCCAGCAAATGCATTTATGAACAGCTGGGTTTTGCCCAGGACTTGATGGCACTTAGCATGGCTGTGGATTGATACTTTACATCCATAGCTTGTGCAGCAAAGATTTGGGGTGGCTGAGATGCTTCCTTGACAATAAGCAAAACAAGGCAAAAGGAAGCTATTACAGAAGATGATCTTGGTTTGCTTAGCCAAAAACAACAACAACAACTAAACAGCCCACAGAGGCCTGAGGGGTATGACTGATACACATAAAAGCACCCATGAGAGGGCTGGGATGCTTATTCAAGCATAAGGACAATGTTGGCATGAAACCAATTGGGTAAAACTGGCTGCAAATAAATGCAAGTGGGATTAAGAAGGTGTTTCCCAACTCTTAAGAGTGCTCAGCTTGTGGAAGAGCCTTGCAGGGGATGCACTGGAGGCTGAGAGGGTGGAGCACTGCACCTTTTTGAAGGGGATACCAGGTCTACATATGGACAGCAGGTCCAAGTTCGTGTCTCCTGGCTGTACAAAGACATCCCACGCCTCAGTCTGGGAAACTGGGAGGCTGAAACTTGCACCTCAGGGAAGTCCCAGTGCTCAGCGTCCCCTTAAAGCCATGCCAAGAGCTCCTGAAATCTTCCCAGATGAAAAATCAAAGCAACTACATAAGCTGACTTCCCTTGGATTGTGTGTGCCTTGAGATTGTTCAAGTACTACAATGAGCAGGGATCTTGGAGAGCTACAACAATAGCTTATTTTGAAGGAAAATTAAGACCAGCTTGTTTTTCCTAATCTTTCAGCTTCCTACAAACAAATGTGTCACAGCTGTTATACCTGGAGGTCATGGAAAAAGGGTCTCAGCAGAATGGCAGTGAGAAGCGGTTGAGGCAAAGAGTGTGAATGTGTCCTCCAGCAGGTCAGCATGCTGGGGTGCCAGCAGGCTGAACTGGGATGCTGAGGGCTTAATCAGGCTTTGTGTAGTATGAAATTCACATTGCTTTACATGGAAGGCTCAGGCAAGTAGGTACTGCCCCAAATAGTCATTTATTTTTTTTGCCTCACTGACTGATCAAACTCGATTTAGTACTTGGGTCAGATGTCAGATGTAAATTCCCTTCTAGTTAAAATTCAAAGAGTTTAAAAAGTTCCAGGGACCCAGGCAATGGTGATGCACGTAACCAGAGTCTCATTGCCATCCCCCTGGTGCTGCTGGACAAAGGCAGAAGCTGCACCACTGGCAGGCAGAGCCGCTCAGAGGTGCAGGGCAGTGGCCATGTCAATCTACATAACCACGAGAACATTACAATTAAAAAATATAGTTTTGCATAAATTGATATTTTGCAGCTGTCTCCACAATATTTCATGGGAAAAAGCATCCAGTTACCACAAGCAAGCATATTTCTAAACCAATTTAAAATCTTAAAACCGCAATACATAAACCTAACAATACCAAGCAGCAAGACATCAGGAAGCCATTGAAAGAAAAGCCCAGTGTAATATAACAGAGAACTAAACATGACTATCGCTGCCAAAGAATAATCTCCTTTAAATATTTTTAAAGGCAGCAAAGAGGATTATCGATGAGGTTTGAGACAAGATAAGGACAGACGATTTAGGTTCCAGAGAACATTTTGCCTATTCTGAAGGTACTTTGAGGTCAACCGACTTTTGAAAATGACCTAAAAAAAAAAACAGAACAACAAAAGCCCAGTCCTTTCTCCGTGCTGCAGCTTCCCCATCCACAGTGACACAACAAATGTAAGTTACAGCCTCTGAAAGGAGCCTGAGGGCTGCTTAGAGGTAACGCTGACAACTTAAATCCGTACAACGCAAATTCTGGTTTTGCTGTCTCACAGGGGTGGCGCAGGATCTGCTGGAGGCACACTCTGGTCGGTGTCAGGCCAGTTTTTGTGTGTGTGCTGCACCTGTGGAGCCACGATGTGATGCAGCAGAACTGTGGGGCTGTTGCGCTGCGTGCGCTGCTCTGGCAGCCATGGCACTGCCCTCCTGGCTCTCGCTGCTTCCTGTCACGTCCCAGTCCTTGAAGAACAGTGCTGATTACATTTTCCTCCCTAGTGAGCTCAAGGAGTCTGAGGATGGGCTGAGACTGCCCCAGAGGATGGCGTTCAGGCCACAGCCTGAGCTCGAGGAGATGCATGCGCAAAGCACAGACATTGCATGGAAACACCACGGGAGCAAGGAACCGGGTGCTAAGAAAGCTGCCTGCTGCATGAATGTAATCTGGGGATGTACCAGAAGGGCAGGGGACCACCATGGTCTGCATGCCTTTTAAAAGGACGTACACAGGAGCCAGACCAAAATTACCCCACTGACGCAAGGGAGGATGGAGAGATACATTCCCATGGAGGCTAGGCATCCATAGGACCAAAAGCCACAGCCTCAGGAGCTAAAACACCCCAAAAACAAATTTCAGAAATAGTTCTCAACTCCACACAGACAGCTTATTTTCTGTAAGCACAGCTGCTCCCTTTCCTTGCATGCACTTCTGAAGCAGGCGGTTTTCAGATTGTCTTCTGAGGTACTTGGTAAAAGTCACGGTAAGCAGGAATCAGCCTAAATTGGGTCATTACTACAACCAGAACGGTAATTTTCAGGTTTCTTGCCACTGGTTTATCTTCTAGCACCTTGGTTTTATTGGGAGTTACGAGCACGTGCTCAGCAATGGGTGGAAGGGCGCTTTGGCAGAGGAAAGACAGCCATGTTCTGGAGCTTTCCCACACGTGCCTGGCTCATTCTCAGCTGTTTGGCTGCCCGGCCTCTGTAGCAGGAAGCTTCCTGGGCTGAGGTGGCAAATCCATGTACGATTGCACGAGTACAGAGCTCCCAAAGGTGGGGTTATCTGGAAGCTGGGTGCTGGGCATCGCAACGCTCCCCGCACCGCATCCCACCTTCCAGCCAGGGACGCATCGAACCCTGCAGAACGCAGCTTCCTCCAGAAGTTAATGTCAAGCAGGTGGCAGTGTAAGTTAATTTGTACCTAGGGCGGCTTCATAAATAAAAACCTTTAAGAAAACTGGAAAATTGTGGTAACAAAATAGAGATGCCTTCATTTGAAAGCCTCTGCTCCGACACCCAAGTGCGATGACAGCCTGGGGACTTGGTACAGCAGGTGCACTGTAGGGGCTCTACTTGTGTGGGCAATGTCTTGCCAAGCTGCCACCTTCCACAGGCTTAAACTCAAGAGTTTTTTTTTTTAATATATATAAAAACCATAAACAAACCCAAGCTGCTAGCAGCCTGCTAAGCTGGCTGGTGGTCGGCTGATGCTCCACCCTGGCTGGGAGGGATTGCTGGCTATCTCTGTATGCACCGCGAGTAAATATTGGTTCAAACACAGAGACCTCGTGGGCTAAAGCACAAGGCTGCATGAAGCTCAAATAACCAGGCTGGTAGAAGTGCTGGTGGCCAGGACTGCCCCTGGCTGTCCCTTCCTGTGTCACCCAGGGGCTGTGCTGGCTGCTAGCACTGCTCCAGCTGCTAGCACTGCTCCAGTGAGCTCTGGCCCTCTGGCCAGCCTTGTGCTTAGCACAAAGTCCCCTGGGATTATACCTGAAATAAAGCAGCACACATATACAGCTGGAAGAAAGCCTGCATTGCCAATTTGGCTGGTCGAAGGCTATTCTCAGGCTTGTTCCCAGCTGCAGCAAAGGGGTGAGGTGATTCCCTCACCAGCAACTCTCAAAAGGACGAGCATGGCACATAACTCATTGCAGGCTAAATAACCTTCCCTGCCCTCAGGGATTGTTCATTTTTTTTTATGGGAAAATATGCTCGTTAATACTCTTATCACAGGAATGATCTAATCGGGGGCTGGGGGGGGTAGTCTCCTTTGAATCCATTTTAATGAGCTGTTGGCAAAATGTTTAGGCAGGCAAAACTGACTCTGAACGCGTTTCTAACAGAGCAGATTCTGCACAGACCTTAACGTTCATCCTGCTGGCATCTGTTTGTTTTGATAACATTTCCAAATGAAATTACGAATTACAAAAGCCAAACTGTACTGTGCACTTCCTTGTCCCTAAGGTTGACTGATCCAAGCACAACAAGAACTGAAGGAAAATAAGCAACCCTATCCAGCTCACCCGCCCGCCCTCGCGACATGGAGGGTGTAGAAATGGCCCTTCCTGAAAAGAAACATCAGAACTGCTCTGAAAGAGAAAAGGGAAGCTACACCAAAAATAAATAAATAAATAGAATTAAACACACACACACAAAAAACACCAAAAAAAGTAAATAAATTCAGTACACAAAGGCTTCAGCAAACAGCTTGGCAAGGGGGTCAGCAGGGAAAGAAAACGCTGGTGGAAGAATTCCACAAAGCCTCTGCACACCAAAACGCAGATTGTGTATGATCAGACAGGGGCTTGTTTTCTCAGGACCAGCTCTGCGAGGTGCTGTGCCCCCCTGTTCTGCCCCTGCTAGCAGGATTGAAAGTGCTCAGTCTGGTCCCCAGATTAAACTCCCCTCTGTAGGTCTGCACACTTTGCAGGAATCTGAACCTTGTCAGCACTCATTTAACACAGGAACGGAGACGGCAAGCCCTGGAAGCTACATCTGGCCTGAAGTAAGTGAAACAGAAAATGGATGGTGGGAGGGAGGATATTGCAATAGCTTGCACTTCATTGTTTTGCAACTACCTCTGAATTCCTCATGACTGTTTGCTCATAATTGGCAGCAGCACCCGGAGAAAAATCAATACAAAAATCAAGCACTTTTTCTGAAATTACAGAACCGTAACGACAAATTGCTCAGGCACATGCTTCTTTCCCCGACAGTGTTAGGGTGCCGTCCCCTGACGGTCTCCTGTGTCTCCGGCTGCTGGCTGGCACTGCCCACGTTTCCTGTTCTCACTTCAAGCTGCTCCTCTCACCCCCACATCATTTTTATAAGGAAACCAAACCGCAGCACCTCAAAAGCCTGCTCCTGCAAACTGAGACAACTCAGCACTTATTAGTGACCAGCACTATGTTGGTTTACACCCCTAAAAGCAATACTGAAATTTTAAAGCATTTTAAGCATCTGTTACCTCATCTGCATTCAATATATAGTCCTCTTCATACCAGCTGTTTTTAAGTGAGAAAGCAGAGTTCCAAAGTTTCTTTGGTAAGAAGCAGAGACATTTGTTGGTCCAACGTACTTGCGACTGCTTTCTTCTTGTTTAATATCTCACAAGGATCTTGGAAAATAAATTCTTCCCTGTGCTGGTAAACACTGAAGAATTCCAGCCTTACTTTGCAGTGGCACACAGAATTTCATTCAAGCACAAGGGGGTCTGCAGAAAACCTGACCTTCAAATCGCCCGTTCTTGCAGGGAAGTCAGTGAAAATGAAGAGAGTTTTCCAGCTACAAAAAGTGTTCTAATTACATGACCCACAAAGATCATAATAGATTCTAACTCACCAAAGAGTGTTGTCAGTGGGGGAGCATTTAAAATTAGGTAACTGACAGTTAACTATTACCTGTAAGACAATGAATCCAGAGTTTGAAGGAAGCAGACAGATAGACATAGGAGCCCCACTTTAGAAGACTTAGGTCTTACAAAGTTTAGAAATAACGCTGCCCAGTGTTTTGATAAAGACCTCATAAACTTCTGCTGAGCTTTGTCTCCACACAGAACTGACCAAACTGAACATTTGTATTATCCTGGGACAAGAAGCAGCTAAATTACTGGGTGGAGAAGTCATCAGAATCACTTTTGTGAAAACACATCATGACAGACATCTCTGTGTCATATTTTGTTCTGTTTTGGTGCTTGGCTGCATCTCTAGATAACTCTTAAAACTGTTAGAACAATGAGCGTCTTCATGGAACAGAAAGAGAGAGAATAGGCAAGCAGAACAACTTGATTTTATAGTCTGGGTAATTTGATTTATTTAAATAGTTTTTACTACTTTTATGGAGATACTAAGTGTGCAATGCTATGTAAGGACTGTCCATGCTTTAAAAGAGAGCTTGTGTTTTTCTTTCTGTTGTACTTCCCTAGTCAGCAAATCAGAGGCAGATTAATTCCCACGATGCTGCTAAATGTCCTAAACATCTAGTTTTTCCACATCCAAGAAGAGCTATGACAGCACGATGCAGCTAAGCAGGAAATATATGGGGCTTTCTGCTACGTGTCCATTACCAATCTTTTCCACTCATCTTCACTGGATCTTTGTTGCTGCTCTAGAACATGTGAGTGGGCACTGCTGCAGCGCAGCCCGGGCAGCCCACTCCCCAGTAGCACCCTCAGTGGCAGAAAAAAACACAGAAACACGAATGGTTGCAGTCTTGTTATTTAGTCTTGTTTTAATCACCTAAACAGCAGAACAGCTTGTCTTTCCTTTTCTAAATAAAAGAAGTGATACAGCTACAGTATCAACTTGCAGGATTTCAGCACAGTCAAGTCTTAAGAGTGTTTTGGATCCTGCACATCTTCCTAAGCACTAGTTTTGTGTGTCATCTCATCACAAACTCCTGCAAACCTAAAAGCAGACAATGAAGAGGAAAGACATTCCATTACTGGTCTTGTCCATTTCTTCCTTGAGCATCTGTTTACATCAGCTACCAACCTTGACCTTGATTTTACTTACTCCTGTGCTGTCATAAACTCTGCTTCCAGTCTAACACCCTTCAGAAAGTAAAAACTATAAAAACGTGACAAAAATCATTAACTGGTGATTCTGATTAATGTTTGGGATGTCTCTTTTTAAAAGAGACTGAAAGACATGCTGAAATGAGGTAAAAAAAAAAGCTGGAAAATAAAACTCTTTTGTTTTCCACAACCTGAAACTACTCAAACTTAGGTTCCTAATCTGGAGCTCGGCTGTGTTGCTTCTTCTGTACTTTCTCCGTTAACAGGTCTGGTTATTTAGTAACTCAAATTGCACAAGATATTTTCCCAGCTGATTTTATATAGCCTAATTACTATGACCTGTTTGTGTAAGACAGAGAAATTCTGGGACCTGCTGCATGCTCTCCTCTGAGGAGTTCAGTAAGCAGTTCAGGAGAGAGCTGCTGGAAGCTTACTGGCACATGCTCTCTGGTGCTGCTCAGCTTTGGGGACTATGCTTTGGGGACATTTGAAATGTGTCCTGGAGACATGGTAGTCGGGGGCCAGCGGAATGAGCAGGTCTTTGATAGCGTGTTTGTGGACACCAGCACAGGACTTGGGATGAACTAGAGCCTCAGGACTTTGATGGATGAGAATGTCTACTTGCAATTGTCCCTCTTTCCTCTGTATTGAAAGCTACTGGGCCACAGCAGATGTGGGTGTATATGAATGGAAGCCCACATGTCAGCTGTTAGGGTTCACTGCCCGGTTATTAGATAACACCAGGGATTGAGTGTTGGCCAAAGATGCCAAACAAAATGCAGCTGGAGCAATTGGGACACAGACACGCAGTTACTTTTGCATACTCTGCTATGGTAGGATAATCATGGCAAAACAGTGGTAAAAAAAACAGCTGGAGATGGCAACATCTCAAAGTGCCTCAGCTGTTAATCCTGACATTCTGAGTCAGAGCCTTCTCTGTGAGGATTTATGAATCATTGTCACTGCTAAACTGGAAGAGGCAGGCTATCTCAGCAAAACTGCAGCTGGAACTAATCACACACAATTTTTAATGCACAAAAAGAAAACAGGTTGATTGGGCTTTTTGCAGACTATAGAACACCATAGTGTTATCCAGGTCACTCAACTGTAAAATGGAGTGATGGCCCACTGAGATGACAGGTATCCAATGAGCAAAGCTGTTTCCAGTGCCACAGTAAAGAGGAAAGCAGCTGCAAAGATGATGTCCTTTGACACAGTGCCATTATCAGGAATTACAGCCAGATTACCACATAAACAATAAATGTCATTATTAGAAACAATGAAACCTAAAACAAAATGCTAAGTCCTTCCATCAACAAATATGTCCACCCCCCCCCGGGAAACCTTTCTGAAACAACACACAAAACATGAATTGCCAAATCTTCTCTGATGTGCTTCATTTGGTCCAAATATTCCTGAGTTGCAGCTATCCTATTGTTTCAAGTTGGTTTCTGGGTAATGCATTAAATGGCAACCAGCTTCCCATCCATAAATCAACAGCCACACGTAGACAGTATGATGAAAGCACCAATGTCACATTTATTTTGTGTTCTGGGAGCTAAGTGCAGACACCTGCAGCAGGAAAAGGCTTTTTCTCTTGTACCTCCTACTTACCATGACTCCCAGACTAGTCACTGGCTGCTGGCCAGGATAGGCTTGTCATCTAAGCTGCAGGAGAACAGACAATGTTTTCGTTTGGCAATACACTTTGTTCCATCACAGTCAATCAGAGCAGTTTCAGGACACAGAAGGAGGGTGGGGATTTAGACACTTATTCTTGTTCAAAGTAGAACCAATCAATGGTTAGTCCATGTGCTCACAGCTCCTGGATGGGAACATTTTAAAGTAAATAAATATAAACAACACAATAAAAATATATGTATACTCAGCTGCAGCTACAGTACCTGAAGGCAATAAACAGGCTTGTTGTAGCTCGGCTTGAACAAAAAGAATACAGACATCTAGATTTTTATACAAAACCATGATTTTTTTTTTTTTTAACATCATTACAATGTATCTTTAGCAGTTTTCTTTGGCTCTTTAAAAACCTTTTTTTCCACTTCATTTACAAGGCATACCTGCCCACAGACTGAATTCAGCATCATGTAAACCTTTCTTTTAGCTTTCTTTCCATGTAACATCCACCACTTAGGATGTGCCCTGTCTTGCATGATGTACTTCTGACTTGGTTTTTAGAAAGGGGCTGGTATCACCTAGTAAGCAATAGGCTGAAATGTTCAGAACCGACCAAGTCAAAGACCGAACCAGGGAATTCTCACGTATTTACTTTTCATACACATTTGACTGCTGCTTTGTTTTCAATTTAAGAAGGCATTTACACCTGTATTGTCCAGAAGAGATCTGGGCTGTCTGAAACACTCCAGACCTTGCTCTTGTGGTGGGGTGCAAAGACCCAGCTGTGCCTTGAAGCCTTGGGTTCCCAAAACGCTTGCAGGAGATCAGAAGCGCCGTGCAAGTTATCAGGGGAGCGTTACAGACTGTCAGAGGGCTTGGAGAGCAGGTTAGCATCTGCTATGTAAATAACCAGCCTTTATTTGCTTCCTCATTGAAGGTACAGCATGAGGCTTTTTTCTGTTCAGGTTACTAAGAGTCACTACCCAGACAACTTTAAAATTATAAACCGAACAGTGGCCAGAATAAAACACAAACTGAAGGCAAACATGACATTGCGATTCTAGCATCAACCAAGGATGGGCGCACCAAAAAGAGGTCACACTCCCAGCCTATTCCTCCTGAGACTACTTGCCCTGTACTTGGGTGACTGGTTAATTATTTTACTTTTTTGATGTTTCTCTCAGCATCCAGCCTATAGGACTACAGAGAATGGCCTCAAGTTGCACCAGGGGAGGTTCAGGTTGGAAATTAGGAGGCATTTCTTCTCAGAAGGAGCAGTCAGGCATTGGAACGGGTTGTCCAGGGAGGTGGTGGAGTCACCATCCCTGGGGATGTTTAAGGAGAAGTTGGATGTGGTGCTTGGGGACATGGTTTAATGGGCGATAGTGGTGGGAGGGTAATTTTAATCTTGGAGGTCTTTTCCAACCCTGATCATTCTGTTAATTCTATGATGCCTATGCAGGGCAAGCCTGAAGCCACGGGACCCACCCCCTTGGAGGATCTGCCGGGGCCCTAGCCCTACGTGACGCTGATGAGACCTTCATGGGGTACAATGAGGGCCACCCCTCAGGGGCACCGCCTTCACGCTCTTCCCCCCCCATCCCCGCGCATGCGCCACGTGCGGCCTGGCCCCTCCCTTTCCCCGCAGTTTACCTCAGCCAGGCGGAGTCGCCGGACGCGGGACTCGAACAGGCGGCCCTACGATCATCGAGGGTTGCGGCACCGTGCCGAAGACTCCCAGCCCAGCCCAGCCCAGCCCAGCCCAGCCCAGCCCCGCCCCGCCCCGCCAGATCCCTCCCACCCGCGAATGTCCAGCCAATCGGAGCTCTCCGTGACACCCTGTCTCGTCGCCTTTCTAACCAGCGCTGAACTCCTCGCGCTGTCGGCCAATAGGGAAAGAACTCGATGTTCCGCCCCGCGCTCCCTTTAGCCAATGGGAAACGAGGCTTTCTAAGTGACAGTTGGGCTGTTCCCGCACGGAAGCTCTCTCCTGTTCGGGGGCGTGGTCTGCTCCAGTGGGCGGTACCATATGGGGGGCGTGGCCTTAAAGAGGGTATATAATGACCCACTGCGGCCCGGGTGCCATTTTGTGTAGCAGTGCCTGGAGAGCAGGAGGGGAGGCAGCGGAGGGTTTCGGGGTTCGGACCAGAGCGGCCGGATGGTGAAATCCTCCCTGCAGCGGATACTCAACAGTCACTGCTTCGCTAGAGAGAAAGAGGGGAATAAAAGCACCATCATGCCCGCCGTGCTGAGCCTCAGTACCGGACAGAACAGGTGAGGGGCTGGGGCCTCGCTCAGCCTTCGCACCGCAGGGCGTTCGCCGCCGCCTCCCCTCCCAACCCCCCCCCTTGGGCTCTGGTTTTCTTCCTCCTCCTCCTCCCCCTCCGGACTGGGGGCAGGGCTGCTCCTTGGGGGGGGGCGGGCTCTGCGGCCTGGCCTCCTCCCCCGCAAAAGAAGGGGGGGAGCGGGAGGAGAAAAATACAAAAAAAAACCTATTTTTTTTTTAAATCTAAAGTCTAAGGCAACTCCGTAAGGTCGGTTACGCCCCTAGCTGTGCCAGGGGACACGTCTGAGCCCCCACACACACACAGCCGGGCCACGGCAGGCGCCCCCCCGAGCCCCCTCCTGGTGCCACGTTAACGGCAGGCCCCGGCCCCGCGTTGTGCTCAGCCGAGGGGGGAGGGCTGGGGCAAGCCATCCCCGGCCCCTCGGGGGATTGCTCCACCGTACTCCCCCCTCCCAGGAGGGATAAAGGGGGAAAAAACTCCTGAAGACAAAAGGCACGGTCCCGCGGAGGAGAAAAGGCAGAATTAAGAATTAGGCAGAGAGGGGAAAGGGCTGGAAGCTGATACCTCCTTATGTAAGCACAGATATTCTTGAGAAGTAATCGAGGTGCTGAGCCTAAAGTAGAATGTAAGACTGTTACAAGAGCTCTTAATTTAAAAGTCAACAGAAGGATTAAATAATAAATAATCCTAAGAGATGCTGGAGAGAAAGGATCTGGATTGAGGTGACCAGGCTACAGTGATGGAAGCTTAGGACGTGGGTCTGCCCTGAATAAAGAGAGCGATGAACAGAGCTGGTGTGTACATTGTGAGACCAGCCCGAGAATGCTACAGAAAGCTGTTCTTAAGTCCAGGTTAAAGAACGGTGATTTTTTTCAAAAGGAGTAAGATTACCAAAACATCACTAAAATATATTCTCAATTGTAAACTGTAAGCAGCCTTCATTATATAGTGCTTTTCATTGACTGAAAGGTGAAACCATAAAAGATTACTACTGCACAGCTCTGAACAAGGTGTTCAAAGGCTTATTTGTAAGGCTAATTAGGAATACATGGATCTGCAATCATTCTGAAATAAAATAAGTAATGCTAGTATTAAAGTCATTTCAGAGAGCCTAAAATAATGGATTGAACACATTTAATTGAGATTGAGCACATTATAATTTTTAGTTTAATAACTTCATAGCTCTGTGCTTATTAATGCCTTCTGGCATTTAATATTTGACCTATATGGCCATTCATTGCCTTTCTAATACGGATTATTCATCACAGTTTCCAAGCTCATTAAAAATTAAACTCATATGAACTGTGCAAAATGGTGGATTATTTTGTACATGTTTATTCTGATTTGCAAATGGCTGCTGGCACTCACAGACAGGATGATTATGAAAATTTCCCTAAGGGCCTCGATTGCTGCATCTGCTGAGATGACGCAACTCAAGAGTGAGCCTGCAGGGTGAAGGATGGTGCAGAGGGAGGGGCCAGGCAGCACAGTGATTGCTGTTCCTACAGAAGGCGGCTTATTCACAGCCAAGCAGACTTAGATGGGATGAAACAGCACATATAGAAGAAATGTTTCATATCTGAAGATAACGTTCTTCACCTTAAAAACTGAATGTGGCTAAGCAATGTATAATTGCTCCAAAAGTCAGTCAGTAGAAAGACTTGTAGATTTCCAAATCATCAGATGTGGTCTCTAAGTTGAAACTCAAGAGCTTGCTTCTGTGCTTTGCCTGATAGCAACACTTGAGATAGGGCCCTCTGTGAGGCTATTTAATGTAATTTTCTGACCTTGAGCCAAGAGAGCTGATACAAAGGTCTAATGTAATTAAGGCTGTGTATCACAAGGAAAAACGATTTCCAGGATGGGGAAGAAAATGGGATTTTGCATACATGGTAGTGAAATGGTTCCTTTCTTGTGATCAGGTCAAACGTACAGCTGCCACGATACAGAAATGTAGTTCATGCCAAGTTAAGAGTATTTTCATCTCCAAGCTAGTATTTCATTCAGTATAGTACAGTAGCAGCTTTCTGATGCCTGCATGTGTGGGCTTTAGGTGATGTTCTCGTGCTTGGCTTGTGTGTTCTTTTGTCTTGCTGCTTGACTAGGTTGCAGTGGGAGGAGTTGCTTCAGTCTACAAAACTGTGCCATCTAATCCCTGTAAAACCTAGAATTCCTAGGGCTCTAACAGTGCTGCTTGTTTACCTTTAACTGTGATTCTTTTCTAGTTCCAGGGTTCCCTTCAATTGCTGTAGTAACCTGGGTCCGGGGCCTCGGTGGTGCTCCTGATGTCCCTCACCCACCCCTGAAGATCCCAGGTGGGCGAGGGAATAGTCAGAGGGATCACAATCTTTCAGCTAATTTATTTTATTCGGTGAGTATGAGTAATGTTAAGCAGTTTGCTCTGCTTAACATTACTGCTTAGGTGGGAAGCTTTTCTTGTCCCAGTCCTTTTAATGTGTTAACTCTTCTCCAAAATGAACTGGAAGTAATGTTGCACATATTACTGCTACAGGATAATCGGCTGAATGTAACAGAAGAATTAACATCTAATAACAGGACAAGAATTCTGAATGTCCAGTCAAGGCTTACAGATGCCAAACACATTAGTTGGAGAGCAGTGCTGAACAACAACAACCTCTATATAGAAATTCCCAGTGGTGCTCTGCCTGAAGGGAGCAAGGACAGGTGGGTAGAATAAAATGCAACTTCAGTTTGATTTGTCTTGAAGGTTTGGCGTTGTACTGTTGATGTTCTCTTCAGTCTCCTCATGCTGCTTGAGTCTCTTGTAAGAGACTACAACTAACTGATGCTGCTCTGAGAGCTTCATCTGCTTGTTCTGTCAGGCAAAATCAAGGACAAAGATCTGTTTTCAAACTACATTCCTGGTAGTGGTGGTTGCTTTTATCCACTGAAAACATTCTGATTCTGAGTCTGTCACTGCAGTTTTCCCTTCAGCTGCAACAGACAAAAAGTGTAATTAAGACTTAAATTTGTGCTTCAAGTTATAGCTATGGTTTGGGGATTTCTCAGTGGTGTGAGTCTCCAACCCATGCCTGCTAGCTGTGCTTGTAATGTATGCAGATGGGTTCATGGGGCCTTGCTACCCACCTCTGAAGGAAGTGCTTGTTGATGTGCACTGAGTGCCTTGCATTTGTTTCGCAGTTTTGCAGTTCTTCTGGAGTTTGCTGAAGAACAGCTTCGAGTTGATCATGTGTTCATTTGTTTCCACAAGAACAGAGATGATAGAGGTAGGTGTTAGCACTGTCACTAGAGATGTTAATGCAATATTCGAACTTGGTTTTGGTGGAAACTTTTAACTGTTGTTTGATACCAAGAGAATGAAATGTTTTTTTTTTTTTTTTTTCTAGCTGCATTGCTCCGTACTTTCAGCTTTTTGGGCTTTGAGATTGTGAGACCAGGGCATCCCCTTGTCCCCAAGAGACCAGATGCTTGCTTCATGGCCTACACGTTTGAGAGAGACTCATCAGAAGAATAATAGATTGCAATGTTTGCCTTTTAGAGCTTTCTTGTTGTCTATAAGTTGATTCTGTAGAAATTTTGTCAACATCTATTACAGTATATATAACTTTGTATGAGATGTGACCAACTGCTCTGGTGGTGAGATGTTGAAAATTTCAGACTCCACATCTTTTTCTGGATTTGTGCGCATGTTGTGGTTGTGCAAATAAATGCTCTCTCCAAATTAGCAGTATATTTCTTGAAGTTTAATATTGTGTTTGTGATACTGAAGTATTTGCTTTAATTCTAAATAAAAGTTTATATTTTACTTTTTATTGCTTGTTTAAGATGTTTAAGACCTGTACTCTGAAGAGTTGGCTCTGGAACATTAAAGTTGCAGGTATAGAAAGGCTTGGGTTACTTGTCACTTGATTGGAACTCAAAGCTATGATCTGTCAGGACTGCAGTCCTAGAAGAGTCTGCTTTTAGTGAAAGAACTATAATAGGTTATCTGTTTATACTGGTCATTGTGATCAATGATGGAGTAGCAGTATTAAATACCAGCAAGGCTGGCAGCAAAGTCCTGTGGCTTTTTTTTTAATTGGAAACAGAAGTGCTGAGGTACTAATGGGCCAACTCCTGTTCTTGCCACTGCCATCAGAGTGGTTCCAAAGAGGATTTATCAATATGGTGGTAGGCACTTTATATATAATATATATGTAAATCACTGCTCTATCAGTGTTTCATAGGATAGATGATTCAGGGTATGTGTTGGTTAAAGTGAAATGAGCAAGGGAAATGCTGAGAAGCACAGTGCATACATGCTATGAGGTTGAAGCAGCTTTGAAAACCAAATAATGCAGTTTTAGCATCTGAAATCAGTGTTTAGTGGTAGTGGTGGAGTCCTCTGTGCTGGCAATGCAAGATGACACTGCCTTATTGGCTGTGATCTAGAAAGGCTTGTGGCACTTGCATAGCTAAATACTGTCACTGAAGCTAAGGCAGCCTTCAGAAGGGGGCTGCAAATCGGGCAAAACATTGGGGTTGAAGTACAAGAAGGAGGGAATTGAGCACTGTGTGTTGGGGGGGGGCCACAACCACCCAGACAACGTCTGTGATACTGAACAGAAGGGAAAAATGACCTATGCAGTGCTAGATTTACCAGAGCTGGCAGTGTAGCTGTCACCTACAGTGGTAAGTCTTCAAAGGGCTGTGCTTTAAAGTATGTTTCATTTTTTTTAGTTCATATTTGCAGCTGTATATGCTTGTTTAGTGCTATTAGATCCCATCAACTTCGTCTCTAAAGCTTAGTGCAGTGAATCCCTGGGGTCGATTGAGTGCTGGCTCAGAGGTTATTTTACCAGGTTTCAAACACCCCATTGTTCGTGCTGTTGAGTCAGTGTAAGCTCAAGCACATGATCCTTGTTCGTTCCAGCATGTGCTCTGCTACCAGCACCATGTCCCCAGAGTTTGGCTTTAGGATCCAAATCACATATGTGCTGAAATGTGTAAATGAGTCCTGGAGGGCTGCTCTGTGCAGTGATCCTTAGGCAGCTGTTCTGGGCCAAGGAATGCAGGCACCTTGAGTATGTCAATCTTCTGCTAGTCCTACAGTTCTGCTCTCGGAGCAGTGGTGAGCAGGTCCTGTGGTGGTAACTGCTCATGCTGCAGCACAAAGGGGCCTGTGGGTGTGGTGCTGTGATCTCAGAGAGCCTGGTGAGTGAGCAATACATTCCCGATGGTCTGATTAATTGGCTTCAGGCACTTACCAAGCCTTTTGCTAATATCTGGACCCTTCACACTCCCTGCACCATTGCTCTCTGCTCCTTGGGTCCTGGTATACCTGGCACGACAGCGGTTCCCCATAGACCCGGGTTCTGAATGCAAGCAGGCTCCTTCCTACTGCCACTTGCTTGTGGTCTTACAGTCATGCTCATGCTTTTTTTTTTTTTTTTTTTTTTTTTTTTTTTTTTTTTTTTTT
>CM021758.1:5130189-5141853 GCA_011075105.1 Heteronetta atricapilla
TTTTTTTTTTTTTTTTTTTTTTTTTTTTTTTTTTTTTTTTTTTGGAAAGCTGTGAACTTGCCAACAGCTCGTGAGGAGGAAGGGGGGCATGAGGTGGGTGTGTTCCTGCCTGTTCTCAATAAGCTGGCAGAAGCCTCAAGTTCCTAAGAGGATTCTCTTGAGAAGCTTGTTTTCCTCTCACCTGTCGTGGCAGTGATGCTGCTGCCTGCCTTCTGTGGGGATGAGCAAGTGTGGAGCCCATGCGGTTCTGCCTCCAAAGCTGTGGACCCCTGCAGCCTTTGCTGGCCGCAGTGCTCTGAGCCGCTCCAGAAGAAGGGGCGAGGGTCACCAATGGGGATGATCAGCTGGAAACCAGAGCTGGGGGTGCAGGTGGTGCCTGGAGCTGCTGTCGTGGCAGTGACACATGATCTGGCCATCCTGGCCCCTGGGACACCAGGAGCTGGGGTAGGCCCGCAGGATTATGTATATATATGTATATATATATATATTTTCCCCCAGGGTGAGGTGCCCAAGCAGGCCCTGCTGCTGAGCTGCTGCTACTGCCAGGGCTTTTACTGCCATCTTGTAGCCATGCATGATACTACAGGAGCAGCAGTGGGGATGCAGGGCAATACCTTCTGCGTGGTTCCTGGCCCCGAAGGTCCTACTGGGGGATGCTGTTTTTGTGAACCGGCTGTGCTTGGGTACCGAGCAGATTTGTGTGGCCAGGGAGAATTTTCGACCCTGCTCCTTCCTGTCTCTGGTCTGTGGGACCTGGTCACCCTTGGTCATACCTCCCTTGTAGCTCTGTTTGGGAGATGCTTGAGGCAGGGATGGTCTGCACTGCCTCACACAAAGGGGCTGTGATCTCAGCTGGGTGCCAGCCCTGCTGCAGTCCAAGCAATGAGGCTGGTGCCTCCCTGCACTGTGGGACGTAGCCCTGGGCTGTGAGGCTGGGGATGGAGCACGTTTATGCCATGCCAGGCTGGAAGAAAGCAGTGCCCTGGGAAAGCAGCATGTTGTTGGGGCAGGGCAGGAGGCAGAAACCCACTGTCTGGGAGCATTTTTCTCTGTGGTTCTGTCTCCAGGGTCACAGCTCCTGTTTACCAAAGTTTTTTCAAGTCTGGGGACTGCCAAGAAGGATCCTTCCCACACTTAGCTGTGCCACTGGCTCCAGTGCCTGCCCAATGTGTCACCATCTCCGTCGATGGGACACCAGACCTGCCTCTGTGAAGGCCCCAGGGCCCATCTCACTGTGTGCACAGTCCACAGCAGTTGTTCTGTCTGCCATCAGGTAGCTGTGAGTGGATTAATAATTACTTAGTTAATAATTATATCAACTACCCAAGCAGGGTCACGTGTGACATTCTACCCCCTGTGCAGACAGCCGTGTCACTGCCATGCTCACGTGGTGTGGGGCTCAAGGTGCTGATCCTGCACAGTGCTGAGCAGCCACTGCCTGCATGATGTGTCCTTAAGGCGTGTGCCCCCAAGCACTGTGGGACAGGCGTGTACATCTGGTTATGGGTCTCTTTACAGGGGAAACGTACTTATTGCAAGCTGCACTCGGTTTAGTCACCATGTGAGTCAAATCTTGCTCACAAGCAAGTGGTGTTTCCCTGCAAGTCCCATTCCAGGAGTGGGACCATGGGGGACACATTTGGCTCTGGGGCTCAGCAAAGAATAGGTGCCAAGCAGTCTGGGGCTGTGTGTGATGGGCTTATGTCCCCAACATGCTAACCCCACTTTGCTAGTACCCAGGTGTTGCAGCCAGACCTTTGGAGATTGTGTACAACCCTGGGCTCATGTTTCTGCCTTACCCACACGAGCTTTGCCCCATCCCATACACCTTCAAGTTTCATGGCGCAGATCACAGCACAGTGATCACCACATGGGGCATCCAGGTGCTGGTTCCTGGCTCCTAACAGACCCTAAACAGTGACTGAGACAGACCCGTGGGCATCTCACACCTCCCCATAGATGCAATGGCCCTGCTTTGGCGCAGCCAGGCTGACGATCCAGTCTGGCCCCTGTGTGCAGCAGCCACAAACCCACCCGAGCTGTCTGCTGCTCCAAGTCATCTGTGGAGTGGTGAAGTTCAGCTTTGTGATCCTCCCTGGATGGATTGTCAGGATGTAAGAAAGCACATAAAAGGCCAGTATTTAACAGCTCTGGGTTTTATTGAAGCCACGTGCTTGCTCTATTTCTTCCTTTGAGATGTCATTGGTATTTGTGACTATGCTACAATCTGTTCCTAAAAAGGGCAAGGCTGTGTGATGCATTGTGTTTCTTCTCCCATAATGGTGTCTTAAGGTGAGCAGTGATGTATGGCTCTGTATCGTTATTTAAAACAGTGGCAGTAGCAGTACAGGAGGAGGTTCTTTTTTCTTTTTTATTTCGGCGTGTGTGTGTGTGTGTGAAAATTCTAAGCTCCATTAACCTTACTCAGGATAATCAGCCACTGAGCTGAGCTGGTGCTTCGTCCTGTGGCTTCCATCCAGCTGTCTTTCCGAGATGCTCCAATAACGTGGACTCAAACCATTGAACAAAAATCAGTGAAAGGTGTAAAAGCACATCCTGCATCCTGGGAGCCAAGGTACCATGGTGGGAGTTTGGCCCTTGCTTACTTAGGACCATTGTTCATGTGGTGTGCAGGATCAGTTTCAGATTTGGAAACAGTTTTCGCAGCCAGGATCAGCCTTGGTTGGGAGCTGAGAGCTGGTGGATTTGTCCAGACCTCTGTGGGCTCCTGTCTTTGGGGAGCCTTTTGGGCAGGCTTGTTTTTAGGGTGTGTAGAGAACCTGGGTGACCTGGTAGAGCATGTGCTCCGTGACCTCCGCAAAGTACTGGCAGCACAGCCATTCCTCCAGGCTGGGGCTCACCCTGGCCCCAGCCCCCTTCTCAGCAAACTTCAGCAGCAGCAGTGTCCTCTTCATCTCCACCCAGTTTCGGAGCAGGACCAGCGTCTTCTTGCTCTTGGCGAAGAGCTCCTGGCGAGGCCCCCAGAGCAGGACCTGCAGGATGCCCCTGGCCTGCTCGATGGAGACCCTTTTGAAGGGGTCTCGGTGGAGAAGCAGCAAGGCTAAACGCTTGAGTCCCGTGGAGTAGATGGACAGGGAGGGGATTTCAGGAAGCTGATTGCTTCTCAGGTCCAAGGCATTTTCCAAAGAGATGTCCACGTGCAAGATCTTATAGATCAGCATGCCTATATTCAGCTCATCTGCCATTGGGGTGAGGGGAGCAGCAGACCCCTCTGTCCAGTCCTGCTCTTGGCTGGTGGAACAAGGTCTTCTCTTGTCTTTAAGCTTGAACAAGTTGCTGATGAGCAACCTTGGAAGGGTCAGCCCCATGGATGCCTCCTTGTCCTGCTGGCTCCCAGGGGGACATGGGCCCTGCACCAACAGCAGGTTCTCGGGGCAGACGTCACCCTGCCCCAGATTCTGCGCCCTGAGGTGCTCCAGCCCCATGCACACCTGCAAGAGGAGGAGGCACGCCAGGCGCTCATAGTGCCCGGGGCTGCTCCTGTGCAGTGCCCAGGAGCCCTCCACAAACCCCGCCAGGGTCTGGTAGGGCACATCTGGGGATAAGAGGACCTGCAAGACTCGGGGGGTGGCAGGAGGGGCTGGCTCCTCTCCAGAAGGAGACAGCCCCTGCTTACTGGGGTGGCCCGGGAGCAACAACTCCCCAGGGATGTGGTCGGTGAAATGTCCGATCAGGCGCTGGATGCTGCAGTGTGCTCCCAGGAAGCTCTCCACCCTCAGGCTGCAGCAGCCCGGCTTGAGGACCTGTGAGGAGAGAAAGAGCAGGGACATCTGTGCCAGGAGAGAGCCTGGGTCCTGGGCCAGGCCACCACTTGGGTCAGGGCCACAAACCCCAATCCTACCCATGCATGGTCTAGGCTCCCCTGGACCCTTTGGTGCCTACCAAAACAGCCTGAAGAAAGAAATGGGGCATACAGAGGGGGGTGTCAGTCCTGGCTGAGCTGCAAAGCTGCTTTTTTGGGTCTCATCCTGCACTTCCAGGGAGCCAGCCCCACTCCCTGCCTGCTGGCACCTCAAGGCCTCATGCCAGGGCACTTGCCCCAGCGATGCCATCCTTGTACCTTGGACCTTTGGTCGCTTGAAACCATGGGAGCCCTCAGCAGCAGCAGCAGCGCCAGCTCATTTAGCAAATGAATAAGTGTGGCAACTTATTCATTTGCTAAATGGGGAACCTCCCAGCTAATGTGGGCCACCCCGGGGTCACATTTGCCTGCAGCCCCCTCCTGCTGCCCGAACTCCCCGCTTACCTTGGCTGCAAGCACCAGCTGGGCTTGCCTAAAAGCAAATCCCACGCGGAAATACCAGGCATCACCGCTCTGGCAGCATGGCTCCCGCTCCAGGATGATGAGCTCTGCCCAGCCCTTCCCTGCCAGCTCTGCCCCCAGCCGCTCCGGGGGTCCCACCAGACACTCCTGGGCTTGGGCGACCAGCCGGGCCAAGCTAGCCACCTGGCAACCCACCAGAGCTGTGCACAGCCCGTCGTGTCCCTCCAGGCCCCGCAGCAGCCGGCCCAGCTCTGCATCCCCTGTCCCGAAGGTCAGCTCCTCTGGGCTGGGTGTCTTGGCTTCCCCCGGGATGCTCCAGGCCTCACCCAGGCTCTGGGACTTGGCCAGGGGCTTCTTGGGTGCCCCGGGGGGGGGTGGAGCTGGGACCCCCTTCCTTGTGTGGCAGCAGGGTGCTGCCAAGCCATGGCATGGCGTCGCCGTGGTGGGGCCGCGATGGGCCCTGCTCCGGGAGGGACTCTGCTCGCTGCAGCTGCTTTTTTGGCAAGGGGGGAGGCAGGGGGTCGTGGTCGGGCTGGGGGGGGACTCTCCTGGCTCCATCCCCTCGGCTGGCCTTGGTGGGGACGAGGTGGGCACGCAGCTCTCCTGGGGAGGGAGGAACAGGGGGCTGTTACTCACACCGCTGTACCTCTCCAGTCCCAAAGCCATGCACAGAAGGGGTAATTGTTGTTGGGGCGGGGGGGGGGGAACAGCATAGTTCTGTCCCTGGGGGCTGCCTGGTTGTCACTCACCCACGTTGCTGTAGATGAGGGCTGAGGCAGGGCTCTGAGGCAGGTGTTCCCCTGGGGTGTCTGGCGTGGTGGTGGGCGGTGCTGGGCCCCCCAGGTCCAGGCTGGCACAGCGGGTGCGTGCTTGGCCCCCCAGGTTCAGGCTGGCATAGCGGGCGTGCATTTGGCCCCCCGCCTGCGCCACGGCCCTGCACAGAGCTGAGAGTCAGCGCTTGCCCCCCCCCTCCACCCACCAGGGGCTTCCGCTCCTCTCACTGCTAGCTCTGGGGAAGAAGAAAGAAAAAGGGGAAGCAGCAGCTGGGGCGGACATGGCTGTGAGGTTTGGGGGTAAAAGGCAGAGAATTTGGCCTCCCAGTGACTCCAGCCCCTGCACTGGGGGTGCTCCTATGGGGTGGAGGCTGCCTGGAGCTTTGCATGTGCTGGTGCATGGCTACAGCCATCATTTCATATCTGGCCTGGTCGGTGGCCATGAGGTGGATGCAACGATGAGGGAAAGGTGTAGGGTGAGAGCAGGAAAAGCTTTGGTTGCCCCACCTGCCTGAGCAGGGAGAGGGCTCAGGGGATCCCGAGGTCTGTGCATGAGGAGGGACATGCAGCAAGCCCGCGAGCACTGAGCAGGGACACAGAGCAGTGGGAAGGAGCCAGCCATGGGGTTTCACTTCTTCATCCTGGCCTCTGACCCTGCTGTTATGAGCGGTACTGAAACCATGTTGGCTTTCTTGAAACCCACCATTTCCTGCTGGCAGCATCCCTGTACAGCTCCAAGCTTTGGCACAGATCTCCCCCCTATGCATTATTGCCCTGCTGCACCCATGGATCTTGGTGTAAAACCTCGGGCTGGAGCAATCTTGCTGGGTGCAGCTGGGAAGGGCCATTCTGGGACACGTTTGCACAGCAGTTTGTTGTTACCTCTGATATTTTCTCGGCAGTGGTGGGGGTCTGGTGAGCTCCGTCTCCATCTCCTGGTGCTGCTGGGGCCTCCCTGTGTTCAGCAGATGCTCCTGTGCCCCATTCAGGGATCCCTCGTGCTGGCCATGGCCTCTACTTGCAGGAAGATGCACTTTCAAAGCACATTCCTCAGTGTCTAGCAAGCTTAAAATAAGTCCAAGGCTCAGGGTCGCTCCCAAGCCATCTCTGTGTCACCCTGGGGTGCTCTGGTAGCACTGATTGCACCACTGTCAGTTGGGAGCGCCGTGACCTGCTGCAGGTTGTTGCAATGTGTTTGCTTCATCCTGCTGCTTGCACATACTTCACACTTCTCCTCCTGGGTGCTTTCTGGATGGCAGTGGTGCTGCAAGGAGGGATTTCTGCTGTAAAACCTTCCAAAACCCTTTTGAATTCCCTGCTCTCCAATGGCTTTGCACTAGATGTACCAGAGCGGTGGAAATATTTATTTATTTATTTATTCTTTTTGTCTGGGATTTCCTGCAGCTGTTACAAATCAGGAAATTCCCCTTCTGGTGTCTGTCACCCCTAGGATGAGGTTGCTCTTTTAACACTCTGAAAAATGAAATTTGGGCTGTCTTGAATTATGTCCCAGCTTTAGGCAAACCATGGGAATTTCACCTGAGAGCCCTGAGGCTGGAGGATGAGCAGCCTTCAGGAGATGTGGTTTATACACAGAAAAGGCAACATAATCTGTATTTTTGAAGCTTGAGCTGGGACAAGACAAATGTCCACAGGACTGGTGGTGAGACAGGCTGGTTTTGGGGCTTAACTGGTGCTTAGCTGGTGCCTAATGCAGATAGCTCACCGATGGGGCCTCTTGTGGTGCATTTTGCAATTTTCATTTCCTAGACAGCACCAAGAAACATGCCGGGTTTGTGTCTGTTTGCCTGCAGTGCTCACCAAGCATAGGCCATATATTAGAACTGATAAAGCATGTGCTGGGGCTGAACTGTATTTTAATCCTGATTCAGGAGGATGTGCAAGAATGTGGGAGGTGTCAGCATGTGCTTTGTCCTTCCTGTGCTGGTCCCGATGCTCGCCCTGCTGGATGCAGTGGGCTCAGCTCCCGCTTGCACTGCAGAGCAGGAAGCTTGGCTTTGTACTCCCCCCTGCTCCACCCGGGGCTATAGTGTTGTAAAAATAAAAATAGAAATGGTGAGCATTTAAGATTCATCAGGATTCTGGGCTTATTGATGGTGTTTGGCAATGGAGTCAATATGTTTCCCCTCATCTTGGTAAGTCATTTATGCTAATGACTGTACAACAAACCATTTTAAACAACTGTAAATCTACTAGAAACATCAATTCTTCTCCTTAATAAATAATGTTACATTCAAGATAAACCAGGGACCATTAGGAATAAAAACCGCAGCATTAGTGACATGAATGTTCCTCTACAAAGCTAGGGAGAAGGCATCAGTCAGAGGAGCCCTGCAGTGGGCAAGAAGGGACTTTGGATTTTTGGACCTGTGACTTCAGGTAAACACCTCTAAACTGTTACTGGGAAAGCAGGGGGATGGTCACTGGTATTTCGGGTAAAAGGGAAATAGGGCTGTAAATGGGTCTAGCATTAAACCACATTGCAAAATTAAGTCTCCAGTTGTCAGCTCTGTGCCAACACAATTGTCAGCTCTGTTCCAACCACAAATGGCAAATTAAAGGTGGTAAAACACACCGGCAGCTGCTAAACGTGGTGGGTGTATCTCTACCCCTAAACAGAAAAAAAGTCACACAAAGATATTTTCTCCCCAAATTGCTCAGTTCTTGCAATTGCTAGAAAAGAGCAATTGCAGGGCACTGCCTGAGAGAGGGAGAGATTTCCCCGTG
The DNA here is from genome assembly GCA_011075105.1 of Heteronetta atricapilla. NCBI lineage: Eukaryota > Metazoa > Chordata > Aves > Anseriformes > Anatidae > Heteronetta > Heteronetta atricapilla. The sequence continues at coordinate 5,137,996 of CM021758.1, forward strand.
GAGCACCTCAGGAAGCTGATTTTCAGTGCAGCAGGAGGGGTTTAGGCACTGTTGGCTGACAAAATTTGCTGACTACCTTCTGCCAAAGTTGCCGAGCACTCAGCAGCTTTTGGTGCTGGCAGGGCTGGCAGAGGTCACCGCCACAAAGTTTTTTGTGTCCCCGCGCTCTGCAGCTGGGGGGTCTGGGGAGCTGAGGCAGGGAACTTCTACTTAGCTGAAATCTTTTAATTTATAAGGAAATTGGTTTCTCATCCCAACGGGGGATAAGATCTTTAAATGCACCTGCTGGAAAATTGCTTCTTTCTTCCTAATTGCCTTTAGTTTTTGGCACTTTTTCGTTGTTATTCTTAATATCTGGCTGCTGCAGGGACTTTTCAGGCCCATTTCTGGTCTGGTTTCTCTTGTCTGGGGTCAAAGCTGGTTTCTCAGCAGCCTTGGTCGTGGCAACTCCATCACCCTAGAGCTGCTGCAGGAACCATGGGGCTCAGCTCTGGGTCCCCTGAGCACCCAGACTCTTCAGCACAGCAACCCTGACGGTGAGCCTGACGTGCTCTCTTGAAAATGCATTTTTTTCCCCCATACAGGAAGTAAAAGAAAAACCCCAATTTCATCTTTTACACCCCAGTGTGCTCCTGTCCTCTCCAGTTGCAGAGGCCAAGGGGCATTTCCCAACTGGGACCACTGCTGCTTTGTTGCTGGTTGCACCCTGGGAGCATCCCCGAATCCCCACAGGGTGCAGGGTTTTGGGGTGTAGGGGTCAGGGAGCCATCCAGGGCTTGCTCTTCTAGCAGATGGAGGCATTGCTTTGCTTCAACACCCTGCAGGCACCCAGTGCCTATCCCAGTGACCATCCCAGTCCCACACTGAGGGGAGCCAGGGCTGTGGGGTGACCAAAGGAAGGACAGCCACTGAGCCTGGGAGCAGGGAAATGGGGTGTTTCTGGATGTTTAGTAGTCTCTTCACATCCCACTGCTGGGAACACAAGGACAGGTCTGCACCTGGGCAAGGCACACTGGGGACAGACAAGTGACTCATGGGGACAGCAGTGGCAGCTTGGGCAAGGGCAGGGATGGCCTTGTGTGAATCCAGCGTGTCCCCTGGGGCGGACGGGATGGGGAAAGGTACCCCACATATTCCTTAGAAGCAGAAATTTCCCCAATCCCCCCCAGTGCTGCTGGCTCCAGATCCCTGCCACAGCACCCACCAGTGCCTCAGTTTCCCCAGCCAGTGAACTGTGGTGCAGGCCCTGGTGCCTGGATTCCAGCCTCATTGGAGGCATTTCATGAAAACTAAAAGCTATGCTGTTAGGGTATGCTGGTATTTCCACGCTGCCCCTGGGGATGCCAGTGGTGCTTGGGGCTGCAAGCTGAGTTGGGGACTGTGCAGCAGAGGGAGCGGAGCTGCAGTGTGTGTGTGTGTGTGTGTGTGTGTGTTTTTGTGTGTGTCTGTGTCTGTGTGTGTGTGTGTCTGTGTGTGTGTGTGTGTGTGTGTTTTTGTGTCTGTGTGTGTCTGTGTCTGTGTCTGTGTGTGTGTACACACACATGCGCGCACTTGTGTCTGTGGAGCCCTTTAAGCCCCCCACCCAGTCCCCAGTTCCATGCAAGCAGGAGGGTGGGTGCAAGGCTTTGCACCCATCAGCTTCAGGGCATAGTTATAAACACTCAATTAATAATTAATAACAGATTAATAGCAGTGGCAGCTTGTTAACACATGCACATTAATCATTTATTAGTTATTAATATGAACTTTAGTACCCTCTGAAAGTTGTTTGAGCATCATTTATTAAGTGTTTTACAGGGCTGGCAGTGGTGCTCCCAGGTGATCGATAGGAAAGCCCAAACCCCCCCCCAATCCTGACCCCGCCAGGGTCCTCACCCACTGCCCTAATCCCTTTGGCTCCATCTTTGCAGCTTTGCCCTGACCTCCATCCTTTTGCGAGTGCCCAGTCTGAGCAGACAGTTGTCCTGAATTGAGCTCCAGGTGCCTGGGGTCTGCCCAAGCCCTTCTGTCTTGCTGGAGGCTGTGGCATGGATCCTGTACACGGTATAGGAGGGACCAACTGTGCAGGTAGCGATCTTACTGGAGGCACAGGGGGAAGAAAAGGTGAAAAACAAAAAGCAAACAAACAAAAATCACAAAATCCTAGTTTTGTGTTTTTCTTTTCCTTTTTTTCCCCCACAAATAAATTTCACATGCTCATGAAATAGAAGACTGTGCAGGTCTGCACTGCCAGAACCTTCCTTTGTAAATGGTGGGAGGTTTTTGGAGGTTTTGCAAGGTTTCATGCCTGACCCCTCCCACACACCCCCAAGGTAAAATAAATAAATAAATAAGACAGAGCAGGGTGATGTGGGTGGGACCCCCTGACACAACACGGCATGCACGGCGTGGGGAGTGTGCGGGCACCTGGCATGCAACCTGTGGTGAGGATGACGGGGAGTGATGGGTGTCTCCCCAACCCTGTGATCCCCCCAGCGTGGGCAGGGGAAGGCACGGGAGCACCCTGAGGAGCAGCTTGGGCCTGGTTTGAATGTGGCTGGGTGCTGTTTGGATGCTGTGGTCATCGGCTCCGCCACCCCCTTCACTCTGGGGCCAAGCTGGGGGACAGGGAGGCCAAATGTGCGCTGTGCCCATGGTACTATGGCAGGATGGGTTGCAGCGAGATGGGGTGCGGGGGATGACACAGTTGTGTCCCACAGAGCGAAGCTGTGGGGCTCTGTTCCCTCTAGCCCATGGCCCTTTGGGAGCTTGTGCCCAAAATTAATCCCCGAAAGGCCTGGGGGTGCTATAAGCCCTGCTCAGGCACACAGCTGGCTGCCCAGAGAGAGGGGACGTGCAGGAATGGGGACAGGGACAGCCCCTGTGTGAACACAGGGAGGAGGAAAGGGGCACAGTCCTTTCTGCAGCCCCCCCCAAGGAGCTGGGGCTTCTGCTACTCTACTTAAAAGATACTTAAAAGGGGTGAAAAAGATAAAACCACCTGAAAGCTGCAACCTGCACCCAAGCATGGAGATGAGCTGGGGGTTGGGCTCTGCTGGGTCCCATCCAAGCTCTCTCTCCAGCTGCTCCTTCTTGCACCCAAAAAAATACATCCCGAGGTAAAGCAGGGGTGGAAGAACCAGTGGGGCAAGGGACACGAAGCTGGGACAGTCCCTGTGGCAGCAAGCAGAGCACAGAGCTTCTGTCCTGTATAATTCAACTTTTCAAGCTAAAGAAAATGCCCTGCCTGCACCCAAAGCTGCCTTTTGCCCCCTTATGAGGACATCCTACTGTCACCTGTGCAGCTGCCAATGGGACAACCCTGGATCAGGAGCAGAAACGTGGGCACCACCTTGCACCCCAGCCCTGGGAGCCCTGGAGCAGGGCCCCAGCCCTCATCCCCATCCTGCTGCCTGGTGTCACCATCCCCTTGCTCCCCGCCAGGTTGCCAGAGCTCAGTCCCAGCCTCACATCCCCGTCAAGGCCAAGGCTGGAGAATGGCTTGGATGGATACGAAATGGGGCCTGGCCTTGCTGTGTGACTGCTCATTGTAATTTGAAAGCCTGTGGCCTCATTATTTTTTACCCATTTGTTTTCTGTTCACTTCCCCCACCGCCTTGTGTGGGGTACGGGTGGGACGAGTGGTCATTATTGCTTGTGCAGGAGCATCCCCAGCACCCATTTTTTCAGCTGCCCCTTGCTGGAGCTGCCTGGGTGAAGGTCCCATGGCATGGCCGTGTCCTGGGTTCTGGCTGTGCTGGGGGGGGGGGGGGGGCAGGAACACCCTGGTATGGCACCCCAGTCCTGTGTCGCACCGGAAGACTTTTCTTTTGGAAATTCATTTAAAAAAATTGTTGGAGAAAAAAAAAAAAAAAAAAA
>CM021758.1:5141953-5168914 GCA_011075105.1 Heteronetta atricapilla
ACCAAAAAAATTTTTCCAGTCTTTTTTTTTTTTTTTTAAAAAAAAAAAAAGGAAAAGAGGAAAAAAAAAGGAAGGATTTTTTTTTTTTTTTTTTTTTTTTTTTTTTCCCAGGTCGAAATGCTGCTGATTTCATCAAGAAATGCATAGTTGGTAGCAAAAACATCAGCTACATCCAGAGCTGGGATGGCCCCTGGGCAACCTGTGCCCTGTGGGGTCACTGTGGGGCTGGGACCATCTGGGTCCTTGATCCCAGACTCTGGGTACGTGCGGTGCTGGCCCTGCTGATGCCCCCGAGCAGTGAGGATGTCACCAGTGCCCCCGCACCCCCGGCTCCATCCTGCTGTACCCGTGCCTGGGACCGGGTGGCAGACAACATTTATCCTCTGGAGAGGCTCAGATCATCTTCATGTTGAATTTCCTGGCTCCTCCTTGGCCCGTGGTGGTTGTGGGACCATCCACCTTCCGGAAGGAGTACTCCACCGAGAAGTTGTTCTTGTGCTGCCCCCGGCCTCGGCTCCACACGAACAGGATCAAGAAGCAGAAGAGGACCACGCCAAGGAAGGTGATGCAGCCCATGGCTGTGGAGACCAGGATGGTCTTGAGATCCAGCGTAAACTTCAAGAAGACCTGTGTGTCATTGTGGTAGGTGTCGTTGAACTCGCTGAGGTACAAAGTCCGGTTGGTGTAGGGGGAGCCGTCGGCCGGGTGCCCCTTGACTGTTAGAGTAGCGAAGTAGGTGTCGTTGCCCCCCGCGTTGCTGGCGATGCAGATGTAGGTGCCACTGTCCTGCACCTGGGCAAAGCGGATCTCCAGGGTGCCCCCCCGGCAGCACAGTTGCCCGCCCTGTGCTGCGCGTGGTGATCATGCGGTGATGGGGGGACACCCAGACGATGGAGGGGTCTGGCTCCCCATCTGCCCGGCACAGGAAGGACACGGACTGGCCTTCACGGGCTGTGATGTGCTGCAGCTTTCGATCCCTGATCTTGGGCTTCTGGCAGGTGAAGTACTCGAAGAGCACAGAGTCGGGGAAGTCACGCAGGGCGTTGCCCTGGATTTCGGGCGGTGTGGAGCACATGGGCTGCTGCCCATCGAAGTTGAGCGTCTTCCGTCGCTGCAGGATCCAGAGGAGGCGGCAGTCACAGGCCAGGGGGTTCCTGTCCACCCGCAGTGTCTCCAGCGTGTTGACGGAGTGGAAGGTGCTCTCCTCCAGAGTGGAGAGAAAATTGCTAGAAAGGTTGAGCAGCCGGATTTGTCGCAGGCCGGAGAAGGCCTGCGGCTCCACGGACACCAACAGAGCACCCACAATGTGGAGCTCCTGGAGCCGGATGAGGTCTTTAAAGGAGCCCTTCAGCACAGTGCTAATGGGGTTGTAGGACAGGTTCAGGTACCGGAGGTACACCAGGTTCCTCAAGGCAGCGGTGGGCACAGCTGTGATGTTGGTGTAGGTGATGGAGAGTGAGGTGAGGTTCAGGCCCTGGAAGCTGGTGGGGGAGACGTCTTCCAGCAGCGGCCAGTTGTCAATCTCCAGCTGCAGGAGGTTGTAGAGCTTCTTGAAGTTTTGGTCCTCCAGTGCAGAGATGCTGAGGTGCCGGAGCCGCAGCACCTCCAGGTTCTGGAGGTAGGACAGTGACTCGGCAGAGATGGAGGTCAGGTTGCACTTCTCAATGGTCAGCTGCTCCAGGCCGAGCAGCCCTGAGAAGGCTCGCTGGGAGATGTACACCAAGTCATTATCACCCACCTCCAAGCTCTTTAGGTTTCGCAGGTCCTGGAACATGTAGTCCAGCAGGATGACAAGCTTGTTCTCGCTGATGTCCAGCAGGGTGAGGTTGGTCAGCTTGGTGAAGACCCCTGGGGGGATGAGCTTGAGCTGGTTCCCCCGCAGCCGCAAGGTCTGCAGGTTGAACAGGTTGCTGAAGGCACCCGGCTCCACATTGGTGATAATGTTCTCACTGAAGTCCAGCTCCTCCAGCAAGGGGTATGGGGAGAGGTCTCCTGGGTTCAGACAGCGGATGCGGTTCTTGTTGAGCTCCAGGATCTTGGTCTCAGTGGGGATGCCCTCAGGGATGGCGGTGAGCCGCTTGCGGTGACACACCACTGACTTGATCTGCGGGGCGCACTCGCAGCGGGCAGGGCAGGCTGCCACCCGTGGGGGGCTCAGGAGGACCAGGTGGAGGATCAGGACCGGGAGCCAACATGTCATGGTGTAGAGCATGGTCTTATGGACTCTCTATCATTCTCCCATGTGCCTAGAAGGGAAAGAGAGACGTGATGATATCAGCAAGTCCTATCAAGATCACCAGTCTGTGGGCTACAACCAGAAAATGCCTCCATTGGAGCACCCCAAACCATGGTCCATGGCCCTGACAAGGTCCCAGCCCCATAGGAAACCCCACCAATGTCTGCTTGTGGCCTGGGGACCATGCCTTATGCAAACACAGGCATGCAGCAAAGGTGGGACACCACGTCCTCCTTGCTTCCTGTGGTGGCAGCAGAGGGTTCTTGCCTGGGGTCCTGCCCTGCTGTGGCTGTTTGGCCTCAGTCCCATGGGATGGAGGATGCTTGGAGCCTCATGCAGGAGCTGGTCCTCCTGTCCCTGTCCTGCTGCTCTGTTCTCCAGAGTGGGGTGGGGGAGGCTGTAGGCTGCATGCTGAATCTTGGCAGATGATGGATTACTGCTGACCTGCTGCTAGCAATGCACCAGCCACAGCTCAGCTGCTGCTGCCCTCCTTTCAGAGGGATTAGGACCTCATCACCCATTTCCCTTTTCACTGCTTTCCCCTTCCCTGCTCTCTTTTCCCTCCTTTACCCCAAATCTGCCAGAGAAACATCCCAGCATTGGTGCAAAGCTCATCGGCCATCTCTCCTGAACCAAGCGCTGTCATTAACCTAATTAAACAGCAGGGCTGCTTGGATGGAGTGCTGTAGGCTGTTTCTGGGCTGCTACATGATCCAGCCTCGGGGTGTGCAGGGGGCTTCCCAACCCTCCTTATCCCCACAGCATGGGGAAGGATGCCATCTCTGTGGATAATTTCCAGCTCTGATCCTATTATACAATTTGAGCAATTTGCTGACAATAAACTCATTGCTCAGTGCAATTTAGGAGCCACAGGAGATTATCTTTTAAAGACTTCTTTTTGTGTATCTTAATTTTGTCACACTTCCCTGTCTCTCCAAGCCAGTAGGGTAAGCATCACCATCATCCTCACAGCCGCAGGCGGCTGGGAGGGGATTAATGTGGGGCTGGGTGATGCTGAGCGGGGTTCCCTTGTTGGGTGGGATTGCAGAGCAATCTGTCTCTGCTGCTGTCTCCACGTCCCAGCCATGCAACCCTGAAGCTTCTGGGAGGCATGCGGAGCTGGTGCCATGACCGTGCTCATGCCTTGACTTCATCCTTTTGGTCCAGGTGGCTCCGCTCCTCCCCGACCCTTGCACCTGCACAGGTGCTCACTCCCTGCCCTTGCTGGGCTGTGTAGGAAGGATGCACCCAGATATAACCTGCAGGAAAAGTCACTATCATTTATTAATAGCTCATTACTGCAATACTGCTGCATTCTCCAGGGCTTGCCTGGCCTCTGGGGAGTGAGGCCAATTAAGACTCAATTCAAAGGCCTAGATAGAGGCTCCTCTTCGCATTTAATTTGTTTTTAAAAATAACATGCCTGCTGCTCACCAGGCTGGGGAGTGGAGCCAGGGAAGCCCAGGCTCAGCACATTGCAGGCACAGCTGCAGGGCAGGACCGGAGAGGCTGGGCAGAGGAGCAAAGGTAGGCAGAGGCTGGGGAGGTGGCAAGGCTGCTGCCAGCCTTTAAGAGCACTTGCTCCTCAGCACCCAGGTCTCTCCTTCTCTGAATAAAGACCAGGAAAGAAGCTGGGCTTGACATTTCCAGGTTCCCCTGCTTTGACATCATGCAAGTACAAACACTTCAGCCAAAGCAACATCTTGTTTTACTCTTGCATCTTCTCGCAGAATTCAAAATGGTCCTGCTGGGGCTGCCCTCAGAAACTGCTGCTTGAGGCCAGGCACAGGATATTCCCCACTGGGCTCTGGGAGCGCAGCAGCACCTGGCAGCACCTGGCAGCACCTGGGGGAGTCACCAGCCATATGTCTAGCAGCACCCACAGCGTGGTCACTGCAGGACCCCTGCAGGATGGGTGCATGTGGGGCAGGATGCAGTGCTGGGGCCAGTGGGCACTTTGGGCAGGCTTGTCCCCCAAAAACACTGATGCTGCAGAGAAGAACAACAGTGTTGGGACTGTGTCCTTAATCACACGCCCAGGAGGCCCCACATGATTTCGTGGTGCTGGAGGCTGGAGAATCTGTGCATGTGCAGGGGAAAAGCTGTGATGCGATGGGAGCCTGGAGATCCAGAGCAATCCACCTGCCCTCCTGCAGCTTCAGAATGGTGCCTACAGACCCTCCCTGCTGCCAGCCTCGGTCCCTCCATATGGACCTCACGTCTTATACTCCGACCACCCCTCATCCTTCCACCAGTCCCCCTGTTCCCAGAGGCCCTCTGTCCAATTTGAGCTGCAGAAACAGTGCAACTGATGCTGGCGAGTGAAGGAGGGTAAATCAGATCTGAGATACGAGAAGACAGAAAACTTGGGGGTCATGGGAGGCCAGCGGTCTCCTTGCACATTGTTCTGATGAGGCTCTAGTGATCAGGCAATTAGCAAAGCAAGAATGAGAATAATTCAGCTGAAACAGACAGGAGGAGAGAGCTGGGTGTAGAAAGCAAGAAAATCAATCACCAGACCCATTGGAGAATTACCTAACGGAGTTATTCCTAATCCCATCAGAGTCTGGCTGGGAAACCAACTCTTCTGGCTCTGCGCTCCGGTGCACATGAACAGTTTTTCTAGGTCACTTCATTTCCAGGCTGCCCAGCACGGAGCCGGCTGCTTCATCACTTGTAGTGGGCACCAGGGCCCCATCCTGCCTGTGCCAGCCCTGTCCTGAGCAGCCGCAGCTGAAGGAGCCAGTAAACACTCTGGAGCTGGGCTGGGGACAATGGGAAGAGCCTGGTGATGCCCATTATGGGACTGGGATCCACCATAGGCTGCTCAGACATCAGATCTTGTTGACAACATGCCGAAAGCATGGGAGGAGAGATGTCTGAGAGAAGATGTGCTCCTTGTGGGTCACTGCAGAAAAAGCACAGCTTACAGGGGCCGTTGGAAAACCATAAAACCCTTATTTAGATGGGAGTTATTTTGGTGACTGGCAGCTGCTGCATCTTATGGCTCCCCCCGTGCTCAATGGCCTCAAGTCTCAGGGCCGGCCAAGGCAATGCTGGAGCAGCCAGGGTGCCCAAGCCTCCAGAAGGGCCAGGATTTACCCTTTCTGCACAGCAAAACCCACGGCTGACGTCTTCCTGGAGCTGCCTTCCCCCTGTGCTCCCACCCAAGTCCTCCACAGCCGCAGGACTTGCCGCTTTCCTCCCACGTGGAAACTCCCAGCCCTTGTAACTGCTGTGAGGACCCAGAACTGAGGATTCCCAAAAGAGCCGCGACACCAAGGAGACAACCCGAAAGAAGACACTGCTTATTTTTAGAGACAACCTTATGATCGTCAAGCATGTGGCTTAAGCAATACTCTGCAGGCAGCCACAGATTGGCCACAATCTGCTCTTCTTCTTGATAGACATCTTGTCTGAATCTCTATCTCCACAAGATGCTCCCTGGAGAGAAGACATTCAGAGACGACCACAGCGTTTGTTTCTGAAAGGTCACTGCTGCGGGTATTGGGGAATGGAGTGCGGGGCCCAGAAGAGGAGGTTGGTATGCCCCCAGCATCTTCATTTCTCTCCCGAGGTGGGTGACTGTGGCTACAGGCACTGACAGTGGTGGCCCCAGCAGCAACCCCAGGGTTATTTTTGGAGGATGCCGAGCACATTTTTGCTGTGTAATGAGAACTTGGCATTTGCAGAAGCCTTTTACCATCTCAGGTGGTAGCAAACGCAGCCTGACAGCCCGTGTACCTGGGGCTTTCTGTGGTTATTCCCCCCAAAATACACCATGTGTGTATTTTGTGTGGCATGCTCAGCTGGAGTACCATGGAAGGGACAGAGGGAGCTTGCCATACTCCCTGCCAAGCAGGACATCCTGAGGCTGTGCTGAAGCCAGTGACGGGGACACCCCACTGCCACCAGGCAGGGAACACCCACCTCCTGCAGACACAGCACCCAAACAGCACCCAAACCGACATGCTACCTTGCCACACGCCCTCCCAGGGAGGGGACCTTCCCTTTAAGACAGGCAGCTCCATGATAAATGAAATACAGAGGCAGGATGATTAATAACCACATAGGAACAACATACGCTGTAGTTACCCACCTTTCAGAGTGCTGATTAATGGCACTGCTCGGGGGCATTCAGACCCCCATTATATTCAACCTAGCTGGGTGTGGGGTCCAGCCTGGCCTGAGGATTTTGCAGCAGCCCGAGCATGTGCTGCTGCACACAGGCTCTGCCCCAGCCTCCCCGAGGGAATTGGCACCCCAGGAAAGGGTCCTGGCACAGGGTCCCTGGGATGCTGCGAGCCCCGGGCAGGGTGGATGGGGCTGGCTGTCCCCCACCCCATAGCCCCCCATGGGCACTGTGTGTCAGGAGGGAGCCGCATCACTGCCGAGGCTCTAATTGGACAAAACAAGCAGTCGCGCACGGAGGGGTGGCAGCTGTGGATCCACAGCTTCCGACCTCCTGGAAAACCCTGCTCGGGGCAGAAATCCCTGGCAAGGGGCACAGGGAGCAGCAGCCACAGACTGCCTTCCCTCCACCTTTCAGCTCTGCTCAGCATCAGTCCAGGGCTGAATGCCTTTTTAAAGACCTGTCTACAGCTGCTGCATTTGAAATGTTATTGCCATCCCAATTACAATCATGGGAGCAGCGAGCAAAGAAAGCAAAATGCCGTTACAGGGTGAAATAATGCTTGACATTGCAATCTATACCCTCATCCTGCTAGGCAGGGGAAAGATCAAACCAGCTTCACTCTAATAAGTTCTTGGCTGGGGAGGGGGGCAGGGGATCTTGTCCCAGCCCTGCCAGAGCCTTGTGGAGAGCAGCTCCCAAATACACCCTAATCTGGGCAGCAAAGTCTCTGGCAGGCACCTGCCACCATCTGCCTCTGGATGGATGTGGCATACTAGGGAAGGAAGTGGTATAAATTTGCATTTCTGGGGGAAAGCACAGGATATGGCCCTGCACCCAGGAGCTGCCCAGCCTGGGGGCTTCAGCTGCGCCACTCTGACGGCTCCTCCGGGCTGGAAGCTGCAGCAAGCGGAGACATTTGGAGCATGAGAAGCTGGCATTGGTCCCCAGATCTGCAGATTCAAGGCATCAGCTGCAGCTGTGGGACCAGGAAAGCATCTCTGTTCCCATCTGCAGCCCCAAAATGGCTCTTGAAAGCCAGAGTTCTCTGTGGCAGGGAGGCTGGGGGAACCCAGTCCCCAGAGCTCTGCCTGCACCTCCCAACCCAGGACCGTGGAGAGCTGGTGAGCTCCCGAGCCCTTGTCCGCCGCTCCATGAAGCCCATTCAGGCATCCAAGCTCCAGCCACGACTCCAAATATGCTTTTCTTCAAGCCATGAGTGGCACTGGGAACCCTGCTGCTGCCTGTGCAGCAATCCAGAGCCCCTGCCAGCACTCCTCATCCCCGCGAGCCCCAAGCACAGCGCTATGCCTTCCCTCCAGTCACTTCTTGCTCATTTTGGGGCTGCAGCAATGGGCAGAGTTTTCTCTGCCATTGCATGGAGCAAACATCGAGGCTTCAATGCAGTGGCACTGAGCACTCAGAGCTGAGAAGAGGAACAGGGATTTAATGCCCTGAAGCAGGACGGCCATGAGCACCCTGGGCATGGCCCCTGCAGCTGGACCCCCCTCCCCGTGCCCCTCACTCACCGTTCTGCAAGTCCGGGGCTGTGCCGACATCTGTCTGTGGTGCGCCATGTGAGGCCTGGCAGGTTTACATGGCAGAGCGTCGGGCACGGCCAGCCTCCGCTCCTGTGCGTAAAACAGCACAAGAGCGTAAATCCCCTCTCCACAGTGACCAGAACCCCAAATAACTGCCCCGAAGGCCATGGATACAGAGCACAGGCATGTCCCAGACAGGGGAAGCAGCCTTAGCCTTGCTCCACTCCGATGTATGATCTGGTCATTGCACCTCCCCTAATTAAATGTATTTATAAAATCAAATATAAATCACCCGTTTACAAACAGGACAGTTTCCGAGCAGCCAGCTCTAGGGTGCAGCGGGGAGGATGCACAATGCTCCCTGCATGTGGGGACCTTAGGCCATTGCAACCTCTGCAGCGGAGCTGTCGGTAGCTGCCCAGGAGTCCTCTTTTGAGGGAGACTTGAGCCAAGCTTACAAGCAAAAACCCCTATCCTGGGTCCCTGCTTCTCGGGGTGCAGAGAAGTGTTTCCAGCCCCAATGTCTGGCACAGGACACGGACCTCCGAACAAATGCCTCACTACAGCTTTGCCTGCATCAAGTTTAGTTTGCCTCTATCAAAGTAAGAGGGGATTTAAGGGCTCCCTTTTGGGGAAAATATAGCTTCCTCTGGTTAACAGATCACAAGTGGCCCCAGACTTCAGGTCTGATTTGACTGCATCCTGGGTGAGAACCCAGGATGTAGAGGAAAACAGCAGAGAAACAAGGGGGTGGCCAGACCCGGTCACATACAGCTCAAACCTACAAGTGCTCCTGGGGACATCCCTGATGGCACTGGGAGATGAGCCCAGGACAGCAGGTAATGCCTGCGAGGCGGGGCTGTCCTCTGCACCTCCCTGGTGCCTCCTGCAAGCCCCAGCTCCACCTGGACACTGCTCATGGACAGACAAAACACCTCTTTTGGGATCCCTGAAAGACCAAGCACATACCATGCCAGAAAACTGAAAATCACTCTGGCAAAGCATCGCTACCACTGAGCAGAAGACACAGCCACCTCCTGGAGACAGCTGTGAGCTGGTGAGTGCTGTGGTGTGCGATGCTGCTCAGGGATGGTCCCGGCTCACCCCTGCTCCGCCTCTGCGTGGCTGTCCCCCAGGAGTACTAGCGCCCATGTTTCCAGCAGCCGTAAGACAACACTGTCCCAGTTACACCCTTGCAGCTCCCCTCATCCTCCTGACATTTCCTTTTGGCAGTCATCGGCATGGACACCCCTGCATAAAATTAAACCTGTGCTTCGCACAAGGCCCCGATGGGGATGCACGCCTTGAGAGCAGCTAGCAAGAAAGGAGCAGCACTAAAAAAATCCCCCATTAGCAATAACAGCAAGGAGCACCCCCTGCTCTGAGATGTGCCCCAGCATGAGCCAAGGGGTGCAGGGGCTGGCAACACTCCCACAGCTTCGCTGGACCCCAGAGCAGGGGTGCGATTGCATTCAACCTGCAGTTAGCGAATGCCCAGGGGCATCGGGTGGGCAGCAGCCAGTGCCTAAAACAAGAGCTCTCCAAATGACCTAGGGAGACCCTGCCCTGCCCTCAGTGCCGGCAGGTGGACGTTTGCAGCACCAGCGCCGTGATGATGCAACTCAGTGAGGATTTTGTTGAGCAAATTAATCCAGCGTATGTGATTTGAGGGATTATAACCTTCTGAAGTGTGGATGCACAGAGAGTTGTTTCTGCTACACGTTGCTGGCAGCTGCAGAGCAGGTGGGGCTCCTGTGATGCCAAAGTAATGTAATAATTAGGAGGGAAGCTGCCTTCATTCTGCATTGTCGCAACACGTGAGGCATTTCTGAGCGGAAGTGAAGCACGGCGACAGAGCAGCTCAGCTCGCTGCTCCTGAGAGCCAGGTCTCTGGCAACTGGGGTGGATAAGGCAAATCCTGATCAGAGTTCCAGCAAGTTGGACGTGCCCCATATTTATTGCAATCCTGCTGAAACCAAATTGCAGTGAAGCTGGCAGCGACCAAACCCTGCTCAGCAGCCGGCTCTCCCCAGCTGCCTCTGCTCTCCTTGCAGGCTGCACAGCTTTGCCTCCAGCCCTGCACTGATGCGGATGTGGCCCCTACACTCGCATTAGGAAAAGCAACCGGACTTGGCTTAATAAACCCCCGCCTTTGTTACATGAGCCTCTCGTTCCCACACATCTGAGAGATTAGGGTCTCAACTGATGTTCTTGGCATTTATTTTTGGTAACTATTACGTCACTTAGCAACCTCCAGTTCAGGTTACTTTAGGTTTTTTTTTTTGTCTGCCAATCCATTTTAATCCCTGTGAAATGGGACCCACAAGCATGCTGCTGAAGTGGCCTGAAAGTGTCCTCTTGTTCCCACGTGCCCGCAGCTCCTGGCCTCTCATTGCCATCCACCCTGGGTCTCATCCCACTGCCCAGCCCAGGGCGGGAGCACACAGGGGCACAAAGAAGCATGCAGGAACGTACAGAAGTATGCAGGAGCACACAGGCAGAGCCTGCAGTGCACAAACCTGCAGCAAACACCACCAGGCAGCAGGCCTGGAGCCCTCAGGGTGCTGCAGGAGCCCCGTCCTCCTCCTCCAGGCACGACCCTGCTCACCAGGCCCCGCTGCCCCAGAGCACAGCAGCCAGGACCACAAAGCACATTGCAGCAAGCCAGAGACTTTCCTCATTAGTGTAATTAATGTCAGAGTTCCCAGCTGGCCAGGCTTCTGGCTGACCTTTACTTCAAGAGACGTGAACAACAAAAACAACTCAACACGGGGGCGACATTGCGGGCTGCTCATTTGAAAGCATCAGTGAAATTGTCTTAGTGACTTGCCCCCAAAAGAGGAGCCTGCTGCAAAAGTAAAATGGGATAATTTGGAAAACCACCACTGGGAGGAGAAAAAAAAAAAAAAAACCACAACAACTCTGCTCCGTCCATCCAAAGAAGTAGCCTGGCCAGCGCCCAGCATTTGCTTGTGAGCTTGGGGTGATGGGAGGGAGAGAACTGAAGAGGTGGGAAGTGGAGAGAGAGCAGTGCGGTTCTGAGTTTTGGGATGGGGACATCGTTGTGCTGGAGCCCCGGGGGCAGTGGTGGTGCTGCAGGAGCAAAGCCCAGCGTCCAGCACAATGGGGACGGCTCTGCCACGTCCTTAACTCATGGGATGCCACAGGCCAGCAAGGAGACAAACACAAACTCCTGTGGGATCACAACTCCATCATGACCACCACAACAAACAACCTGGACCTGGGCTTCCAGAGGTTGCCAGGTGTTTGTGTGAGGCCAAGACAGCCGGGGGGACCCAGCCCCAGCAGCGTGCACTCCCCTGGCCCCGAGCATCCCCCCACTGCACAACCCCATGAGCAGACCCTGAGGTGACATCCCCACAGCGCTGCATGTACAGGAGCTGGGATTAATGAAGACAGGATGGTTCTTTTTTTTTTTTTTTTTTCCCCTCCTCCCCATTTGTCACACTCAGTTAATATTCCTGCTTCTGGAAAAAGGTCACAATTTAGATCTCATTTATGTCACTTCATCTATGGTTTACAATTGCAGGGTCCTGCTTGTTTTGGCACCCTAATTAGAGTTCAATTACTGGGGTCCTGCTCTACCTCTCCATGCTGCTGTGATGGAAAGGAGAAGAGGTGGAGGTCCTGGCTGTGCAGCCTTGACAGGGCTGCCCATGAGGAGATATCCCATGAAAAGCTGGCCTTGTCCCTCTGGCAGCACGGAAGGAACCAGATGGACTTTCCTTCCAACATGATTTAAGTGGAAAAATACAAAATATTGTTAATTCTGGCTCTGTTGAAGGATTGGCATCCAGGTTGCCAGAGCAGGGGGAAAGGCAGAGCAGGTGACAGGTGGGTGAAAGAGGGCATCAAAGCCGGCTGTCCAGGCTTCTGGGTCTGGCCCCGCAGGCACAGGGATGCAAATGGGACAGCAAGGTGTGGAGACACACACAGCCACAGGGAGCAAGAAGCTGAGCAGTGTCCCCATGCACTGCAGGCATTCGTGGGTCTGTTCTTTGCCAAACACCATGTCCAGCACCTCAGCACAACGTCCCCCTTGTCCTGCCTGGGGGCTGTTAAGGGGTGTCCACATTTCGATGACAGGCTCAGTGCTCGGGCTAAAATGGGCCCTGTGCAGAGGGATGGGGACAATATTTGTTTCAAATGTTCTTACATTCTCTTCCTATTAATTATTTTCCCTCCTTTTCATGAACCTTCTTTATCCTCTCTATCTCCCTCTAGCAATGGTATCTGAGAGAAATGATGAATTTTTAATAGAAGGGGGTGGCACACAGAGGGAGACCCTAAGACAGAGATAAAAACCAGCAATCAATTAAAATAAACCCCATCATTGTGAAACCTCATCTTAGGGAAAAATCAAACATGGGAGGGAAACACGTGAGGGACCATGGTCAGGGACCAAAGCACCATGACCATGCAGAGCCACAGCCAGCAAGGAATCGGAGCTGTGGAGCGGGGACGTGCTGCCCACAGCCCACTGCTACCTGCCCAATGTGCCTAGCATCCTGCCATGGGAGCACCAGGATTTCCTTCTTTCAGGGGATGTTTCTAAGCTGTGAGCGGCTGGGTACAAGCATCAGCTCCCACTCAGGGCTGTGAGCCTGTTGTGCCAAAGGGACAAGGAGGCTGCAGGGTGTACGAGGATGCTGGGTGGTGCTCAGCTCACCTCCCCGCAGTACCTCCGTGTCACACAGCTGAACATAAAGATAGCCCCCATTTTCTTTTCTTGTAGACACAACCAGTGCTCCGGGTGAAAGTCCTTTCCCATGAACTCACTGTTTCTTAATAAAGCACAAACACTCCGAGACCTTGATACTGGGATCTGTCATTTTAATTCTCAGCAACACTTGTCCCTTTCCCCAACAGTATGCAGCTGCTGCTATTTTGGCTGACACGCTGGGAGCTGAACAAGGAGCTCTGGCACTACATGCCTGAACTGTTAAGACCTAAACAAAAGAGAATAGATGTGGCTTAAAAATAATAATAAATAAATAAATAAAACATAGGATGGAAAGAACCCCGGGTGCAAAGACTCTCACCACAGTCTGGATGCAGCATGAGTCCCAATGCACTTGCATTTGTGGATGCTGGGGGCATGACACAGAAGGACAGGGCTTACAGGCACAGGGGCTGCACATCACAGTCAAGCTCGTGGGGGCATGAAAAACTCCAGGGGATGAAGGCTGGCAGGACACTAGAGCCCTGGACAGAGCCAGTTCAGGAAAGAGAAGGGATGAAAACCCAACATCATGGGGAGAGGCTGCTCCTGGCACCACGCCGAGGGGTCCCACCTGCAGGGCTGAGCCCTTCCCATCCCTCACATCCTGACTGCTCCACTGCACTGGTGTGAGCATGCTTCTTTTTGTCATTTTCCCATTTTCATTTAACAAGAGGGAAAAATCAGTCCCTGGCCAGGGCTGGGAGCAGCCAGGGAGGACTCTGAGCTCTGATGGAGGGTCCATTTCCCCAGCAGGTTGCAGAAACCTGCTCCAATGCCCACACCACCCCTGGCCCCATGTCCTGGTCTGCCCCAAATCCACCTCTAAAATCCCGTGGCATGTTGCAAGCCTGGGTTTCCCAGGGCCAGCCCAGAGGGCCCAAAATAACACGACTTAAAGCAAAAAAACCTAAAGCAGGAGGAACCAGCATTGCTGATGGCTACCCAGTGACCACTACCAACAGCCAAGCCGTGTTCCTGCATCCCCTCACCACGTCCCTGTATCACATCCCCAGCCCTGCATCCTCCCATGCACTGCAGCCTGTGCCCAAACCGGCCGCGTGCACGAGCCAAGTGTTGGCTCCGTCTGAAGGTGCCGCGGGGCCGCCGCATCTCTCACCAGCTAGCAGCCAGCGTGCCTGAGGTGCTGCGGCTTTCCTGGGGCCGTGCTGGCAGTCCCAGGAGCCAGCCCTCGCTGCAGGTAAACCCTACATTAATACTTTGAAAATAGCCTCCCAATAATGCCCAGAGCCCAGTTGATGTTCCTACCACGGCAGGTGAGACGGCAGCTCTCGTCATCTTTTCCAAATGCTCTCGTGGGTTTTATTGCTTTACTTCATCTCTACTCAAATCTCTGCTCAGAACATTTCTGCCCTCACCTGTTCATTTTGGTGTTTTTCCAGGACTCACAAAGCAGCCCCTCAGGCTCAAGCAGCACCTGTGCATCGGGGCTGGTGTGGGTCTTCTGGCAGTGCCTTCCACCTCCACACTGCATCCCCTGCTCAGGGATGGCAAAGATGCGGCTTGCCCCCTATGCCCTTCTTGGAGAATTAAATCATCACTTTGCAGCTGAAGACAGACACAGACATGCAGCAGGACGTGGGCTGTGAGGGCGTATGAAATCACAAAGCAAGACCTCCAGAGTACATCCACGTATGGACAGAGAAACTGAGGCACACAGCACATTATATGTATTTTTCTTGCATACCACTCATACAGTGGGAGAGAACACAGTGTGGAACAAGCTCAAAGATGGCCTTGCTCAGCCCCACTGCCCCTTCACTAAGTGAAGCAGGATTTGGAGCTCGGGGAGATGCTGCTGGTGATGGTGCCCGCCTGGGTTGCCCACGCTGTGGTGAGCTGACAGCATGGGAATTACCGCTGCCCACACAAAACACATCCATCCACGTGCTTCATGTTCCCAGCGTTATTTCCAGGGCTATGGTAATGGTTTGCTCCTGTCCTGGGGATGCAAACGCAACGGTGATGCAGCTCATGTTTGCCAGAGGAGCCCACCTTCTCCGGTGGCAGGCTGCAGCCCCATGTCCTGCCCTGCTGTGTAGAGGTGTGGGGGCAAAACGCAGCCAGCCAACAACCAGAAGCTGAAAAGGCTCCATCGCATCCAATGGCAGCACTTTCAAGCCTCCAAATGCAAGAACACCCAGGCACTCTTGTCTTTCCATACAATCAGGCTCCAAATTAAATGCTTAATTCGGGCCTGAAATGCTGTTTGGAAGGGAGAGTGTGGTGATGAGGCTAGGACCCTGGAGCAATAGATGTGTTAGCGTGTGATGCAAAGCTTGACACTGCTAACAGAAGTAGACATTGCTGAGCTCCATACATAAAACAGAAGGAAGCCCACAGCCCCGCTAGCTCCAGCAAGGCATCAGCAGACGCATGCCCTGCGGGAAGGGACAAGATAGCAGCAGTGGTGCAGGACCTCCGTGCCCATGGCCATGGCCATATCAGGGATGTGGCTGGACCCTGGTGCCACAGGTCCCTTGCTCACCCTGGCACATGAAGCTACCTTCCACCCTGGGCCATCAACAGGGAACAGCCCCAGAGGGGGAAAGATAACTCAGTGCTTTTCTCTCTTCCTCCAGCTTACTCCCAGAATAAAAGCAAAATCTGCTGATGTTTAAGCTGAAAAATAACTCTCGCTTGAAGCTGCTTCGCCTCCTGTTTCCCTGAGCTGGTGGGAATACGACTGCTCCCTACGTTCAAGTTGTTCCTCTCGTGCTGGAGAGCATCGCCCCTCAGCTCAGCTGTGCCGAGGATATCCCATGCAAACCACAGTTTTACAACCTCTGAAACCCACATGAAACCTGAGGGATCGGGAGCCACCTCTCCCACCTCTGCCATCCCTCCAGCAAGCAGCTCTGCCTCTGCTCCCTCCTCTCTTGCTTTAATAAGCACCAAAGAAATGTCGATGATAAATAAATTAGCTCAAACTAAACCAGATCAATCACAGGCTGTCAAACTAGCATCTCCCTATCGGATCTTTGATTTTTTCTCCTGTTTAAAACACATGTTTCACGTCTCTTGCCATGACCCTGAGCATGCCTTTCTCCATCTGGCAGTGCAAGGGATGCTGAAGCAGAGCTTTGGGGTGCAGAGCCCTGAGCCCCCACGGCTGATGGGGCTGTAAGGCACAAACCCCCCTACTGGCATCACCCCCCATTTGTCACGGTGGTCAAATGGGCTCAGCTGGGGCAGAGCTGGGTGGTGCAGCACTTTGTGCATGGGTTGTCTCAGGGTTCACTGCCTGCACTTCTGCATTTTCAAGGCCAACAGCAGGATCTGCCCCAAGCATGAAAGACACACACAGATACATCGCAGCAAGCAGTCCTTTGGCTTGCTGGGAGCTGCTGGGCAGCTCTGCTTTTACAGTTGACTTAAAAAAAAAAAAAAATCCTGTTGATTTGATCACAAGAGACATTTGGAGGAACTTTCCCTCTCTGGATACAGCCTTCCTCATGGCATGGCCCCTGGAGCCGGGGAAGGCAGCACCCAGGGTGGTTTGCTCCTTACACCTGCAGGCAGCACATCCCCAGCCGGGAACTGGGCACGAAGCCGAGCAGCATGTGGGAGCTCCTGAGAAGGCCTGGGCTGATCCTCGCCAGGCCCCTGAGCATCCCCAGCCCATCCCCAGCCCCTCTTTGCTCCAAAGTGTCAGGTGTGGATCCATGTGCTGATATGCTCTGGGTGTATTTTGCAGTGGCTCTGCCTGCTTCTGTTATCCTCTCTGCTTCTGTTATCCTCTCTCCTCCTGTTTGCTCTTTTCCTTCCCCAAAACCCATCTCTGGTTCAGGCTGGGCATGAATTTAAGGAGCAGCTGCTCTTCTGCAATTGCTCCCTTGCACGAACACTATGGGAATTAGAACATCTTTTGTCAGGTTTTAGCTCAATCCACTTTGTGAGTGGATTAGGAAACTGGTACAAGAGTACTCTGGGTCTGGAGCAGGAAGAGGCAGGCTGCTATTCTGGAACACAATAGGAGCCGCGTATGCTGTGTCTGCTGCCTGCTCCATTTCCCTGAGAAACACAACCCCAGTAACACTCGCGTTTAAATCAACCCTGGGATTTTTGGCAGGAGAATCTACCTAGCCCTAAAATCGAGGATGCTGAGAGCGGGGATGGGCAGGGCCCTGGGGTGGCAAGGAGGACCCGGGGGGGAAACAGGAGCAACGGGAGGTGGGGATGACCCTTCCTTAGGCCGGGGGGTCTGCTGAGGTCTGCCAGGGAAAGGCTGCGGGGGGCTGCAAGCGGCTCCCGCCCGCTCTGGCAGCAGGGAGGCTGCAGGGACCGGAGCCTCCGGAGCGCAGGGGCCGAGGGCAGAGGCTGGAGGGAGGCACGTTCCGGCTGGAGGCTGCCAGCGGCACCTGCAGCTCTCCGCGCATCCGAGGGCATTCAAACCACCGCACACAAGCGACCCCCTCCACCCCGCCGCTCCCCTCCGTGCCGAGCCCTCTCCCCCCGCCACCTACGGGGGGGGCCTCGCAGCCCCGAAGGGATCCGGAGTGGGGTTAGGGGCAGAGGCGGGCAGCGGCCGGGAGGACCCCGGGGGATGCGCGGCCGCCCCCGGTACCCACGCGCGGCTCCCCGCGGGGCTCTGCCTGCCCTAGCACGGCTCGACTTGCCCACCCTCCCCGGCCCCTCCGGTACCCGCACTCACCGCTCGGCTCCGCTTCCCCGGCTGCCCATGGCGCAGGAGCGGCGGCGCGGGCAGAGCCGCAGCCCCGGGGGCGGCGCGGCGCTGGAGGCAGCGGAGGCTCCGGCCGGACCCCGGCCCGGCCCCGGCGCGTCCCCGGGGGGCGGTGCTCGGCGCCTCTCCCCCCACCCCTGCACGCGGCGCGGAGCCGCCCCCCGAGACCCGCGCCGGCCGGGCCGCCCTGGGAGTGCGGACTGTGGGGGGCAAGGGACGAGAAAAGGGGGGATAACGGGATGGCAGCGGGCAGGGGGAATGCGCAGCCCCCGGTTGTACGGCGAAAATGCAGGGGCGAGAGCGGGGTGCACGCCCCTTTGGCAGGGCAAGGAGGGGTGCGGGTCTCCCCCCAGACCCACATCTGCCTGGGTTCCCCCGCCCTTCCCCAGCAACCTCCCAGTGCCCCCCCCGAATTTACGCCCTCCCCCCGCCCTTCATCACCCCGCCTGGGTGTCCACCTCGCTGTCTCCCTCTCTGCACCGGAGGCTTCATCCACATGGGTGACTGCAAACCAGCGAGGCCATTTCCCCGCTATCCAACAGGAAAACTGGGGTGAACAGGGGGTAGATGGCTCCAGGAAGGAGCACTGGACCCCCACATTCACAGCCCTGTGTTGGGGTCATACCTCACAGCAGTGCCGAGCTCAAGGGCAGCCCTGGTAGAGCCGGGAAGATTCTCAGCTCTGCACCCCATCAGCACCCCCATCCCGTGTGGGGACAGCACTCACCATCAGCCATTCCTCCCCCGAGCTCTCTGGCTGCTCCTCTCCAATCCCATTAAAGCCTCCCACAAGTGGGGATGGTTTGGGGATGGTTTTGGGGATGACAGAGGCCAATTGCCTCCTCGGGGCTAGTTTCCTTCCAGCACAGAATTGCGGTTGCTCCGTATCCATCGATGCTTGGTGCAGGCTGCTCCTTTCTGGCCCCGGTGCTTAGGGAACATGACTGCTGAAGTGCAAAGCCCTGTGTTCTTGATCTGTTGTGTGACAGTGGACAAGCATCACCTGAGATCTTCAGTTACATTTTCTGTATCTGAGAGTGGCTTTCAAGCAGGGTTTGGCAGCACATCCTCCATTTTAAGGATGGGGAAACTGAGGGACAGACACCAGGGTTAAGGAGCAAGGCACAGCCCTCAAACCCAGGCTGATTTAGTGGTGTGGGCTCCCTTATCAGATGTTCTTGCCTGAATTTGCTCCTTTTGTGCAGGATGCTGCCAGGAGAAATGCCAACAGCTCTCCTAGCTTGGGTGTTTTATCAGAGCCACTTGCAACTTCCACCCTTGCTGCTGTGCTGCAGACCAGTGCTTCTGCTGATGGAGATTACTGGCTGCTTCCTACTGCTCATTTGCTCTGGGATGTGGATTTATAATTTCATTGCAGACACAGGCATCTCAGACTTTCCCATTTGAGTTTAATCCCCAGCCTCATCCCTGGATCTGCAGTTAAAACCAGCAGATTTACACAGGTGCAAAGGGATCTTGTTGCTGCTTTAAATGATAACAATTGAATTGATGTGCCTAATAAAAGATGAAAAATCCAAGCATGAGAAATGCAGCTGTTTCAGTTGGAGATGCATTTTTAAGAGGCTGGTGTGGAAGGTGTGGGCGGCTCTGGAGCAACCCATGTTTCATTTCAGTTCCCCAGGCTGAAAAGGTGATTCTGGCTAATTTGAACCTACTCATTAAGCCACTGTTTCAAAAACACAGAGTCAATTAAACCACCTTCCCCCCACCTTCGCTCTGTGGGCCTGCCTTGCTCTTAATCAAGGGATGGGGGGAATTGCAGCATCCGTGTGGTGGGGAACAAGCACCGAGTTGGTTTTGGCTGATGGAGGCGGCTGCCCTCCTGCTGCCAGGTGGGGGGATGCTTGGCATGCATGACCCCGAGAGCAAAGGGGCCCACAGATGTCAGCATGAGCCAGGCTGGTGGGGAGTCCCTGGGGCAATGCAGGGGCAAGCAGGGCTCAGGGAGTGTTTCTTTTCAGAGGTGCTGTTCTGAGCCAGTGTTGGGAGCAGCTTGACAAGTTATAGTGCTTTCTGGGTCATTTTCACACAGACTCAGCAAAATGATTAAAATTAAAAACAAATAATAAAAAGAGAGAGAGAAAAAATCACAGCTGCTCTAGCACACACTCAAAATCCCAAAGAGCTTTTGGCTGAAAAGTGCTAAAGAAAAAAAAAAAAAAAAAAGCAATAAGCAGAGGTAAGCTGCCTTTTGGTGCACCTTGCTGTCCCGCTGAGGAGCAGAACAGCTTTCCTGATGCAGCTGGTCCCCTGCCAGCCCAGATGCAGCAAGTGGCACTGCCAGCTCTGGTGACAGCCAGGGATTCCCCCCCCACTTAGGGATGTAGTGGGAGCCACGTACTGTCTATGGGCTCTTGGCAGTCATTAATTGTGCCTAATGAAATCTTGAGGAACTCACAGAAGGAGCTGCGATCCCCACAGCCAGTCCAGCAGATGGTGTTGGACCCCGCAGAACTCGGAGTGTAGGGGGGGGACAGTTCATTGGGATCCCCTTTGGCGCTGGGGGAAGAAAGGCTGGAGCTGTGCGAGAGAGCATCAAGGGGGAGCATCCCCAGGGCACTGCCCCTGCACCAGGACAGGGCAGTGGCAGCCAAAGCCCTGCCCATGGGGACCGGGGACAGCAGTGTCCTCAGGACTTGTCCCACCAGGGCGGGCAATGCCTGGCTGAACCCTGCTCCATCCATGCCCCAGTGCCCTTCCCTGGGAGCCATTTGCTGTTGGGGGGCAGAGAAGGGGGTTAATTCCCAGCTCCCGGATTGCTGGTCGCCTGCTTTGCAGGGACGCAATCATGAGTGGAGAGTGACACCGCATGGCCAGAGGCAGCAAGGCCCTGGGTGCCCTGGGGACACCAGCCTGTGTTTGCCCCCCTCCTCAGGCTGGGAGGGCAGGAGGAGCATCATGGAGCATCCTCTCCATGTGGGCCGAGGATGGATGAGTAGGATGAGACCCTGCAGCACCCAGCTGTGAGATGCCACGGGCTCACTCCAGCTGGCACCCCAAGCACAGAAACACCCAGACCCATCGGTGCAGGGGTGGTGGTTGCACCCCAAAACGCACTTTCCCCCCACTGCATGGTGCCCGTGTTCCTGGATTTGGGGAGCGCAGGACAGGGACAATGCCACCATCACCAACCACCACCCCATCGCACACTGCAAGGAGTGTCCGTGACCTCTGCTGCATAGAGCTGGTGGCGTTCCCTGTACAGAGCCTGACTCCATGCAGCTCTGCCCTGACCCCGTTGTTTCTGTGGCTGTGGCTTTGATCTGCTTCAGAGCATGAACCCCCGGGGGAAGACATCTCACCTTGTATTTACCTACAAAGCACTGGGCAGACGTACCTGCTCTGCAAACACAGCAAGAGCTGATGACTAATCCTCGTTACTTTTAACAAATATTTGGTAACTAAAATAAAAGTTTCTTTGCCAAACACCTGCTGTTCTGAGCCGTCCCCAGCAGCAGCACGGTCAGGCAAATGGTCTTAATCCCCACGGGAAGGCAAGGGACCTTTCTTCCTCCAACTATTGTGGCTTTGTGTGACAGCAGGAAGGGATGGAGCAATCTGGTGCCTGGCTCTCCGCCGGCCGTGTTAGGGCCCCTGGGCATCAAGCACTCAGATGTCCCTCCCTAGCAGCCAGTCAGCCCAAGGTGACAAAAGGAGGATTTCCCCCATTCTCTTTATTTATGGCCTTGTCCCAGTTCTTGCAGAGCTGCTGAGCACTGGTGTGCCCTGAACAGCCAGTGCACCTCTCGTCCTGCCCCGGGAGAGATGACACACGTCAGGGCTGTGCCCCTGCTGCCACCCAGTGCTGTGGCCTCATTGCAGGGACATCGCTTCTGCAGCCACTTCAGGAGCCCACACAGAACCTCAGCCCCATTGCTGCCACCTAAGCATGAGGCTGTTGATTTACACCGCTGCAGGGAGACTGGTGCTGCCTAGCTCATTGCTCATCCCTGCAGCCAAGG
This sequence comes from Heteronetta atricapilla, assembly GCA_011075105.1. Lineage (NCBI taxonomy): Eukaryota > Metazoa > Chordata > Aves > Anseriformes > Anatidae > Heteronetta > Heteronetta atricapilla. The sequence goes on from CM021758.1 coordinate 5,163,292, forward strand.
GGTGTCTGTTCGCTGTGCAAATGCAGGGAGGTGCTCCAGGCACCAAGACAAATTAATAGGAGAAATTTCTGCCAGCAGGTGTGCCCGGTTCCTCCTTCCTGCTGTAACCTCAGCTCTGACTGACAATGGGGCTTGGAGCAGCCTGGAGTGGTGGGGTCAGGGCAGTGACACTGTGGGGCTCAGAGCAGCATGGGGTGGAGAATCCCCAGGAACTGTCCCCATGCAAGGAACATCAGCCTCTGAAATCCAGCTCTGAGCACAGACAGCCAACTCAGCCTCTTCCCCAAACCCACCCTGCACTGCCAACAAACCCAAATTGCACCTTGCTCCAGCAGCTCTGCCCCCAGCAGTTCCCCCCTGGGTGCTCGACGCTGCAGTTATTCCAACACCAGAGTCAGCTCCCCTTCCCGAAGCACCAGCCATGGCTTGGTAACAGCAGCAATAACACTCAAAAGCCCTACGTCTGCTCCAGGGAAACTGGGGCTCAGGAGGAGCAGCAATTCCTCCGGGAATGCCAAGGGGTGAGTGAGATGGCTCCAGATCTCTGCTCTGGGGCTGGGCAGTGCCACATGTGCCTGTGGATTCAGGTAGTGTGCAGGCAGGAGCAAGAACAAGTGTGCTCAGGCAGCAAGCCGGTGCTTCCCACACACAATTTCTCTTCCCATTCCCCCTCTGATGTCACTGCCCTGCCTGGTGCAAACCCCGTGGGATAGGGCAAAGGGGCTGGCACTGTCCTCATGGGAACCTAGCAGCACAAAACCAGCCGAGGCTTGGGCTGAGTGCACTTGGGCATTATCATGCACAGCCTTGCCCTCCTGGTGCAGGGCGATGTGATGAGCCCCGCTGGTGCAGCAACTTCCTGCAGGACATCGCCTGCTTCCCCCCCTTGCTCCCTGGTTCAGCAGAAGCACCGGTGGCTGCTCAATGGGTCCAATGTCCCTGCTCCAGCCCTGACTAAGCCCATGCAGGGTCTGTGCCCACACATCCCATTGTTCCCTGCCACTAGAGAGCCAGAGGTGCCCTCCCCACCTCCTGCCCCATCCCCCGTCGGGATGCATCCTGATGTGATGCAGCCCACGTTCCCCTTCCTGCAGCTGCAGTGTGTGGAAGGCACTCCAGCCCCCGCAAGAACCCTGCCTGTGTTTATCTGAGCATGACATCGAATCCCTCCCGGCAGCTCCAGGCTCGTTTTCAAATATCATTAGAGCCGCTTTGCAGGCACAATTAGGATTCCAGGCACTGCAGTGCCTGGACAGCAAATGTGCCATGTGCACCTGTGAGACAGAAACTGTCCCCGGTGCATCCCCTGCCCTTGCCCCTGTGGCCCCATGGCTACCCCTATGCTTCATGCAGGCAAACCAGGTTCTCTGTCCTTAATTCATTAGCTCCAGCTGTGGCTGTCCGTGGCCTCTGGTGGCCCTGGGGTTGTTGGGTCACGCCATGCAGTGGCAAGAGGAACCCAACGCTGTGCCCATTCATTGCACTTGCTAAGCTCCTTGGGTGCTCACCTCCCTGCCTCAGGACCAAGGCAGCTGCCAGGGCCACCAGCTAAGAGAAGTCCTCCTCATCTATTTCTAGTCACTCTCTCTCAACTCTGCAGCATTTCTGACCCATCTGTCACTTCACAAGATATCATCTCAGGAGAAAAGCTGCACTTTGATGTAGCTCACACAGGAATGCATCCCCAGCTACCACCAGATTTCCCACTTTGTGGGAAGACACTAACTCTGAGCACCAAAATCCCCAAGGAAAGGCTGCCCCAAGTGCATTGAGTGCAGCACATTGCCACCACACGAGACTGGGAACCTGGGGTCCTGCTTTTTTTCAGCTCCCTGCCTTCACTCCACGTCCTCTGAGTGGGATGGGAGCCATTATGTTGAAAGACAAGGCAAATTATGCTGGCATGCAATGATGGTAGATCTGATTCATAAGCCAGGAGGGTTTTCAAAGTCTAATTTGGGATGAAAGACAGATGATGACTTCTTTAGTAACCAGGAAGACTTGGGAAACTTCAACTTTTCTTTGAGGAACATGTAATTACTTTCCAGCTTAGTGCTGTTCCTAGGACTGTCTAAGAGATTGGCTTCTGAAGGACAGAGAAGCTGTCATGGTTAGGAAATGGGTTTTAAATGGGAAATGGCTTAAACTTTACCAGAAAGATCATCCCTTGACCTCATGTAGATCTCCAGGAGCATCAGCCAGCACCAGCTTGAACAGGGCAGTTTCTTCCCTAGGGAATCCAGCTGTTGGGAAGAGTTTCACAGCCCATGCATGTGCATTGGGTTTATGAGGCACGGGTGTCCATACAGCCCCGACCTCACCCATTCTGCCCACACGGGGACTGTGAGATGGAGCCGTCCAGCTGCCCCAAAGCTAAGCGCTAAGTGATGCTTCGAGGCTCCGTGCATGAAGCCCCTTTCTCAGTTGGGCACAGTGGGAACCAGCTGGGCTGCTAAGGGCACACTGGTGCACAGATGAGTGTGTGTGGCTGTCAGCCCGGGCCAGGCATGGCATCCACATGGCTGGAGGGGACAGGGGCTATGCTCCTGCAGCCACTGGGGCTGCAGAGACATTTCAGAGAGCATCAACATCGGAGGTGAGACTGCACTGGGCACCAGGCCAGCGTTATTAACATCTCGCAGGCAACAAATCCACCCACGTCCTCCACATAAGGAAAAATTGTTTGGAAACAAGGGCTCTGCCTGGCACAGGGAGCTGGGGACATCCAGTGCCCTGCGCCTCCCGGCCAAAGGTGCCATACTGGGAGGATGCCAATGAGTAAGTGAGCTGAATGCCCACATCTGGGCATGGATGCAAAGGCAGCCTGCCCACTGGCCCTGCACACTTCAGGCACTGGCAGGAGTAGGGCCGTTGCTCCCAAAGGACCATAGGACAGAATTAGGGTTCTGGGCACAGGGAAGCTGTTGCTGGCTCTTGCATTTTCCCAAGCTGTTATCGCTGTTAATGTCTTGTAAGCAGGATAGAGTGAGGCAGGGCAGCCCCCCAGGCTCACCAGGATTCACTGAGGGCCATTGGCCAATGGCTGCAATGCCGATACAGTGGTCCCTGCTCCACCTTGCAGGGTTCATCTCACCTGCAGGCTCTGCTCCAGCACAGCAGCTCCCCTTGTTCCTCCTCATGCCCTGCCCCTTCCATAACAAATCTCACAAACTTTATCCAGCTGAGCTCCTGCATTTGCTGAAAGCTTGCGTGTCTCATCAGCATAAACGAGAGGAAGAGAAGGATGAAACTAGTTAAAGCAAAGTCCCAAGGAAGCGTTGTCTCATTACTCTCCACATCTGACAAAAGCTACCAAAGCTGCATTAAACTTTAGAAGTAACAATAATTCATCAAATTTCTGCCATCATTAATCCCGGGTAATTGTTTCTATAATTAAAAGCCCCATTGTGTCTTGTCTCTCTAATATGATTTATCAGATGGGGAGCACTCTTGCATGAATGATGCATGGCTGTTGGGAGGACATCTGCCTTTGGGCTGCTTGCATGCAAGAGAATGCAGGGAGGCTGCCTCCAATGCCAGCAGCTCCCTTGTGCACCTCATGGCGTTCAGCCCCAGGATGAGAGCCCACTGGGGATCAGAGCTCCTGGCCTTTGATCCACAGGTGAGCTACAGCCAAGGAGCAGCAAGAGAAGCCACCTCAGGCCCCAGAGCTGTTGGGAGGGCTGGGTTTGTTTCAGCAAAGCTGCATTGAACCTTGAGCTGATCCAGGCATGACCCAAGGGGTAGATCCCTATGTCGGTGATTATTTAGGTGGTCTTTCAACTCCTTCCATGTTACCATCCCTGGAGCCAAGGTGGGAGCTGGCTGGAGAGCACAGTAGAAGATTCAATCCAGGACAGTTCCTCAGTTGCCCCGAGCTGTTATCAGCATACTTTGCACCAGACTTCTCCTAAAAAATCATTTTTGAAAATAAAGCCAGGAGCTACTAAGAAGGCTGGAAGAGCCATAGAGGTCCCAGAAGGCTGCTTACCTCCTTGGGTGACCCACAGGGAGGGGCACAGCCAGACCAGAGCTGGAGTAGGAACACACCTTGGCTCTCAGCATTCCCTACCACCTCCCACTTCTCTAAGCTAATATTTGCAGCATCTTAAATGGAATACAAATAAATAGAGCACTTTTTGGAGAGTGCATGGATGAAGGATAATAGGACCTGAAAATTACTCTCTTATGAGTCACCTCCCTAGTGTATGTGCATGTTAACACTTGCAGCATGCTCTCTTTGTTTTCCAGAGCTTTCACCGGGGGTTTGGCTGGGAAGGCACACACGTGGGAGGCACTGCTTATTCCCCACCTCAGCTGGACATCACCATTAGTGAGTGAGTGGCGTAGCCCACTGCATCTCATGACTGTTCAGTTGCTTTGCTCACAGTGTGACATGTAATAAGTCTGCAGACCTCAGCTCTTCTGGACACTGGCCTCCTGCTGGAAAGCAGCCTCAGCCTCCAGCAGAGCACTGCTTTCCCATTGCCACCCAGCTTTGACCCTGGTACAAGAGATGACAACCAAGCTGGCAGCACAGGTATTGGCTTCCACCCCCTGGAAGTCTCCAGAGCACACACAAGTCAAAAGTATTTGGCCTAGAAACGGTGCTCCCCTCAGGTAAGGGGCCTGCTTCCAGCAGCACTGCTCACAGCCTGGAGCACTCCTATACCAACTTGCACACCAGGGGCAGGAGGGCAGCTCAGTTTTGGCTGCAGCAAGAGGTTGGACCACTCACACCTTTAGCTGTCCCCATCTCTGTGGCCAGCTCAGGGCGGAAACACTTTTAGTTGCTTAAAGCAACATCAGGCTCTTACATCCAGTTAAGCTCCTGCTGCAGTGGGTCATGAGGTCAGCCCATGTGGAAAGCCGGTGCTGGCAGCTCCCTGGAAGGGTCTCTGACTATGCTGAAGTGCACCACTGGTTGTAAAACCACCGCGTTCAGGGCAGCCGCAGCACTCGGAGAGCAGCTGCCTGCACTGTGGAGTGGAACCAGCCAGGCCTTCAGTGCAGCCCCTCAGCACAGCCTGGAGCTCAATATCACACAATAAAGTGGGATTGATCATCTGGGAGGCATGGGCAGGAGCCTTGTGTAGATGACAGTACTGAGAGAGCACCTACCTGGGGGGCAGGGGGCTTGGATCTCCTCTGAGCTGTTGGAGGCTGAGTGGGACAGGAAGGGCACAGCCTGGGGGGTCCCCCCTTTGCCTGCTCAGAAGGATGCTCCCAGACCACAGATCAAGAACAGGGACAAGGGAGAGGAAAGGAAAAGATGCTTGGAGGTGCTTAGCAAAGAGAGACGCCTTTCAATAGAGGGAGACGGCCCCCTGTCCCCATGTCTAACTCTTAATCCCCACATTTCCACCCAGCTGTAGCACAAGGAGGGGCCGAGTCCCCAGGAGGCATCAGGTCCTGTAACGCCCTGTGGGTGTGACACCGTGGCACCACCGAGCCACCCTCAGCATCCTTCTAGCCACAAATCCACCTTTGTGTGAGGTACGAGCCTTGCCCTGCTGCAGCCAAGCCAGCCCCAGGCACAAGCATGTATTCAGGGAAGTTAATCCACAGTGGTAGGAACTAACAGGGGGTTACTCCTCCGTCCCCTCCAGCAGGGGTGGCCCCG
>CM021758.1:5169014-5208540 GCA_011075105.1 Heteronetta atricapilla
CCCCCCCGGTGACCACAGAAGCACAGTACAGCACATACCTGGGTTGGATCCAAGGTGAACACTCTGGATTAAGCATCTCTGCAGCTCGTTCTCCCTCCTCTAAGCCATTTGCTGCCTTCATATTCATTTGAGGAAGGCTCTTCTCCCTAAATCAGGGCTCAAGACCCAGGGAGGATTTGGGCATGCCTCTCATTGCAGACAGGTGTGTCCAGAACTGATCTGCAGGTGAGCTCAGAGCCAGGTTTAGTGCTAGTCCCTTCCTCACTACATTTTGAGGCATAATGGCTCTGTAGTCTGGCACTCAGACAATGAACAAGGCCCCCTCTTTATCGCCACATCCTGCATTACTGAAGCTCAGGAGCCAGCAGGAAAATCCCACACAGATTTCAGAAAATGCCCTTACCTAGCTGTGTGCCACTGAATGATGTTTTATCATTCTCTGCTTTGAAAACACTGGCTGCAGAGAATAGGGCTATTAAAAAACAAACAAGGAGCAATTTACTTAATGCAGAGCCCAACATAATATCTGTGAGTTGCAATATCAGCTCCTTTATCAACCTTAAGTAAAACCTTGCTATTATTCAGCAGTAATGAAACCCCTACTGCTGTGGCTGCAGATAATGCAAGGTTAGAGGAATACCTGCACTTAAAGAGACAGTGCCATAGGGAAGGATGAGGAGCTCAGGACCACTCTGCACACTGGGGGGTGCACAAATAACTGGTCCAACTGGGAGGAAATCTGCTCTGCCCAGCCCAAGCCATCCCCCACTGAAGCAGAGCCACGTGGAGCTGCAGCAGGTCTCTGGCCAGAGCCGCACGTGGAAGGCCAGCTTCAGAGCCCCAGGGAGGGCTCCACAGGCTGCAGCTCAAGCTCAGGTGTACCAACCAATTTCAAGCTGAAGCATTTCATACTCTAAACCATTTGCTGCTGGCCAGAGCATGACAACTTTAGCCCAAGGGGAAAAGCTGCAGAGAGAACAGCACAACCCAGAGCTGCTTCTGACAGCTGAAACAATCTGTGATTAGAAAGACATGAGCACCCCTAATCACAGCAGGGCTGGGAGCAGGGATATCTCCATCCCCATCACTATCTTGCCTTTAACTGTGGGATTTTGAACTCCCACTTTTTTTTTTTTTCAATACATATAAAATGGGACACAAAGAGTAAAAATCTGGGTGTTATCTCAGCACCTCCCTCCCTGGTAAGGATTGACACTTCTCAGAAGCTTTGCCCATGGCAGGGATCAAGCACAGCTGGTAGGGTTCATCCAGGCTGGACCTGCTGGAGGGCTCAGCTCCTTCAGCAGCATAGCCCCACTGCAGGCTGCCAGTTATTTTTATCAATTGGAACATTGTTAGTCTGAGCCGATGCACATGCAAACACAGCTAGAGGCAACTGTGCCATCAGACAGCCTCCAGGCAGGCCCCAAGCAAAAGCTCAGCAGCCTGGGCTATGCCCTTTTTATTTTACTGACATTTGGAAGATTTATTGCTCTTTTCAGTTTCAGCTACTGTCACTTGTTCCATATAACAGATGTGTTGGCCAACCTAAAGTCACTCCAAGTTGTATTCATGAAAATCCTGATCCAAGCCTCCCCTTCCACACCCTGACTTACTCCTTGCTCGACTCTTGCACTGAGCTGAGGTCTTCTGTAGGAGTCATTCAGAGAGGGCCCCAGGCAGGAATACCCCAGTAGACTGAAGACCCTCAAGGGCTCAGCAAACAATGTGGATTCCACATGAAGCTGGCTGGTTTATCCCAAAGACAAGCTTGCTGCCTCTTGTATTTCTGGTGATGTGTATGTGGAGGTGCCCATCCTGCACATCAGGGGACAGCCAGCCCAGGGACATCTGGGGACCAGTCAGCATGGCTACACTCAGGCACTGCTGTATGGGAACACTGCTCCACTACCTGTACCCCTTGCCATCACAGTATCCCCAAAACCATAACCCCCTGGGGGCCTTAGAGAGACTTTCCACAGGTGGGATTGGGGTGCCAATTCCACTGACAACCCCAAGCTCCCAGCAGCAGTGTGCCGATGCCATCTGGCACAGAGAGCCTGCCAGGTCCAGCTACTGACAGCCAACTGCATGCCAATTCACATGAAAAAATAGGGTAATTTTATTATAAAGTTCAAAAATATCAGTATGTCATTAACTGGACAACTTACACTAGGACACAGCAGCCAGAGAAAAACAGACACTTCACAGCCACAGCAGAGGTCTGGGCCAACAAGTCAGGGCTTCTGCTTACCCTAGAAAAGATGAGATTTGTCCTTGAGCACGGCAGCCAGTCAGCACAGGAGTTGAGCACTGAGCACAAAACATACCCCATACCTCCTCACCCTCCATTATTCTGGAAGCAGGGCATCAGTTTCATAGGAGGTGGGAGGGTGTTGGTCAGTGCCTTGGGGACAGATGGGTCTAGAGCAGCGAAGGACCCCATGCAAAGTTACTGGTGATGAAGACTCTCCCACAAACCCTCCCCAATTTTCAGGGCAAGATCTCTGGCTCACGGTGTCATAAAGCTTCTGGGTCAGAGGAAGCTGCCCTAGGTACCAGCACAAGGTGCTCAACTGGCTTTTGGCAGCCCTGACACCCAGAGGATGAAGGTGCCCAGGGCTCTGTGCACAACCAGCATCACCTCAGCAGCATGTCCGGGACTGATGTGTCCTTGCTGGGGAGGACAACCACAGCCCTACAATCCTTGCCTGGTTCACAGGGCAGAGAAGGGAAGGGAGAGCTGTCTCAAATGCTCAGAGCCTGAGGGCATCTTCCCAAGCTGAAACCCCTCTGAGTACAGAGAGTTTATGACACCTCACCTAATAAAGGAGGGCAGGTGGGACTATTACTCATGCAAGAAGATTGCTCACCTCACACTACAACAAACTGCTGCTCTCATGATTCACCTCCTGCTCCTGGCCACTGCCATCCCCACTGCTCTCACCAGCTGATGGCTTCTGGGCATCACCATCACCACTGTCAGGAGCATCTTCCCCACTGCTGGACACGGCCGAGTCCCTCAGTCCCTGCTCCATTCTCACAGCCAGCAGCTCTGGGGTATCCACATCCCCAGTGGGCTGCGCATCTTCCACCTGCAGAGACAGGGACTGGGTCAGACTGCAGCTCCATGGACAGGCAGCACAGAAAACCCATGAATAATCTTGTGAGCTCACCCTAGAAGCCTCTCCTTCTGTAGCCAATTGAAGAAGGACGGAAGTATGTCCTTCCAGCTCAGTATCTGAAAGTCTACCCAGGACCAAGTCAGCAGCTGTATGCAGTAGGCCCACGCACTCACCTGGAGAGCTGATGACTCCTTCAACACAATAGTCCCATCCTGCTCCTCAAACTCCAGGTCTGTCTCAGTGTCATTCTGGGACTTGTACTCCTCGCTGTCTGTTTCCACATCCGAGGGCTGGGGAGGGAAGAGGCAGCCCATGAGGGAGGCACCAGCCCTGCAGCCAAGCAGCCATGGGTGCCATGGTGCTGCTTTGCAGGGACACTAACTGAAGGGGAATTTTGGTGTTACGGGGCAAGCAGGGCACCCACACTTTTAGACACTGAAGACGTGATGCTCAAGTTCTCCTTAGACAGCCTGCACCTGCAGCCCCAAAAGGACATATGACAAAGGAAGCCTCTTTGCAGCTCTCTGCACAGGCTCCTCTGCAGCCCTACACATTGAAGCTCCCAGTCCACCAGGAGGACAGAGGCCAAACAATCCTGACTTGCTTCCTTCTGAGGAAAGGATCTGCTCAGCCACCAGAACACCATACCTCGTATGTGACATCTTCAGGGTCGTCCTCTGGCAGGTCCCTCTCCAGCACCACCACCCAGGACACCTGCTCCTCCAGAGCAACATCGTCTCGTTTCCTCTTGTTTGCTTTACTAGATGGGTTGATCAGAGCTTCTCGGATCTCTGCAGGGATCCACAGGTAGCAGAGTGCATACAGAATAAACACATAGCTGTGCATTTCCCAGCTTTCTACCCAGCACAGGAGCTTCAGACCCAATGTGTTTGGATATCATGCTCTGTGCTTCTGGGCTGCAAACCCTTTGGGTGCTCCAGAAGGCCCCAGCACTTACCCTTGGGCATGTTGCTTCGGCCCCAGTCTGCTGGCAGTTGGCCCAGGATGTTCTGGATCCTGGTGGGGATGATGGAGAGGAGGAGACGCATCAGCCTCCCACGGCGCTTCTTGGCAAGTCGTCCAGGTCTGGGGGGAGACTGCATAGAGCAGACTCTGCTGATAATGGTCTCTACAGGGACCACAAGCCCAACCCAGGCTGATACTTTCTGAAGGATCATCAGCTGTAAGAAAGAGAGAGTTACACTTCAAAGCATGAGACCTTCTAGCTACTTCAAGTCCTCAATAAAACCCTTAACCCTTGAACTCTGCTCTCTCCCAGTGTGACTAGACCAACTTCAGTCAGGTAAACAGGGACCAGTGAGATTGTACCTTGTCCCCAGAAACCTCCCATCTTTTCTGATACAGAAGGGAAGAGAAACCATGAATGCTGCAGTAACCGTTAGCAGAAGGAGAGTAAGACAAGAGCAAATCAGGCAGATAAAATGGGAATGGGAGAAAAGCAGAGGATGAGCATGCACTAAGTGCAGAGCAGGGGGAACAGACTTAAGGAGCAGAGAGGATGATAGAGCAGAGAAGCCAAGTAACTGCAAATCCCAAGGTTTTACCACTCCATCCCATTGCCCTCAAGCCTCTCCAGCAGAGGGGCATCACCTACCAGGTTCTTGACAAAATCCAGCTGAAGCACCTGGCACAGGATCCTACTGGGCAGGGAGTAGGGCTTGTTGCAGACAACCATCCGCCCCTAAACCGAGAGAAAAAGGTCAGCCATCCTGAGCTCCGGGTTCACCCCTGCGCCAGCAGAACCCACCCCAGGTACCTGGAGGAGCGCTGCCCACATTGGGCTGCTGCGTGACTGAGATTGCTGCTGCATGAGGCCAACCAAATCTGACTTAGCCCAGCCTGCAGCCCCCAGCTACTTGTAGTTTCTGGGCCAGCTGCTCCCCATTGTGCTGATGAGCTGCTGGCCCCACTCACCAGCAGGGCAGCCCCGTGTGCCCTCCTCTGGGGGTTCCTTGGTGCCAGCACTGAGCCTGGTGCCTCGTTCAAGGGGGGTGATAGCTCTCAATTTCCTCTACAATTTGGGGTCCTCATCTCCCAGTGCAGGTTGTAGCTTGCAGAGCCAAGGCTCTGTGGGGTTACATCTCCCTTCTGTCTGTGCTGGTGCAAATAGTTAAGGCAGAGGGTGCTGGGATGCCAAAATTCAGACCCTCTGAGCCCCCTGATGGTCCTAAGGGAGGGGGACCCTCAGCTTCTTCCCTGTGTGCACCCTCCCATCGCTCCTGCACAGTGGTGGGATCTGGGGTTTGTTTGAGTCAATAAAGCTGAAATGAAGGGAGCGAGGCCAGCCTTTCCTTGCGTGTCCCCTCCAGCTGCCTTCCTGTGCCTGAGCAGGTGACAAACAGCCTCTGCTTCAATGAGAGCAGGTGCAGGGATGTGGCAGCTGGTGTCACCCGGTGTCACGGAGCGCAGAGCAATCAGGACTGCCCGCAGAGCATAAATACGAGGTGCTGCTCCAGCAGCTGCCAGCCCTGCCATGCCGCATTGGGAAGCGATGCTCTGTCCTCACTCACTCCAGGACAAGAGCTCCAGGGACATTTTCCAGCACATGGTGACCCCCGACCGCATCCCACGGTTTTACCATCCCCTCTCTGGACACCCTGGAGAAGCACCAGTGTGTGGTGCTGCTGGCACGGACAGCACAGGGCAGCAGCTCAGGGCTTGTGCTGGTGGACATGTACGGTGTGCCTGGCTCCATCCCATCCTGCTCCAACACCGAGCTCGCCGCCAGTGTGCAGGCTATCCCAGACCATCTTGCTTGGGCAGCTCTGTCCCTGCCCCATCTCCCCAAGGTCACCATGCTGTACGGCTTTGTCACCCTGGGGCAGAGCCCTCAGGTCTCCTGGAAAGAGGCCTTGTTTTTCCATGTAGGTCACCCTCGAGCTCCTGCTGCTGAGATAGTCCCCAGATCCTAGCAGGAGCTGGGGCACTGCAGACACCCTGGGGTGCCCAGGGCTGCTGGAGATGGGTCTTCCCACATGGATGGAGGCCTGAGGGACCACAAGTAGATGAGTCTCAGTGCCACTGGTCCCAGGGATGCTGGAGGCAGCCAGGTGATCCCTCTACCCCAGAGACATGACATGTAGGGTGTGCTGGAGAGCAAAGAGGCAGAGAAGACAGAGAGGAGGCTGATGATTCACTTCCTGGAGGTGGGATCCAGCCTGGAGCTCCCTGCTAGGAAGCCCAGGAAGAACTTGCTCCAGAGGTTCCTTAAGAGGTCCAGTGCCCCCTGGCAGCTCAGGCCTCTGTATTTTACTTGCCACTGACCTTACAAAGCTGTTCAGGAAGCAGAGGATCCCTAAAGACTTGGGACAGAGGCACTTTTTGCAAATATGTTGACTGCCAGGCAGCCAGACCCAGACCCAAGGGCGGCGGGTGGGTCACTGTACCTGGAGGAAAATCATCTGGGTGGCATTGTCATTGGCCAGGCACAAGAAACGGTCCCCACAAGGCAAGGGTGGTCGGGGCAGGCTGGGGAGCAGAGTGGGCGGCAGGTCTGTAAATGCATGGTGGCTTCAGCCTAGAAGAGAGGGATCTGGGGGTCCTGGTAGACAGCAAGTTGAATATGAGCCAGCAGTGTGCCCTGGCAGCCAGGAGGGCCAACCGTGTCCTGGGGTGCATCAAGCACGGCATCGCTAGTAGGTCGAGGGAGGTGATTGTCCCGCTCTACTCTGCGCTGGTGCGACCTCACCTCGAGTACTGTGTGCAGTTCTGGGCACCACAGTATAAAAAGGACGTGAAACTGTTGGAGAGTGTCCAGAGGAGGGCTACGAAGATGGTGAAAGGCCTGGAGGGGAAGACGTACGAGGAACGGCTGAGGGCACTGGGCCTGTTCAGCCTGGAGAAGAGGAGGCTGAGGGGAGACCTCATCGCAGTCTACAACTTCCTCATAAGGGGGTGTCGAGAGGCACGAGACCTTTTCTCCATTAACACCAGCGACAGGACCCGCGGGAACGGGGTTAAGCTGAGGCAGGGGAAGTTTAGGCTTGACATCAGGAGGGGGTTCTTCACTGAGAGAGTGGTTGCACACTGGAACAGACTCCCCAGGGAAGTGGTCACTGCACCGAGCCTGACTGAGTTTAAGAAGCGATTGGACTGTGCACTTAGTCACATGGTCTGAACTTCTGGGTAGACCTGTGCGGTGTCAAGAGTTGGACTTGATGATCCTTAAGGGTCCCTTCCAACTCAGGATATTCTATGATTCTATGATTCTATAATAAAGGTGAAAACATCTCAAGCAACGAGTGTGCCTCTGTTTTTTCCTTGGCTGTCCCAGCAGCTTGGTATCAACCAGACATTTTGGTGCCAGCTACATGCATCCTGTTACCCCCACACTCCCAGTGCACCCCTGTCTCTGCAGCTCCTGGTGTTTATCTTCCAGCCACAGCATGTTCTTGATGGGCTGAAGCAGGATGCTGCCTGTCCCCTGTGGTACGAGCTGCTGCAGGGCAAGGGAGAGGGATGATGATGGCAGCTGCTTCACAGCCACTGTCCTGCTCCGTGGCTGTGGGGTGGGACATTTGTGTGCGTTGGGAACCCTTCCCGGGGGGGACCCTCCTTTCGCTTTCAGCAGGCAGCAGCTCGGCCGGAGCAGTGACTCCCCACTGTTCCCAAGCCTTCAGTTGCCAACCGCTTGTAAACAGCCACAGCTGAGACAGTTTCACATTGCTGGTTGTGCTCTCATAAATTGCTTTTTGCTTTTATTGAGAAGCAGAACTTGTAAGACAAGAACTAAAGCATCTCTGGTCAGCAATGCTCTGGGGTTAATGCAGAGCAGCCTCTTGGGTCAGCAGTGCTGGGTTGTGGCCACCATCCTTCCAGGGTGTTCTTTTCCAGGCAATGCTCTGTGAGTGTGCTGGTACCCAGAGGACGTCAGCATTGGCATGAAGTGGGTGCAGAGCTTTCTGGAGTCCAAGTCCAATCTCCTCCAGGTGTGCATGTGCCCTCTGCAATGTTCACAGCATGGATATTAAAAACTTTTTCTCCAGCACAGGAATACATGACAGCCAGGGCTGCTAGAGGGCGAACTGGAATCAGTTACGTGATAGAAAATCCACTAAACATTTATTATAAGGAGCTCGGACACTATAGGGTGGGTCAGGGACCAAGACTTTAAAATTTAAATTGATCTTCAGCTCCTGAGGACATCGCCTCTGCTCTGTACTCAGGGCTGAGAGGGCAGATAGAGTTATCGAAGATTGATAAACAAGCAGTTATCAGTTAGCTGAGTTCTGATATCTGAACATGTTAATGCTCCAAGCTGACAAGCAAATGTGAACTAAGCCATGCTGCTGTAAACCTCTCTCCTTCTTCTTTTGGTGCTTAAGCTACTGCACAGTAGTTGCTCTACCCAACTGCCTCTGTCATCTTCCAGGGAAGCATGGGGGCAAATCCTCAGTGGCAGTTCACTGAAACTGTGTGTCCACTGTATTTAGTAATTAAACACTGGAGATTGGGACCAGGACTCCTGGGTTTTATTCCCTGGTCTGTGACCTTCCTGAGCTCACAGGAACATTTGTGTGCCTCTTACCTTGTCTACAAAATCAGAAGAAATCTGCTGTGCTTCACAGTTGGATCACGGGCCCTCAACCATCCTTCTTCACAAGACATTTCCGGTGCCCTTGGCAGGATTTCTTGAGGGAAGAAATATTACGATACGTTATTACAGCCTGCCATGGTACAAGACTCATTTCCTCTGGGTGTGCCAGCATGGGGATAATCAACCGGGACAGAATCACAAATTAAAGGTTTGTTTAAGATGATTATGGTGGGGATTGCAAGGTGGCAGGTATGCTGCTGGGGACAAGCAGGGAGGGAAACATCAATTCTGGCATCACAGCCCAGCCAAGGTGCTCAATGGCGGAGCTGCACCTCTGTCACATTTCAGCAATATCTCTTCAAGACATCTCTCCAGCAAGGAGAACGTTGCCTACCATGGCTCAGGTGTGCAGGATGCTCCTTCCCGCACAGCCCACCCCGGGGAGCGAGGACATTACAGTGGGAGACATCACTGAGGCGGTGAGATAAATAATTGTTAGCAGTGGCTGATTATTTTGCCTGGGCCTGATACATTTTCTAAATGCTGTTTTTGTCTGACTCAGAATTTTGTCCTAGCCTCCTGCAGGTACAGGCAGCAGAAATGCTCAGGGCTCATTATTCGCTCCCAATCCTACACTGAGCGGCTCCAGCAGCACCAACCACGCCTGGCTGCCAGTGGGCGGAATTAGAAAAGCAACCGGCTGAGCCCGCGGGGAGCTCCCCCAGCCCCTGCAGTAGCTGCTGCCTGGGACCCTCCCTGAACCCTCTTAGCACCAGCCCAGAGCTGGGCACTGCTCCCATTCCCCAGCCTTGCACTGCAGCCTCTGACAATTGCCCACAGCCTGTCCTTTTCCAGAGGTGCCCAGCTTCCCCCACTGCCATCTCCTAAAAGCACTGGTCTCACTGGCTCTGCAAGGCCACCAAGGGGATGCCAATTGCTCAGTGCCACCCCTCTTGGGTGCAACAAATGTCACCCAGTGATAAAGCAGCCCTTTGCCACGCTGGGCAAGGGGAGATGTCAGCCTCGTAGACCCAGCCCCAGTCAGTGGCAGGAGCAACGAGCATTTCTCCCTGTGATTTTTATGCAAGTGAACACCTGGCCTTCCCGAGATCAATACTGAGCCTCAAGTCTTTTCCAAGAATTTTATAGTCAGCATCTATGCATGCTGGGTGAGATAAGCCCCTTCGTGCGCTCATTAGCTGCATCCTCCTCTCCCAGCTAATTGCTGCTGGAAAGGTCACGCTATGGCTATGAGATAGTACGCTGCAGCCAGAGCCCCTGCCTGGAAGCAGGAAGCTGGAGGCTGGGAGGCTCTTTCATAGTCTCTGCAGCATGGGGCATGCAGTTTCCCCCTGGTTTCCTGAGTGAGGGGGACCTGGGTACCTCCCTGCCAGGGGCCTGGCCCTGCTGCCCTGCCAGGGGCTCCAGTGCACCTGGGTGCCAGGAGAATGGATTCTCATAGCTCAGGCTCACCCTATGGCTGGCAGGTGCTTGTGGCAGCCAGGTAGTAGCTGCTGTGGGTGTACTTGCTGCTCCCATTTATTCCATGAATGGGTCTGTTTGCTGCCATGCATGCGGCACCACTGTCCATGCTTTTCCATTCAGAAAGCCAAATGCAGTGAGATTGATCTGCTCTTGAGGATGAGAAGTGCTAGCTCTGTTCACCTGCGTGGGGCTGTCTTTCAAAGCCAGTGTGACCATCTGCTGCTCTTCATGGAGAGCGGGGAGTCACGTGCGATGGGTTTTCAGGCAGCTCCTCTTGTTCTGAACATATTCACCTGTCTCAGGACATGGGGTTCACAGCTGGGAGGGTGTTGTGGGAGCAGCTGATGCCTCAGGGATGTGCTTATCTCCAGACACCTCTGCTCTGCCGCTGAGGCCAGGCTCGATGGAAAAGCACAAAGGTGAAGCAGCTCATGTTCTGTGAGAGCAAGGAGAGCTCCTGGCCAAGCCCAGATGTGGACAGCAGCTGGGACAAGGCACTGGGCAATAGGAGGTGCTGGGACAGGGGAGTGCACAGTGGAGCTGGCGACAGAGCCAGAGGGCTGCAGGGAGAGCAGCAGTGCCACCCAGGGCAGAGGCAGACAGTGCCTGCGCATCTGCAGCCACCAGCACGGAGCCCCCTGGCAGCATCCTCTGAGCTGCATTGGAGCTGCTCCCTCTGCCATGGGCTGGAGCCAGCCCAAATGAGGCTGCCAGCTCAATTAGAGGAAACACACAGAAGGCATCTCCAGGGATAGCTCCAATTTCAGCACAGGACAAAGCCGGGGAGCTGTGTTTTTGTCTTGTTTCCACTAATTATCCATGTAGAAAAAGCAAACTGTTAAAGCTGGAAACCCAAACAATTTTCTGTGTGCTGCCTTCACACCTCCCAGGATCTGACCCCACTGAAGTGCAGAGCTGCTTTCTTCACTTGGGGGGTTCATTTCTGCCTGGCACCTCTTCCCATGACTTTGTGTAGGCACAGCAGATTCACAAGCCAAAGCCTATTGCTGTGGCAATAGGGAAAAGCAGTATTTGCAACAAGGGTTTTTCCCAAGCTTGGGATTGCACGTAAGGGGTTTTCCTTTCTGTGCACAGAAAGGAAACCGTCCCAGGCTCATTATCCAGGGACTTCAGCGTGGATGTAAGCAGCAGAGATGTGATTGCTACATGGAGGCTACAGTCTCTGTGTGTCTGGTGCTGTACCAATGCAGGGACAGCCTGAGCTTCACTGGGATCAGCATCCCATGTGTCCAGCCTGAGATAAGAGACCATGTGACCTCTAGTAACCACTGGATCATGAGGAACAAAACACCATCTCCATACCACCCACCACAAAAAGGGTGGACAATCACAGGCACATTGCTTACAGACCTGGAGCCTCTCCATGAGCTATACCCAACCTCCAGCTGTCTCCTGCTTCAACAGCCCCCAGCTGATGCTCTCCACAGCTGCAGTCTCCTCCTCCTCCTTCTCTCTGCAAAAACCTGTGTGCCAAACCCCTGCCCTTTGGCCCTAGCTCTCAACAGTACTTCAATGCCCTTGGCATGTGTAGGGCAAATACAAATGCTCCGCAGATATGACCACTGTAAATCTCTTCATCAGAAGAGCTGAATAATGCTTCCCCCAGATCCCAAGTTCTCATCTTTTGCCACAACCACTTCTTCATGTGGGCAAATGCATGTGCAAGTAGTTCTAAGAGGCTTACAAAGCGATATTGCTTTCCCCATCAAAAGCCCTGAGTCATGTTATTCCTAAAAGCTGCACAGTTCACCTTTCTATTTGCTTCAAGATAATTGCTTAAAAAAAAAATCAAAGCAGGATTCATTATGTTTCTTTAATTGTCCTCAGGGCTGGGTGTATTGTGAGGGCCAATTTAATTTAGCTAGGAGATGATTTTTGTTAGGGAACAAAGCAGAAGAGAGAAGTGTTGTGTGTTCTCTGTGCCTTAGCAAAATAACCCTTTTGGAAAGTTCTCAAGTGTGCAGGACTGGGGCTGGGCAGTGAACCCCCAGCACCTGACCCGCAGCCCTCCCCGTGAAGACATGAAAGACACAAAATGGCTGAGTGAGAGCCCCTGGCTAGAGCCTGTGGGAATGTAGGTAACAGGCACTCCTGCCAGCAATGCTGAGGGTCTGAAGGCTTGAGAAGGAGGAACCCAGGCAGGAGAGAGTATATTGCCTGATTTATGTGACCAACACAAAAAGTGTCAATCATGGCTGCTGTCATCAATGATGGCAGGACCAGGCGTAGATCTCATGGTGGCAGAAGCATGGCACTGTGGGCACAGCGAGCTGCTCGAGTTTGTCTTCCCTGATGTCCCCAGCAGCTAGCTTGGGTTGTGCTGGGTGAGATCTGGCTGCTGATGGGAGGACTCTGCAGGCTAATACAGTGTTGGTTTGTTTTAGAAAGAAAAACCTGCATTGTGCTTTTGTTTCCAGCTGCCTGTGGGGCTTTTGAGGGCATGACCATGGGAAGGGAAGCCTTTCCCTGCTTTTCTATCCCTTGCAAAAAATGACTTTTTGCTTCCTCCAAAGCTTAGCTCTGTTCTGACCACCACATCTTCAAATTCTTTTAAGGACGGAACTGTCAGGGAGATATCCTTTCTTCTCCTCCTCTCTCTGCCATCCTTCCCTTGCTCCATCACCCTATGTCTCTGTTCGCCTGCTGTAACCTTTCCAGCGAGGCCATTTCCTGCAGCCCCAGCAGGGTCTACAAACCTGGCAGCAGGCAAGTGCATGCTGGAGGCAGCACTTGTCACGGGCTGCAAGGGTTGCATACTGCCAGCAGAGCTCCTCCTGCTCACCTCTTCAGCAGGAACTCAGAGGCTGCCTCACAGCCTCCTGCCAGTAAGTCAGATATGTGGGAGAAAAGATGATTTTAGTCAATTTTGCTTATCCTTTTGGGGCTGAGATTTTATTTTAAAAAGGTTCAACCAAGCTTTTAATCACAGAAGGACAGTGATGAGAATGCAGAAGTAGGCACTATATCTACCCAATTAATGAGATTAGTCCTATTGATTTTAATGGGGGTGATTCACTGGCTTGAGATGAAACAGCAGCTTATTTATCTGATGGATCACAGCCGGAGAATGCAGCATCTTGCAGGATCTGGCCCTTAAACATCACATCTAGCTACAGTCAGTGCAGGAATCCAGTCCTTTTAATAGTAATAGTTTTGAGATTATGTTGGGAGTTTTATCACTATTATTTTAGGCAACATGCCCAACAGGGAGCAGTATGATTAATATTTAAGGAATAAATCCAGAGGTAATGGTCCCCTGGAGCCCAAGGATGCTGATGCCTCAGTGTGCTGGGAAGCCAGGCGGAACCACTGATTTCTGAACTGCCCATCAGTTATGCTGCCAGCAACTTTTTGGGATGGATTGGTGGCCCTAGAAATGCAAACTGCTTAACCACCCAGTTCAGCTGCTCTGGGGACTGACAGCCCTGCTTCTAAAGGATTGGTGCTGTGAGGGTCCTGCCCTCATCCTTGCACCCAGCCAGAAGCCTGTTTGCACGTGCAAAACTGCCTTGTGCCTGTGTACTCTGAGCACAAACCTGGAGTCAGGGTGCCCTTATAACAGCAGGCACCCACCCATGGAGGAGCGGCTGGGCACCGAGCCCCTGTGTGGGTGATGCCTCCCCCTGACCAAGCACCAACCAAGCACCAACCAAGCACTGAGCTGCTTTGGGCTCTGGGAGCGCAGGGATGGTGCCAGCTCTTCCCCTCTGTGTCTTGGTTAAAACCCATCCTCATTTAGCTTAGGTTAAGATCAGGGCTTTTTTAAGAAACAGCCTCATAACACCTCTCCTACGGGTGCTGCCTAGGAGCAGCAGCATGTCCCCAGTCTCCCTGTCAGTTACTCCCTAGCAGATATCATCACATATGCAGAGAAGCACCAAGGATCGTGAGCTGCTCCTGAGTGAAGGGGACACATCCTGCCCAGTGCTTGCTGCACTGCTCCTGACCAGTGCTGGTGCTGTCTTCAGGAGCATCACTGCTCTCTGTAGAACAGAAGTCAGGGAGAGCAGTGATGGAAGAACAGGTTCTTCTACAGGCTATGTGATGGCTCCATCTCCTGTAGCCCCTTGCTGCTGCCTATTACAAGAGGCAGGAACTGGTTTTAATAGAAGATTGTTTATTTCCAGTTTGCTTTCTCCTAACGTGCCTCTAAATTTGTTGGTAGCTTTGGATGCTCCCTGGTTGGTTCCCTGTGGGAAAGCAGTGAGCCAGAACAGACAGTCCTTCTAATACACCCATCACACACCTCAGGTTTGCATGGTGGGGCCAGAAAAAAAAACAAAACAAAAACAACACTGCAGCAGCAAAGTGACCAGGAGAGTCTGTTGGTCCTCAGTGAAATAATATTCAATCACTTCCTCAAAAGAACAGGGTGGGGACACCGGGCTTTGGGCTGTCAGAGACGCAGACCCTGTATGATGAGCACACATCGCTGTGTCAAAGAGTGATGCTCTGCCCTATTTCAGCTGAATCTGCTCCTCCCAGGAACTGTAAAAGCTGTCTACAGTGATGAAAAAAAGACATCTTCCTTCCACTCTGAGCCACACAGCTCCCAACAGTCAGCTCCCACAGGAAAACAACTGATCCTTTGTGTACAGGAGTTCAGAAGGTGCGAGCAAAGTTTGGCATTCCGTGTGAGCGCAGTGCAGCCAGGCTGCCTTACATTATTCATTGGACACTCCTGTCAGTGCACGCCTCACGGGAGATTAGTCTATGCCATGCTTTCCATTTGAGTCTCCCTGTGCAAGGAGAATAATTAGACTCTTGTAAATGTTAAAAAAGAAATGTCTTAACACTAATTAAACCTATTTATCTTTCACAGTTAGAGCAGTTAACACCCCAGTAAAAGGTATCACAGGAAAACGGTATGTTTATTTATCAAATGGTTTTCCTGACTTCAAGGACCTCTCCTTTCCATATTACATGACAGAAGAGCAGATGGCACATGAAGATGGAAAAAAGCCTGAATGTTGCCCTGTATGCGATCTTGGGAGTGAGGCAGCTCAGCTGAGCATCATCATTAATATTTAAGGGAACAGCAAGACTTCGTTGGGACTCAGGGCTGCCTACTGCACAACAGGGCAAGGACAGCCTGCTCCAGCCGCTGCAGAGAACAGTCCTTTAGGCTGGATGATACCCGCCCTACTAAGCAGGGGGCTTGTGCTCATCAGCGAGCTGAGCTTCAGCAGCCTTGTGCCACCTGCTGACGGTGATGCAGACCAAAGCCCTGGCCATGGCACCCAGCCTCCCAGTGACAGCTGCGGCTGCACAAACTACAGGGCAGTGACGAGCGGGGGCTCCAGGGCTGCCTGGGTGCCACACAGCCAGGGAGGGCAGCAGGACAGGCAGCCCCACGGTAGCTGAACAGTGACCAAAAGGTGAAGAGGTGCAGGAGGGACCTGCCTGGATCTGCAGAGGGGCTATCGCTCTGGGTCACCATGCGATACCTGTGTAACCATTGCAGGGTGAAACAAGCTTGCCCCATTTGCGGAGGTGTCCAAAGCTGTGGGACCTGGCATGGGAACAGCCGGGGCAACTGCTCCAGCCCTGTGTGCTGTGAGGCAGCACAAAGAGTTTTCAATGCTTGTGTCCTGGCGAGACGTGGTGCAGCACAAGGCTGTGCAGCAGACTTTCCTCTCAGACCAGCAGTGGCCTCAAAGGCCAGGTACACGTAGCCACCAGCCTTACTGCAGGGCTCTCCAAGGACGTGGAGCTGACCACATCTGATTTCATGAGCCCTGAGCAGAGGTGACCTCTGCTGATAAAAGTGCTGACAGAGGAGGTGCGTGCCTGCAAGCTGCCTGCATTGTCACCTTTGTCATGCGGCATCCCTAACAGAAAGCTCAGAGCCCAGGGGAAGGCTGGGCAAGAGGCAAGTCAGCAAATGAAACGGCTACTCTGCTGCCTCAGTGCCAACACCTCTGCTTGGCTTTTTTTTCCAAGGACAAAAGTCTTTGAGAGATTAAAGGTGTCCCACATGGTGGCAACTCCCAAATCACTGATGTGGCCTGGAGGCAACTGGCTGCTCTCTGTGATGTTCTGAGGATGTGGGTCGGAGAATGGCTCCAGAGGGAAAAGCAGGTGCTGAGAGGCAGAGCACAGGAGACCCATAGAGCTGTGGAGTCCCAGGGGCAGCAAGCAGAGATGTGCAGAGGAATAAGAGAGGGTGGAGTTATGTGAGCAGGGAGACCAGGCATTAAAGAAAGCTTGAGGACTGGTGTCAGGAGGATGGACACAGGACAGGCTTGACATGAAAAAGGTGTTTGGAACCTTAATATAAGTGAAATAGTGAATAAAAGCCAGTCTGAAGGGATCCTGAGGGAGATGAAAAGATAGGAACTCATGCAGTGAGTGACCATCATTTTTAGGTAAAAAGGAGTTAGGCAAGCATCTGCTTAGCAGCATACTGGGACCATACTTGTGAAACCCTGGGCACACTGGGACATGAGTTCAGCCAAAGGACTTCCAGAGGACAAAACAAACAGACCAACCCCACTGCATTACGCTTCCACCCCCGGACATGAGCAGGGGTTTGGCGTGTTTTCCTGGCCCAGCCTGAAGCAGGAGGTCACGCCCCGACCAGCCCGCTGGGTACACACGGATGCCCTTTTGATTAGCCTGTACCAGTTAGTCTGCAAAAACCTGAACTGCCTTGTAAAGACAATGTGTCCTCTGCACACATGAAAGCAAGTGATTGTAAAACAAGGAACATACTATTTTCAGAGAGCATAAATTTATCTGCTTTTATTTATTCAGGGTGTTGATCCTCAGGTCTCTAGAATCACACTGGCACAGGTTGCTAATCATTATGGAATGCCTGGGAATGCCTGGGAATGACATGTCATGTCTTTGCTAGTGTGAAACCACAGTAGAGTTTTAAGATAAAATTTAATCAGAATTTTGTGATTTCTGTTACAGAAGCTGATAGGATTCATCTTTTCTGCCAAGATTTTTTTTATTATTATTATTATTTTTTCTGAAAGAAAACGACTACATGTACCCTTGGGTGCCATTTTCTGAGGATGGGTTTTGTCATTTGTTATGCTGTTAAACTCCACACTGATCTAGTATTAAATTCTTGTCTTGAGATTACAACCATGACAAACTGCAAGAGCTATCAAGGGCATTGTCAAAATCCATCTGGACTTTTTGCACTTGAATTAAGTGTTCCACATACCAACTTTGTTCCTAGAAAGAAAATTTCCTGGCTGTGCATTGTAGGGACATGATAGGAAATGCATCCTGCCTTGATTACCTTGTAAGCAGAACAGAGAGGTAGGGGTATTTTAAAAACACCAGCTGAATTTCATCCTTCAAAAGTAGCAGAGCTCTGGGTGCAGGACTGCTGCCCCAGACGCATCCTGCTCTCGTGGGATGTCCAGGTGCTGGCCAGGTCCTTGCCTCAGATAGTTCCAGCTGCCAGACTGCAGGAAGCACAAGAGGAGAAAGGACTGGTAGCAGTCAAGTTTCCCTAACACTTGCTTCGGTAAGAGCAGTTTTTGCGTTCTGGCCAGGCAGCAGTTTGGTTTGGTGTGTGGCAGACAAACATGCAGCTACAGTGAGAGCGGGGCAGATAAAAGCTAGCGTGTGCACAGAACCAGGCAGGAGCAGGCAGGGATACAGTGGCAGCTGTGCCTTTCCCACCCCTCCCACTGCAGGTGGCTTGCAGCAGCTCTCGGCAGAGGTTTGGGTGGCCAAGAGGCACTGCTGCCTGCGGGGATGGGTGAGGTGGCAGAGAAGCCTTGGAGCTGCTCTCTCATGTGCCAGTTTCCTGTGGCTGTAAATCTGCATTCGAAAGTGACTGAAGACACAAAGATCATCCAAGCACAAACAGGGGTTACCACAGGATTTCCCAAGCCTTCCTCTCTGTGCTATGACACTCCCGGATAAACAAACTTCCTGTCTGCTGCAATCATTGCGACACTTTTGGTTCTGCCCGGGACGAAGCTGAAGCTGGCACCGCGGTTCCTTTTGCAGATGGCAGTGCTCTCAATGACGCAACAAGCTTGTTTTGCACACACCTTCCGCCAGCTGGCCCTGCTCTCTCTCACCTCTTCTGCAACCCATACTCAAGATGAGGAAAAGGTCAGGCAAGCATGAAAAGGCACTCATCCTCACAGGGTTGATGTACAGCTGACAATTTACAAGGGCTTAGGCGCAAACCCCTTGTGATGGTAGAAACTTGCTCAGGTCCAGAAAGGCCAAAGGGCTTCCCTATTTGTTGTCCAGTATCTTCAGGAAATGACCTGATGAATAATATCCCACAGCAGCTGACAAATACACAGAAACCTACCAGGGCAAGGTACTGAGCAAGTTCCCAGTAAGGGAGAAACTGAGAAAAGCCCGTGCTAACAGGTGTAAAGATTCCTCACTGACCTCATGGTGTGATTAAGATGCATTACAGGAAGCACACAGAAAGGCTGCAGTGCTGCCTGTATTAGCACCCTCATCTGCTTGGCTCAGTACAAAGACAAAATTCATCAGCAGCACAGATAAAAGCTTTTAGAAATACACATAATTAAATTAGACCATCAAAAAGATGATCTAATCATGTCAGCTCAGTTATTCAGAGTAGGGCAAGCTGAAATCTTTGATGCCACCTAAACTGGAAGCCTTCTGCTGCACCAGTCCTCTGGTGGCAATCCTCATGTCCAAGGAGGTGATTCACTCAGGCTGTGCTCTCGCTTTTCAATTTAACAGTAGGTCTTTTTTGGATAAGAAAATCCTCTCTGTTTGATAATAATGAGGGAAAAAAAAAAAAAAAAAAAAAAAAAAAAAAAAAAAAAAAAAAAAAGTACCCTGGACACCAGAGGGTGTTGTGCAGAGTGGGAACAGACGTGGTGTGGACTGGGGGTCCTGTGGGTGGTAGAGTCACTGTCAGGGCTGCTCACAGCCCTGGACACTCCGTCCAGCTGCCATGATGCATATTGGCAGAGACCCCTTTGTCTACTTCATCTTGTCATCGCAAGACTATGTTATTCAAATGTGTCCCTGCACTCCCTCTTCCTGCCGTTCTTACTCACTTGAAGCTTCTCTGTACCCACTGCCTCCTGCTCCTGTCTGTACATGATGGCAGTCTCCCATCCGCTGCTGCTCTGCAGGGTTTTCAGTGGGGTCACTGGGAAATGCGCTGTACGTGCACAGCCTCTTGCACCCCATTCTGGGAGCAGACCCAGGACCGCGGAGCCCTGCTGGATCTCATTCCTGACTTCCTGACTCTTGGCCTACACACGCGTGTCTGGTCTCCTGTCAGTCTCCTGTTGCTTTGTGGTTCAGGTACTGTGCTAACAACCCAACTCTTATCAGATGTTTGGTTTCTAGAGACAAAATGCTCCTATGCTGAGTCTTGTGTCACCACCGGTCCTTCTGAAGCTGCCGTGCAGCTGT
Organism: Heteronetta atricapilla; assembly: GCA_011075105.1. Taxonomy (NCBI): domain Eukaryota; kingdom Metazoa; phylum Chordata; class Aves; order Anseriformes; family Anatidae; genus Heteronetta; species Heteronetta atricapilla. The sequence continues at coordinate 5,188,590 of CM021758.1, forward strand.
CCATGAGAACAAAACCACTGGAACAAGTGGATAAAGGGTATACAGACGAGCCTTTCAGCCTCCAGCCTCTCCCCTGAAACCGCACCAAAGGTACAGAGAACTTAGCCTTGATCAAACAGAGCTGTGGGCACAGCACTTGTGCGGCTCTTGTTCTTGGGCAAGTCCCAGCTGGAAGCAGCAAGGGCCAGACCCCAGCCCGAGAGCCAGCTGGACACAGCACGGCCTCTGCTCCTGTCTGCTCACTGGGTTCTGTGTCCCACTCCTGCAAAACAAACTGCTAACTGCTGGAGGAATACTGCAGAACACAGCATGGCAGCGACAAGCTGAGTCCTTTGCATGGGGATACAAACAGGTTCTATCTGCAAAGGCCCATCCCAACTTCCTGGTTTATTCCAGGGACCACAGATTGGGAGGTGGAGACTCAAAGCTGCTCCAATAAGAGTGAAGTGGTGCTATCCAAGTTGTGTGGTTAGAAAACTCAGCAGCAAAAAGTTATCTCGTTGATTAGAGGTCTGTTAAGAGAGAAAAAGCAAACTGTAGGAATAAGGTGCAAACTTTCGGCATGGAAAGAGATTAACATCTTTATATCCTAACAATTTGTGCTATAGCCAGGATTACTGCATATAATTAGTGATGATCTATAAAAGAGTGCACAGTAGATGTCAGAAAAATATGGCTTACAGAAAATTATTTAGATGTGAGAGAATTCTGAGTAAGCCTAGATATGGAAGAATTTTGAGGAACTTTAGGACAGAAAAAATGATCATCTGGGCAATAGGATGACAGATTAAAGTCAGTGCAATGCAATGCATATGAGAAGAAACAGTTTGAACTATTCCTGTTTTTCATGCATTGTAAATCAACTAAAAGGCCTTGGTGTCACTATAAAGAGTTCATTAAGAAGCATCTGCTCAGCAAAGTGTTCTGACCAGAAAAACATTAGGGCATTATAACATTTAAATATACATTTTATGCAATGATGAAAATATTATAGTGCCATATATTACACAAGTGATGATACCTCCTCATCTTAAACAGTGTGTTCATTCCAATTCTGTTTCCCTCATTTGGAATAAATATATAAATCAAGTTCAAAGTGTGCAAGAAGAAATGTTGGAGACTTGGAAGATTTCCATACAAGAAGAGATGGCTTGGATTATGCCAACTTTAGATAAGAAATTAGTAATGGAAAAAAGCTGAATTTCAGTCACTAATGAATGGCATTGGAAAATAAAAAATTATCTTCCAAAGTACTTTGCGTTTTTACTGCTAACAGAATAATAAGAACGCACTCATATAAATTCAAATAATCCTTTTATGTCAACCACCATTAAAACTCAGATGAAGTATTTCTGAGCTGGAAACTCATTAATTCAATATAGTTATCTGTGCCCAAGTATTCAGTGAGATTCAAAAATGAGTTACCTCCTCTTCCCAAATATACTTGCAGACAGAGAATGCCAGTCATCACATTTGGATACTAAATAGTTTTTGTTAAATTCTCAGTCCTCTGGAAGACTCCAAGATTATTTCTTGGGACAGAGCTTGTACTTCCAATACATTGCCAAAACTGGGACTTTGGATGTTCTCAGTTGCCAGCACATTTTATCTTGGAAACATCCAGAAATGCTTCTGTAATATCAAACCCAGTAAATCTATGCTGCTGCTATCCACATGTCAATTTAGCTATTGACGTAACAATTAAGGCAAGTAAAATTAATTCCACATGCACTTCCTTATTTCAAGTAATTTCAGGTAATTCCCTGGCCTCCAAATACTGGTTTCAAAACCTCAAAAAAATCTATTACACTCCAACTCCCAATGCAACCCTGCAGCTGAGGGTAGAGTGAACCATGTGCTTGGGAGCCCTCAAAAGCACGTTGTGGGCAGCCTGGTAGTCACAGGAACCTGCAGGAGAAATCTCTGCATCACTTCAAGTGGCCTCAAGGCTAGTCTCAGAATGAAATTCAACCTCAAGTCTAGATCCTGATTTTTGGGAGTGAACTCAGGGCTTGATGTAGGGCAAGTTAGTCCACAGTGATCTGTAGGAGCCCACCACCAAGCCAGCAGCTGAGCTCACCATCGCACCATTTCCTGGTACTGTTGTAAAAGAGGGAGTGAAGAGCCACTCCCTTTGCCTTTTACCAATGCACTTTAATAATGCACCTACCTTTAATAGATGAAGTGATGAAATTAAACCTTACCGGAGGTTAATTACTTTGAACCAAAGTTGTGAAACTGAATTTCACTGCCAGGTGTGCAAGGAGCAAGAGACAGGGACAGCAGTCCCAGATGAGGAGTGTCAGTGGGGACTTGCACTGGGGACATGAAGTGCTTCTGCCACCAAACTGCACCCCTCTTTTCAGGCATAAAGTTTTCAAAGTTTTAAAAGCAACACTGACAAAACATCTCTATGTCTATCTTATGCTCTATGCATTAGGTTTTATAAATTTCAGACATTGTTTTTGAATGCTACCCAATCAAAGTTTAGGGTTTGAATGTTTAGTGCATTACCTACGTGGAAACTGAAATGTCTGTTTCCTAGGAAATTCTGTGATTTGAAACTCAGTTTTCAGTCCAATGTAGAGTGAAATGACATATTTAGAAATTCAGAAAAAAAATGAAATATTTAAAAAATTTTTTAAAGTTACTTGAAATACTCTGTTGTCATCTTGACAGGCTTCTTTTATATTCTTATTGTAATTTATTACATCAAGTGATAATTTTCATAGCAAAAATTATTTTGAAAGGAAAAATGGAAATGCTATGTTCTTGTCATTTAAAAATGGAACATTTCAGCCTTCCTTGCATGCTTGACTTTGCATTCAGAGTAGAACGGACAAAACCCAACACATTCCTGGTGAAAGTTTAGCAAATGACGTTTTATTGAAATCTAAGAGGAAAACACCCAATGAGAATGATGCCCAGCTGCAGCACTCCACACTGAGCTGTTCCTAGCCTAGTCCCACTTGATCCCTCTTGCAGTCCTTTGCCTTAGCTTCAGCAGTGCTTCTGTGAAGACACAAGGGGGACTCACACGCTGATGATCCCTTTCGTTATTGCTTCTTCATTGGTATTTAGCATTACCTGTCACTCTTCAACTTCTGCTCGACATCAACCATGACCTGGCTTGGGGAAGGGCTCAGTGCTGTGTTGGGGTTGCTAGCCTTGGTCAGACCAAGCCATCAGGGGGAAGTCTGCAAGGAGATGCAACAGCCTAAAAGCTGGGCCATGAGCTGCACAGACCACAGATTGCTAGGGCTGTGACACTGATGCAGTGACGTTATGAACCAGCTGTTTCCCTGCTGCTCAGAGCACCTTGGGTGAAATCTGGAGCCATTTTTCCTGGTGGAGACCATAAGGGATGACACAGATTTTCCTCTTCCTGCAGGGAATATCTCCTGCTATGGAGGGAAGGAGCCAGGCGTGTGAAAGGGAATCTGCTCCGACTCTTTGAGCTGAGCCAGAATAGCTCTACCTGCATTTTTTACCTGCATGGCCTGCCTGTGTGCATGAAGGGTGAATAAGCAAGGCACCTGCATATCCTGCAGGGCACCTGCCTGTGGGTGGAGATGTGCTGATGGGTCCCTGTTCTTCTGCAGTGGCCCTGGCAAGGGAATCCCTTGGGCTCATCTCACAATAATAGTGAGCACCTGCCTGGCTGCAGAAAAACCCCAATCAGGGTACATTTGCCACAGAAAGGAAAAGCCCTTCTAAAGCATGCAATGTGAGAAATGCAGGTATACAGGATCCACGCACGTCCCTGAACACTTGACCTTCACATTAACTCTTTTCACCACACCCCGGATACATTGGCATCCAGTATTACTTCATGCCGCAGGTGCTATGCTTTCCCATGTGCATAGAGACAGAATGCCTATTCACTGCATCGGCATTTGCTTTCCTAACCATCCCCCTTGCTCACTTAACCATTTTATTGCTGAGGAGTGCAAAACACCACTATTAAATCTAGACCAGTCCTTGGACTTGAATATACATAAAATTCAGAGGTCTGGGTTTCAGTGGGATCGAGCAGATAAAGAGGGGATGCTTGCAAAACTGGGAGCCCCAGCAGCAATTATACACCACGGCTTTCAGCAGATGCTCCAGCTCCAGCTGTGGGAGCTCAGCCCCCAGATAAGGCTCATCTTCCCTGCAGAGGCGATTTTGAAATTCACCTGGAGAGCAGTTAACTTAATCCCTGGGATTGTTATTTGACAGAATTGCAGATGCTCGTACAGAATAGTCCTTTTAGAAAGGATTTTTCCTTCAGAAAGTGCTTTGGACTCTTAATCAGTTACAGGGTTTAGTAGTGTTACTTACAGCCTGACAGGAGGAAAGAGAACTACTCCGCAGGGCCCTGGCAGACAGTGCAGGGCTCATCCTCACATTGACTGCACCAAGGCAGCATTAACCTTTCAGAAATCTCCTGTTGCAGAGCCTTGTCACCTAGACACACCTGGCTTTGAAGCCCAGTGGCTCAAACTGAACTAAGGAAATTAATGCCCTTTATGAACTGATTCTCAGGGTTTCTGCAAAGTTTACACACAATTTCTTGTAAGGAAAACTGGGCATGAGTGATGGCAATGCATTCCTCCTCTGCTTCTCAACTTCGAGCCCAGCACGGCCTCAACCAAGCAGTGACCGAAGTGACAGCAGCCAGGGCCGTGCCAGCAGCGCTGGACACATCCCTGTGGCCCTGTCACTCACTCCCTGCATGGTGCCCAGGCAGATGGGGGTGCGACCCCCATCGAGGCTTCCAGAGCCCCAGCCAACTCTGTCCCATGCTGCCAGGTGCCCTGCACCATCTCATGGGAAAATACCACATCAGGGCACCTTCAGAGCAGCTCTTGCTCCACTGCAGACCCCTGAGAAGAGGAGATAACACCTTGATTCTGTTATTTCAAGGATCAATTGAGAATAAAGCTTTTATCCCACATTCTGGATATTCGTGTCACCAATTTACTGAATGTCTCTTTAGGAACATCTAAACCCATGACACAACAGCTTCACCCTTTTTAGGCTGCAGTGGCATGAACTCGATGAGATTAGCTTTGCCCTACAAATGCAAATTTGATAGCCTTTCATATTACAATGGTAGGTCCCATCGAACCAAGCCTCCCAGGGACTTTTGTGATTCCCCAGTTTGGCAGCAATATCATTGCTGCCCCCTGAATGGCGTGGAGGAAACAAGATCTCAGGAGCCACTTATGGCTGCTGGTGCTGCTAGTGCAAATCAGCTTTCAGAGAGCAGGTAAGGAAAGGATTACCTCAATAATTTCCTTTAATTCATTAACGGTTCAGACTGTCAATTTCAACCAAATTATTTCTTTTTCAGCAAGACTTTCCTGAATAATAATTTTTGTAAAGTATTTGCCACATGCATTTTTTTACAAGTCGTCAGTTTTATTTCTAAATAGTTGTTATGTGCAAACAATGTCCAAAGTGCTGATAGCTAACATAGCTTTGCACAGAGTTTCACCATGGCTTCTGATAGAGGAGTTTAAAATAATTATAAAATTAGTGTATGAAAGACTCATCCATGAAATCTCACTCTTTGGCAATCTGCTATTTAACTGCCAGAAAATAATAGCATTGCACACAGTGCTGTGTGAAAGACTTCCAGATTATGATCCATGAACAAATGCTTATGGTTTACTAAAAAAGAAAAAAAAAAATGAAAAAAAAAAAAAGAGAGAGAGAGAGCAAGCAGGCAGGAGCACTTAAGTGTTTTAATCAAGGAATGGTTCATTTATTTCTAAAGCCTTTGACTCTAACAATACTCCCAACTGTAATTCCTTGTAAGAACCTAGTTTCTTGTAAGAAACTTTTGAAAGTTTGGTGTTTGTCACATTTGCATAGATACTGGGGGGTAAGATTAAATAAATATTCAAAATTAGATAAATTTGATCACACATTATTTTAAATTTTCACAGAAATATCTAGAAGCAGATTTTTTTTTTTTTCAAATCACTATTTGATGTCAGTGTTGCTAAAGGAAATTTCAAGGTTGCCATGAGCATCTTGTAGAGTACTAGATTATTAAAATCATTATTGTTGTAACATAATTAAATCTGAAATAAAGGCTACATAGATTCTTAAAGAAAATATATTTGACGTATTGGAGACCTGGTAATGTATCCACAGTAGGAAGTGGACAACTGTCTTCCTACTATAAGAGCACTGTCTTACTATTGTTTTACTGTTCTTTATCTGTAAGAATAAGCTCCTTAAAAGGAAAAATAATAAACTTTCCGCCTTAAGCCTCCAAAAATAATAAACTTTCTGCCTTAAACCTCCATTCTTTCCAGTGCATCATCTTTGTAAATGCAAATATGCTCTTGGGAACACTTAGTATAATTTTCAGAGGTCTTTGGACAGCATGAGAATCTCAACAATGGAATTATTTCATTATTCTTTATGTTGAAACAACCCTACATAAACAAACCAACATCTCTGTTGATTTTTTTTTTTTTCCTGGCAAAAAAAAAAAATGCTGAAACCTGAGCCCACAGGTCTCACTGCAGCCTTTGCTATTTGAGATTTTTCTCTGAAAGGACTTTTCACCAGGCTCCTATGGTACTGCATGGATGGAGACCCAGACAGGTCCTCAGTGTCATGCTGCTGCGAAGTCCTTGACAGAATTTCTGGGACGTAGGGCAGAACTAAAGGAACCTTTGAAGGTCCATTGCCTTCAGACAAGTTTCAAATAAAACCCCTCTGATATATCCTAATTTCCTGGATGCTGACAGGACTACCTTCCAGATGCCAAGCCTGATAGCTTCATGGAGTTGTTCTGTCTAAGTCATGGTGCACGGGAACATTGTAAATTGGAGTTAGGGATGTTTTCTCCCCAAAGGTCCAATGCTGGAGGAACTGTGATGTTCTAGTTGGAGATACTAGGTTAGAAAGGAAATCAAAGGGATACTCAAATCCTCTCTTAAATTAGCCTATCCCTCCAGGCAAAAGAAATCATCCTCTGACAAGGAGAAAAAAACAATTCCCAGCTAGCACAAGCCTACTAACCTCTGGCTTGCTTTTCCCAGAGTTGTTCCACCTTGAAATGAGTTCACATAAGCCCAGAAACAGCCTCAGGACTAGAGCTGAACAAGGAAGCCAGATAACAAAAGATTCCTAATCCTTCTATTGTTTCCTTTGCTATTAAATCTCTTAGTAATTGGTCGGTGAATTGGTCACGTAATTCCTCTGACCTCAGGATGGTCACTGGAGCATTAAGGGAAGAGACTTCTCTTGGGACTGTGCCAAACCCTTCAGATCTGAGGGAGGCAAAGACAGGCCTTCTCATGGGCTGCACTGCAAACACTGCTGCGACCCTGGTGGAGGCACTGACAACAGAATTTGCACAGAATGTAGATTCTGAAATCCTGCTCTGTGCTGCTGACAGTTGCTGCTCTGCTCCACTCTTCTCTCTTTTCTTCTCTCTCCTCACAACAGCCGTGTTCAGACCATTTGTCCCAAAACCAGGAGATGTGGGGTCATCAACATACTTGAGAAGCTGCAAAGCTGCTTTACTCCTCTCCCAAGCACCCCAAACCCCAGAAGAGAACTTGGACCTTCTCCCAAGAGAGAAGAGCATCTGATGTACTTTCATCTGCATGAGTGCTGTAAAGATTATTCATGTTAGCTCTATTTTTTATATAAGAATTTCACACAGTAGTGTGTTTTTAAATACTTCTCACTGCAGAGGAGATAACAGCACTACATGTACTGGGAAAGGGAAATCAGTATAATCAGAAGCACACATACTAGGAAGTACATCCATGTGTGCAAAGACATGGCCCAGAGGAGTTCAAGGAACAGTCTCTGCCTCCAGCTAAATTGGCCCTTATTGGGTCTAAACATTCTCTGGCAAAATGTCATTATTTATCTGCATTGCTTAGCTGGTGACACCAGCAAAATTCATTGCAATTTTGGATTCTTTCCCTGCTGACCTCAAAGGCACTAAGCGGCTGGGGAGGTCTGTGCACTTCTTTGCCTTACATATGCATTACACAACTGTTGAGCCTCTGCTGAATTGGCCCTTGGCTGGGGGAGGAAATGTCTCAGACAATTTGTTAACAACAGCATGGAGGATAGATTATTTCTCATCTATTTTAAAATTTGTAGAAGCAGCTTCTTTTCTGGGGCCTCGTGATCCTCCATCTTAGCCAAACGATATAATACCATGATTCAATGGAAGCTTAATGGAGGACAAATATTTGAATTTATAATATTGCAGTTTTGTGACAGTTAATTACCCCCCACCCTACAAAGAGAAACATGAACTTTTCCTTGTAAAAAGTAGTTCTGTTTTGTTTTCTTAGCTGAACAGTTCTTTGCAGATGACATTTTTATTAACAGCCATGCAATCAATAGATGCACATATTTCTTTAAAACTTATAAATAAATCTTGTGGTTTCATTCCAGATGCACAGAAAAACAAACAAACAAAAACCAAAAAACCCACCACCACCAACAAAAAACTTCTAGATATTGAAGGTGAATCTAAGCCAAAGCATCTACCCATCTAACAGAGGAATTGTCTTCCCCCTCTTTTTATTAGTTAGCCTGACAAGGATACAGCATTGTGTTCTGCCATCAGCATGACTAATTTCAAAATAAACACATATGCCTAGCCAAAACCAAGAGCAATACAGGGCCCAAATGTTTCATCTCCATATTTTTTCAAGCCGTTGGACTGTAGTCCAATGGAGACATAGTCAGTGACTCTGGGGGAAGAGATTTGCTTGAACTAACTTCTGTTTCTATGAGCAGAAGTCTAAGAGTAACGTGATACAAGACAGATTGCTGTTCAATCAGAGAGGAACAAACATCCTTTGATAATACTTTTGTCCCCTGATTCAATAATGCTAAGAAACTGCAGAGAAGCCTTTAATATGTTTCCTGCTTCTTTCTTGGATCATTTCCACACTGGGGACAGTCTTGTTCTTTGAACTGAATTTATATTTAATTTAATTAAGTAAAAATAGTTTTAAAAATTGAATCTTTAAAATAAAAGAGAAAAACAACACAAAACAGATATATTGACTAAATATTTTTCTTATACCTAAAATCCTGTGACTGCTTGAATTAATACATTTTTGTAAGAACTGCTAGATGAAAGAAATGCAAGTCCACATACTAATCTCCCCAAAAGGTGTAGCTAATAGAATTTATCCAATTCTTCAATTAGGGAATGCATCATTTTCTCTATTTATTCTCAGATTTGCCATACATATGTTCAAGGCACGTGTTCATGGCAAGCCTTAGAATGCCATAAGACAGATGTGAGGCAAAAGTATAAATCTGACACAGATTTGGGAATCTGATAAAGGTAAAAATAAATGGGTCTGCATGATGATCTACAGTACCAGGTTTTGCAGCTTTTATTATCCAAGATATTTCATGTAAATCACCCAGATTCCTATGTGACATCGCTCTCTGTGGTGTACACACACTCTGCAAGTCTTCGCTGCAGATCAACAATTTTACCAATCAAGGGCAGCTCTGATACTCCAGCCTGCCCATCACTCCATCGCAACACCTTCGTCAAATCTACTCAGAGCTGAACCAGACCTTGATACTGTCATGTATGTGTTGAAGGAGTTCTAGTTTTAGCCCACTGAGAGTTAAAAATAGGTTGAGGAACTAGGAGGGGATGCAGAACTGAAGCCAAACCACAACATGAAATTTCTGCGCATATGTCCCATCTGCTGAGATGGGGAGCTCTGCATGGTATGGGGTGTGAGTGTGGACCACAGCATGGCCACTGGCAGGTTGGCTCCTTGACCTACATTTCCTCCTAGGAGATGGGAGGAGATGCACAGGAAGCTCAGGGCAGGGTAGAGGAGTTCAAGCATTAGGAGACTAATGGCATTTGACTTAAACAATCTCGCTTTTTTTTTTTTTTTTTTTTTTTTTTTTTTTTTCTTCAGATGAGAGATAATGAAAGAGCTTGAAGCCAAAAATAATAGATCGTGTTTACAACCAGTCTTAGTAAAGAATATCTGTTAACTAAAATAATGCCAATTTCAAGTTTCTTAAATAATTCTTTGTATTTACAAATAGGTTGAATTTATAAAATAGAACAACACCAAGACAGCAGGAAATCAGGACAGAAAAAATATGTGCATATCTCAGTAAGTAAGTGCTATCAGTTAAGAACTCAGCTAAGAAACATCACCAGATAGTCACGGATGAGGGGCAATACATCCACATACCGAAAGGTGCATGGATACAAAATAAAGGAGGCACAAGGCAAAGGGACTCTCATTTAGTAGTGAGGCAGCTCCCTCTGCAATTAAACTCTCAGAACTGAAGCAACAATCTGTTGGTTAACTACCATAATGGAGAGCAGAGGCTTCCTCTACGGACACAGCCACTGCAGAGCTGAGTACTCTTGTGATGCCTTCACCCAAAGCAGACAACCTTTGCCATCAGTGCAAGACAGCTAGTTGGTGCTGAGTGTTCCCATTGCTGTTGGAGAGAGAACCTAGCTCTGCAGGGGCAATGCCTCTGGAAACAACTCAGCTATTATTCACTACCCAGTAAAAAGTAGACTTCCCTAGGAGGAGGCAAAAACAAATAGATGTTGCAATAAATCATCCTTACAAGCTGGACAGGTGTTCTGAAAAAGGTGTTTATTAATTCGATTATGCTAAATACCAACATAGAATGAAGTCAATGCAGGTAATCCTTGCCACAGAGCCATAAAGCAATCCTTTTACAAGGGTATTATTCCTTATGCATTATTTACCTGTGCTATTACCTTTTAGGTCTAATTTCCATCAATTCCTTTGCAAAATCTGTAACAAAAACCATCAAGTATATAGAAATTGACATTTTATCCTAAGCATATGCATACAGGAAATTATGTAAGAACTCCCCTCCAGAAACTTCCTAATAACTCAGAGGAGATCGGGCTGGGTTTGGACCCAATGACAGCACTACTGCAGGTAGCAAACAGCTCTGATTCCCCTATCAATGTGGAGTATCCCAGCCTTCTTTGAAACTGTACTGCAGAACAGAACAGAATTTTCTATTGTGTCCCTGTCAGGTATAGACTAATCCTGGAACTGGTATTGCATCAGCTCTTACAACCTAGTATTTTATATTTCATTGCCACAGAATGGAAGGATCCAGTTTGCTAATACATACAATGATGCCACAAATGACAGCCTGCATTTTGAACTGTGCTGTTCTAACTAATTAGACAAAGTGTTCTTATATTAATTATTCCAGATGATGGAAAAAAAAAAAAAAGTAATTTAATATTCTATACAAAAGATGTCAAGGTTAATGATTCAATCAGAATAACTGCTAGCATAAAAAAACTCCACATGACAGAAATTATGATATTGAATGAATAAAAAGAATTAAAGACTTAAGAATTAAAGGTGGCACCTACAAAAATCCAACATTCCCCTCTTGTACAATTATAATGTTATATTTTATAAATATTTTTTTCAGGTAAACAAACCTTTGCTCTTCCACATTATATTTTCTCCAAACAAATTCACAAAGACCTACATTTGTAGCACAAAATGCTTGAAAAATCCTTCAAAGATGAAGCTTATTCCAGGGGGTGGTGTGAAAATCGGCCTTCTCAACTGCAGCATGAGTGTCACCAGTCTGTACCTTGGCACTCTGCCTTTAGGCACTGAGTGCAAGAGCAAGACATGGGTTCGTATTTAAATCTATAATTCGTCCCAATGCCACTGTACTATAGGATTTGTAACTTCAGTATAATGAAGATTTTTTTTCTATCAGATCTGATTTGCCTCAAGCTAAGGAATTGCATCACATTAAATACACTTAGGGGACCCCCCACCCTATAAGTTGTCTCTTCTTTGTAAGTCTGTTTCTTACTTTTACTTATTAATTATAAAATCACCAGTAAGATCTGAATTTAAAATGGATGTCTTTAGCAGACTGCTCCAAAGATGTTGAGAACTTCAATTAGGCAGCTATGGAAGCCTCGTGGAAGTAAAACACTAGTGTGTTCAGCACTGGGATTTGGCACAGGCACAGGCACAGTCCCCAGCGCTGTGCTCTGCCTCGTCCCTGCCCACCTGCGTCTGCCAGTACACCAGCTGCGCATGAGGGAAAATGAGAACCAGGCTCCGCTCCTGCAAAGGGAAATGCGGGGGCTGCAAAGTCCCTCATAATTTTAACTAAGCCTGTAAAGACAGGATGTAAAATGCTACCAGACAACCTCATTATGAAGTCCAACTTGATAGACTGAGCTCAGGTTCCTTGTTGCTTTTTTCTTACAGTAAATGTTTGCTCCATTTCATTCTGCATTGCTCCAACAAAGCCCAAATACCTTGTGTTTTATTGCTGCATAGTGACAAGGGCTGACCCTTCCCTCCACTCCCTCTACAAAAACTTTTGTGTTTTACGTGTTGCTAGGAGGGAAGACATGGAAGGACGACTGTACTGCGTTAGCTTTACCTTTGCCTTCTTCCCACCCCAAGGTGTGCTGCATGACCTCAGTCTTTACCCATTGGCAGCTGCCAGAGGAAGGAAGAGATTCAATACAGAATATAATCTGTAGTTAAACAGAAAGACAACATGACTTGGTCAGACAACAAGGGTTTTAAATGCCCTGCCATGAAACAGCACGAATACCAGGTACACCTAAAAGACCACTGAAATGATACTGCTAATGAGACCATGACCTTGAGCATCAAGCACAGCACCCTAGTGCCAGCAGTAGCAGTGCACTTCAGAAGAAGTGCACCAACCTCACAGGGTATGAGCAAAGAACAACTGCTTCAAAAACAAACTACTTAATCGCTTTAAAAATATCTAGCTTTCAATTAGCCTTTTATGATTCCTTACTGTTGTCCTTTATTCACACCTGCAATGTTACTTTGTGAGGTATAGGATGGCCTCTAGTGGCCCACACGATGCAGAAAGAGACCCTGCCTTGTTTCTCTTAGCAAGGCATACACCCATGAGGGCACAGAAGCAAACACAAGGCATGCACAGGCAGGACTGATAGCAGAATATCTCCACACAACATCCCCACCCCCATACAAAAAAAAAAAGTACATATATATACATATTATATATATATATTATATATATGCATATATATGTAATAGTAACTTACAAGATCTGTTTTTCATTTCTAGAAACATGGATAAAACTGATCTCAATCTTTAAGAAATCTGCCTTTGCAGAACCTCTGCCTTATTAGGACAACAAGGACATGGTCAGGATCAGGGTGATATCACTTTGGTATTAAATGAGCTCAGTGATCTCATTCCAGTCCTGAAAGGATGCTTTTGAACATCTCCAGTACACTGCTTGGACTGGCACCTGATGATTATTCAGCTCTCGGGGTATCTGAACCCACATGTAATGAAAGAGGGGGAGTTACCTTCCATTACATTCACTGCAGCAGCACTAGGATTCAGAAGGCAATGTAGTTTGCTTTTGTGGAACAGTAATCTCAATTCATCCCTGTAATGCCAGTATAGGAGCAGCAACAGAAGGTCTGTGTGCCTTGTCTCTTGGACAATCATATGGTTTGCACATTTCTGGATGAAATGGGAGAGCTGGGGTGCAGGAGATCCCTTGCATGCCTGCATGCCTCTGTCCTAGCCCACTTCTGTTTCTAAAGTCTATGCAGTTACATGTCCTAGACACATTTTCTTATTCAGTCATGGTTATATTTGCATTTGGAGATCTCCCCTGTTCCCAGCTTGAAAAGTAAACTACAGCTGAAGAAACCCATGCTTTTTATTATTATTTTTTATTGATTTTATTTTTATTTTTTTAAAGCCAGATCCTCTTGCCACAAATCCATTTTTACATACAAACACTTAGCTCATGAAAGTATTAAATGGGTGCACAAACATAACTGCATTTTTGTAACCATAAATCAACAGATCGGGTCCACAGCCTTCTTGCCCAGATAACAACAGGCTTCTTAAATGAAGCAGGACTTCAAGGTGTGTCAGCTGCTCAGCTAACAGAGCAACACTACCTGGGTTACTTCCATAACATTTGGAATTTGCTTGCAGAGGTAGCAGAGTTTCGAGGAGCCTGAAGCAATCTCATTTGGACAAGTAGTCGCAAGGCAACAAAATGAAATGGAAACATCGCTCAATGCAATATCTTGTAAAAACTACATTCATAGTCTTGGCATTTTATTTCAACATATGCACAGCAGGTAGGATGCATCTTGTGTTATTTCATACAATGCTCCAGGGGAATTGTAAGCTTTATAATGAAAGGGGAAGATTTTAAAAAGAAAACTGTGTATGTGTATCTATATGTCAAATCTGTACATCTGTGCTTAACTGTATGTAAACTAGGAACAATAGCTGCAGATTGTATGGAAAATTTTCCTGCAGAATATCTGTTCATATATATATGTACAATGCTGAGGTGTAAAATTAAAGCAGAACATAACTGAGACACTTTTTAGTAACAGTATATTATTCTGGGAATGGCAAGGAGAGAGAAAAAGTCCAAAACAGTTAAAACTCGAGCAGCCTGTGCCTCGTGATGAAAAGTAAGGTTTCTGAAAGTAGTTGATCAGCCATAGGTAGGTGACAATAACGGCAAAGGAGTTTGTGCAAATGGATCAAAGCTACAACTTCAGCAGTTTGGAGTTGTTCTTGCTATTTTTCTCTCTCTCTAAATATTAAAGGAAATAAGTATCTTGGTTCAGGTAGCAATAAGATCCATGTTCTGGTAAAAAAAAAAAAAGAACTCTCACTAAATTATTATTTTTTTAAACAAATGATGGGACTGTGCCAACTTCCATTATTTGGGTAAACAGAAAAAAAGCTATTTCCATCACATTCTGTAATTTTCCCCCCAGACTGCAAGTATCCTCTACCCAAGAGCTCAGCACATCAGAAAGAAAATGTCCTTGCAATTTCTGCACACATAGCCTGTCCCAGTATGGTTCAAAGTGTCCCAGTCAGTGCAAACACCAGAAGGTAAAATTCCAGTCAGGTATAAGAACATAAATCTAAATTGTGGTATAAGAAGAGATTTCTAGAAAGGAGTTTTCAATATTCATCACACAGGGCTCCTGTCTGTGCCTGTAAGACTGCTACAGGCACCCAGAGGGTGCCTTATTAAAACTAGTACACATCCAATGACCACTAATGGAAAATTTAAAACAAGAACAACCAAAAAAAAGTCATTGTATACATTTGCTTACACTTTAGAATTTTTCTTTATGCTATGGAATGGTTCTTGGTTGCCACTGCAGACCAGTGATTCTCTCCATGAAGCACAGCGAAGCACAACCCAGCCACCTGGGACTTCTGGGCCCTTTTGGGACACGTTTTCTTGCTGCTTTGAGGAAGCACCTGTGTTGGAGATGTTCTTCAGGTGTGGCACAACCTTAGCAAAGGAGCTGTTGAGAGATCTGCTCAGACAGCAGTAGTGAAACAGTTGAATGATGCCCTAATCCAGAAGTAAATGAAAATAAAATAGCATGAAACTAGAGGAAATCGCTTCCTTTCACAGCCCTTACCTGCTCTGTGTTTAAAGTGCAGTTCTTCATTAATACCAGCAGAAGGAAGTATTTGGTTACAAACAAAATGCTGAAACCTGATAAATCAATCATAGTGTACTTTATTGAGTGTTCATTAACACAGGACAGTCAAAGAATGACATTTATTATGCTTTTTTTTCCAAGCAATTTAGAAAAGCACTCATGTTTTCCAGCTAAGGTTTTCTTTGCCACATCAGCAGAAGTGGAGGAATTATTTCTGTTTGAGAACACAAGTTCTCTCAAGGAAGTTCACTCCTGGTCAAACCAGCAGGCTTAAAAACCAGATCATCATCAGCCTTTCTGAAGGTGCTTCATGCTTTCCAGACTAGTCAGACCTTCCCTTTTCTTTCATTTACATTTCCAAAAAAAAGGAGTGTACACAGGTAGGTGTTCCAGGCAGGTACAAACAACTGGGTGCTGCAATGGAAAAATGAATAAATAAATGAATGCTGCCTTGTGTGAATGTTACCAGAGAAACCTCATGATTTTTTTAATTATTATTATTTTTTTTAATGGGAGCTCAGATCATCCTGTGTAGCAAGCTTTGCCTTTAAATCACAAAGATGTTTGTGACAGGATGTATTTCCATAAGTGGAATTTGCTTGCAAATTCTTTTTACTTTGTAGTAGTAGTAAGGCCCACCTCTTGGCATATATCTCTGTCCCTTCTCCCTTGTAGGATTTTGACACTTGGTAGACTGAAATAATAAGCAGACTCCTCTGGATATTTGTACTTAAAGCAAAGCAGGATTAAAATATCTTTTGCCTACACCTTTAGAATTTTCAGAATTAGTCCCAAAGCTGGTTTGCTTCGATTTTATTTTTCACCATGCTTTTCATTACTGCCTCTCTCTCTCTCTCCAGATGACTCCAGAATGCTGGAAACATTTCTTTTTTCCTCCGTTTAAAAACAAACAAACAAACAAAACATTTTATGCATACAGATAAAGCAAAAGAAAAATCACATTAAAGACAGCTAACTGAGCAGAAGTGAATTGTGAATCACAAATTGTTTCTCCCTTACTACCACTTGAAGAAAGGTCAAGTACAGTTGTTCAACTTACCTAACTGCTTGCACAACCAGGCAAGAACTGGAAAACTTTGGGAGGAACTTGTAATCGTTATCCAACCTGTGCACACCAACCAATTAAGAATGTCTTTGTATCACATAAACACATGGAAATTGCATTTTATAGTGAAATAGTATTTATGTGAACAAGTCCAAGCTTCCAAGAACTATTTGAAGTAGAACAACTGAATTTATATTAGTTTTGTCATGAATATATTAGCCAGTTTACTACTTCGCCTGTGAAAATGGCATTTAAACAACTTATCTCAAGTGTTTACAAAAAAAAAAAAAAAAAAAAAAAAAAAAAAAAAAACCTTGGATATTCAAAGCAGAACTATACCCAGCAAGTTCTACAACACAGCAAATATGACAATTTTTCAATCAAACAAAATGTTTCACTATTGCTTATAAACTAGCTGATTAAATTATAAGTGTGTGGCAGAGATTTCCCAGACCATACAAACATCTACTGGCCTACAGGCATTGCTATTTGAAAATTTTGCCCCAGCCTGCACTATTGTTTGAAGATTGACCCTCCTACACTAAGAACTGAGTTGGTATCGAAGTCTCTCCATCAGGAAAAAGGCATGAAAACATTGTTGGCATTTTCTGTAACCAGAACATATAGTTTAGTAGGAAATGTTAAATGGAATCTAATGGAAAGTACAGATGATTTTGTGTGTATGTGTGTGTTTTTTTTTTTTTTTTCCTATGTCCATCTTGGACAACAAATTTCAGTTTTGGGAGAAGTGAGAGACATTCACTCTGGGAACCAAAGAGAGAGAATGAGGATGAGAATTAAGGGATGAGGGAACCCAAAGCCAAACAGAGTCTGTGGTGTAATTTACACCTGTAGATATTCATGCCCTTTGTAGATTACTCATGATAAATAATTCAATAGTCACAAAGCTTTGTGCTAAACTCATTCAACGTTGTCAATGGTCCAAAATAGTTGAAAAGTTTTAATTATCTTCTCAGTTCATGGCTATAGTCATGGCTATAGTCGTCTGTCTTCCTAAAACTAAACAGTCCAGTCATCTAGCAATAACAGCATATAAATTTGCTGAATTTTGTCACTATGTTCATCTATTTACATGCATCCCCTCAAAGGTGTTCTACTGAACTGATATTGTTTTTTCTATTCTCTCATTCAGCTGCAATGAGAGATGTTCTAGGGGACCACTGAGACTGAACAGAGTTGTTTTCTTGCAGTTAAAGCAGTGAGAAATAATCTTGGCACACCAAAATTTGTAAGATTCAGCTAGGAAAGGAAAGATGAAGCCAACAGTTTTTCTTAGCAAACAAACTAGGTAGTATACAGCAATTCACAAAACACTAACAGGAAGTTAAAAAGTATACTACTGAAATGTAAAACTCTTCAAAACTACTGATTGAAAGTCTTCCTTTCTGTTGCGTGTCCACCCTGAACTTAAATATCTAAGAGATGAATGTGTGATTGTGACCTTATTAAGGGTGTAAACTAGTCCCCATCCCTGATCATTTCATGCTCAGATTAATGCACACTGACCTTTTCAAACAGCAAGTTTCTTATTTACTTTACCTAGAGGGAAAGTACCATATTCTAATTTCTAAATCCCTGGGCTGTAAGGTACAAGCAGGTGTGTCACTCACCAAACCCTCAAAGTATTGGCATTATGCAAGATGCTTTCATTTAAAAACATTGCAACTTGACCATCAGAGTCATCTTCTTCCCTTCACTGTGTGAGTTATTTCCACAATACCAAGAGCCCAGTGTATACTGGAGGGAATTTTGGCGTTATCTGGAAACTATAGTCTTTTAAGAAAAAAAGATGGATTGGACAACAAATTTATCTTGGTACAAGTTTATATATATTATCCTATCATTATGCTGCTTTTCAGGTAAGTTTAATTTATTTGCTACTTTGAGAGAAAAACCTTCTCAATTAGTATTATAAAGGTTTACATACTTTTAAAGTGAAATGACTACCACTAAAAACTATAAGCAAAGGTAACATTGATAAGAGATAAATATGCCTGCATAAATACTTAAACCATACCTTAGATTTAATTTATTCAGAAATATCTTGTACTGCAAGTGAAAAAAACTGTGCTGTACAATTTTGGGAGTGGCATGCTTATTGTGGTCATTGCCTTGTCATTTTTTTAGCACTCATATTTAATAAATTTTTCATCAGTTAGGAGAAAATAATGGATATGAAAACATGGTTTTCCACCCTTAGTGAAGAATATAAACAGGGAGTTACTGACAAAAGCTGTATTAATCTGATGTCATTTAGCAAAATTCAGAACAAATTGTTATGCTTAGTTCTAGCAGTCAAAGGTAATTACTTCTGTTTTATTAAAGAATTAGTGAAATATTAATATTTACTTGATAAACTGCATATATACTAACCTTATTAAATTAATAAAAAGAGAGAAAAAAAATAGTCCAATGTATGTTTCTAGAAAATAACTCAGTGCGAAATATTTTGAAGAATTTCAAATACTTTCAAATAGCTTTTATTTATTTATTTTTTCTTTTTCTTTTTTTGTAACCTGTAATGTGATAGAGTGCTATATGAAAAATGAGATTTTCAAAGGCAAAAAAATGACATAGGTCTCAGGATCAAGAATTCTCGAGTCATTGAAACAATATTTCCTATAAAATAAGAATTACCTTTGTCAATAGATAAGAATTTAAAATATAGAAGGAATTAAAAAAAAAAAAAAAATCAAGATTTATGTCTCAATTCAAGACTCAGATTCTTTTACATCGAAAGTAGTTTTGTGGTAGTGGATATTCAAAATAGTACAAATGTCAATTCATGAAACAAGTTCTGAAACATTTACAATTGTAAGCCCCAATGATTACAGAGCCTACAAAACAAAAATACTGAGAAGTGAATTCATGTTCAAGTTGAATAAAGTGCATTATTAAAAATATATAAAATAAATTTCCTCGCACAAGGAGTGGTTTACTTAAAATTATTTAAAAAAAAGCAATTAAGGCTCTTTAATTTTGAAATAGAGGGGGACAAAACAGTTAAAAATTATTTTAAATACTTCAAATAAATTAAATAATATTAACCATGGCAGATACCTCCAGCCCTGCTACTACTGGGGTAACATCTCTTCCTGCAGCCACCTCAGCTGTTACTGTCAGCACTGCTCCAGAGACCATTACATCCCCAGCTGGAACAATAGCTGCACCAACCACTAATCTATCAACAGTCTCCACAGCTACAGTCTCAAGAACCTCACCTGATGAGAAAGGAGGTGCTCTAACAACAATTGCAGAAACATATAGCAACGAGAGCCAGGTCACATTTTTTCCTACCACTACAGCTGCTCCTGCTTCCACACCATCACAAACTT
>CM021758.1:5211928-5227656 GCA_011075105.1 Heteronetta atricapilla
CCTTTTTCCAGGTTACAACGAACCACCAGTCACACCCAGTGAGTACCACGCAGCAACGAAATAGACGCATAATGAGCTTTATTCTCCTTCTCCTTACTCTTCAGCTTCATGCTCTGCAGTTTATTTTTATGCCATTTTCATCATCATTTGATGCTGATTTTTTCAATATCCTAACAATGTATTCCATCTTTTAGGGAAAGATTCCATCATTGTCCCTTTCATTTACTGTTTTATGATTTCTTTCTTTTATGTGGTAATGATTTTCATTTTTTCATTGCAGCTGCATCTTGTCCGTGCACTAGGAAAAGCAGCAGTTTGCCATTAACATAGAGGAATAAAATTGATTTATGCTTAGACAGTCATCAAATCGTCCCTTCCTAAAAATGTTTATGCAGGCTCTCTCAAACAAAAATGATTCAAGCTGTGTTGCACTGTGGACAAAGCATTCCAGATTCAAAGTTAGTTTCTCAAGTACTGTCCTTTCCCCTCTCCCAGGTTATAATGAACTGTAGCCTGGACTATGTAACTACTTTTAAATTTCAATTGAAATGGCAAGAAGATTTTGCTAGATAGCAATAGTGAAAAAAAAAATGCACTAACTAACCAAGAGCACTACACTTATAAATTAGTGTTATGAAAATCTGACCGCCTGTTAGGAAACCATAGCTGCTATGACCCTAAAGCCAATTAGAATAGCTAATAATCTATCTAGTGAGAATATCTGATTTTTTCTTATAGGGATTTTCTCTAAGGATGATGATTGTAATTTATATTTTCAAACAATAATCTACTTTGCTCTTCACAGTTGTTGATCAAAGTACTAAACATCTGTCACCACCAGAAAGGAACTTCACATTGAACTTCACTATAACCAACCTCCCATTCACTGCAGACCTGGGGATGCCAAATTCTAAAAAATTCAAATCAACTGAAAAAGTCATGTGCAGTTATGTAAGTCTGGCAGAATCATTCCTATAAATATTGCCAATTTCTAGTCTTTGCCATGACATTGTACTTATATATTACTAAATTTCTAGGTTGACCCTCTACTCCAAAAAAGCAGTATTGGCTCTGTTTATATTGGCTGCAGAATAATGGCATTCAGGTAAGAGCCACATCTGGGAAAAGTCTGTTACCTGCTTCTTAAGAAGTTGAAAGTAGTTTCTAATTTCTCGTATCCACTACATCAACATAATGTCACTGAGTGATTCCCTTGATCATATACTAAAAGTTAAGATGGACTTTCTCCATCAACCAGCTAATATCCTTGAAACAATACCTCATTTCCTAGGTCAAAGGAAGACAGGGATGACACAGAAGTAGATGCCATCTGCAGCTACAGAGATGAACCTTCAGATTTCAAGTTCAGCAAAGTGACAGTTTACCATGAGCTGAAGAACATGACAAATGGCATCACTAAGTTGGGACACTACAGCCTTAACAGCCAAAGCCTCTATATTAATGGTAACAGGACCACTTCAAGGCATTATTCCTTATGTTGATGTAAACCATTTTGAAATGAGAATGAGAAGAATTAACTACACCTCAGAACACATAGCAAAAAGCAAAGTACAAAAGCCTGTCAAGTATCACTAAGTTAACACAATTATGAATGTAGAACTGTGATCCTGAAGTAATTAGTAATAAAAAAACCACACATGTTTAGTCCTGCTGCTCTTGAAAAATAGAGCAGAAAACATTCTTGAAATATTTTCCTAATTATTGTCCATTTCTTTTTCAGATTACAATGAACCGCATGGTGTATCCTGTAAGTATATTTAAAAACTGATACCTGTCAAAGCTACTCAAAGGCACATCATTTTAATCTGATTTGGCAATGCTGCTAAGATTGCCAAATACCTTAGGTGTGTGATCATGCCCATAAGTTTTTCTTATTTAAATGTAAAACAAAACAAAAAAAGAAAAACAAAGTGAAGAGTCTTCTTTTTATCTGTGTAGTTTTTGTTTGTTTGTTTGTTTTTATCTCTTACAGTGGTGAAGCCATCCACCACACAAAGCCCAGGACAAATAATAGAGCAATTCACATTGAACTTCACCATAACCAATCTCAGATTCACGATGGACCTAGGGACACCACATTCTGCTAAATTCAATTCTACTAAGAAAATAATGCAACATTATGTAAGTGAAAAATATGTTCTTCACTGAAATCACACAGTATTTTGGGTTTTTCATACTCACAAAGACCTTTTCCTTATCAGCTTGACCCCCTGCTTCAGAAGAGCAGCATTGGCTCTGTTTTCATTGGCTGCAGAGCAGTAGGATTCAGGTGAGCAACATAGCTTGGAGATGAACTTTAGCAAATGGATTTATATTTGACAGACACTTAAAAACTAATGATTTTGTTTCCTTTTTCAAGTAGTCAGTATCATTAAAATACAGCTTTTATGCACTTTTTAAATGCTGTTTTTGTATGCTGTAATTACCACATCTTAACTTCTGGTGTTCATCTGAGAACTGAGGACAAATTTAATTGCTTTGTGCTTTTTATTAACCATATCAAAAGAAAACCCACATATTTGTAGAATAACTAATGGAGCTTCATTATATTTAATTCCTCAGGTCAGTGGAGACTAGCGATAACACAGCAGTAGATGCCATCTGCAAGTATGGAAATGGCTCTGAAGTGCCCAAGTTGGACCAAGTCAAGGTTTACCAAGAACTAAGGAGCATGACAAACGGCATTACCAAATTAGGAATTTATAAACTGGACAAAAAGAGCCTCTATGTCAATGGTAAATGCATGATTTTCTCATTCCTCCAGTCACTGGGGCAGTTTGGGACCACGGTGGGCCTTAGGAAATACTTCAGTTAAAAAAAATAAAAGTAACCTTAAGGAAAAGGTGGTTCATCTGGAGTTTACTGCATAAATTGCGTAAGATGAAGTGTATACTTCTAATAATGTTTTCACAGACAGTTTTGAAGATTTAAATTTCTATGTTACAATGAAGAATGACTTACTTTTAGTCTTGATATCAGTCATGCATTTGCATATTATCATTTCACCTGATTTCTACTTTACTGCTATTTAGTATAAGCAGCAGCACATATTTTTGCATTGATGTCTTTGCTAATATAAAAGCTCTTTGTGTTTAAGTAATATTTTAATAGATTCACACCCTCAGGGACTGGTTCTGGTGATTCATTCCTGAGTCATCCATTTAATTATCCATTCTTCTCTTTCATTCTCCAATTGTATATAGGTTTCTTACATAATGTTTTTCTTGCATTTCCTTTCCAGGTTATAATGAACCACTTGAGAGATCATGTAAGTGTTTTGCCAAACTCATTCCAGGGAAAGCTATCAAAGGAGTGGTGTGCTTAAAAACAAAACAAAACAAAAAACAAAACAACAACAACAAAAAAAAAACAAGGCAAACAGATTCTTTGTAGTAGCACTGAAGTTTGATAGGATTGGGAATGTCTTTGAAAGAAAATAAAGCTTTTTAAAGCTTTTTGTAAAGTAAAATCATAATCCTTCTCCCATTTGTTTATAGCTCTTAGTATAACTACTGTACAAAGCCCAACATCAAGTCATTTCACACTTAATTTCACCTTGACCAACCTCCAATACACTGCAGATCTGGATGTACCAAGTTCCCACAAATTCATTTCCACAGAAAAAGCTATCAACCATTATGTAAGTCTGGCTCTTGCCCATTTTGTGTTATGGTGATGTTTGGTCTGTATTAAACTCAGGATATGCTTTCAAGTTCTCAAATTTACTTTTTTTTAAAAAAAAAAAATAGATGGATCCTCTCTTTAAAAGAAGCAGCATAAGTTCTGTCTACACTGGATGTAAAGTGATGAGATTTAGGTAAGATTCCTGAAAGTGCAATTAATCATTTGTCTGTTCTTACACACCCTAAACTTACATAAGTTACCGTAGATATCCTGATGCCAGAAAACAGAAGCCAGTGGCACCTCCTCTTCCATTCATTACTTTCTTGCTGGTAAAATTATCTTGGTATCTAAATATTGCTGCCACAATTCTTGAGAAGCCACTGAAAGATGTCAGGATCCCAACTGTGCTGATAGGTTTCAGAGCCTGTTTTTCCCTAGTCACATATATATCACACAGGATGTTCTGTAAATATTAGCAGTGTCCTAAACAATGTGACATTTTCACTTAGGTTTGGGAGAGACATGGATGACACTGGCATTGATGCTGTCTGCAGCTACAAAAATGACATTAGCATTGCCAGGTTTGACAGAGAAATGGTTTATCATGAGCTGAGCACCATGACAAATGGCATCACCAAACTAGGGCACTACAGCCTAGAGAAGAACAGCCTGTACATTGATGGTAAGCATCCATTAGCAGTATCAAATAAAGATTTTGGGGTCACTTGGAGATCATTCCTCATTCTTCCACTCCATCCGAGCTTTAGCACTAATGAACTTTCCTTTTGGTTTGTTGGGATTCTGTGTGTTTTGACACTATGGCAAAACCAAACCATCATGTTATTGCCATTCTATAAGTATTTCCATCCATTAATTCATACAAATTCCTGGAGAATTTCATCGTTACATCATATAAACTAAACAGGGACACACCCTTATTGCTTTCATGGTGTGCATTTGTCTGTTGTAAAAATAAAAGCAGTCTACCTTTTTTTATTTAGGTTTCCACCTCAATGAGACAGCTACCACCAGAAAGCCTGTCTTGACTAAAGCTCCAGCCATAATGGGATACAAATTGAGCTTTAGAATAGTCAATGAAAATTTAACTAATCCAGACTCTCGGTCTCCAGAATATAAAGCAGCAGTGGAAAGCATCAGTAACAAGGTAAGGAGCTGCAACTCAAATACTGCCATATCTAATTGGTCAATTTTTGCAATAACTACTGTAGGTTGATTTTTTAATTAAAAAACTTAGATGAGTAAAAATTTCTAGAACCTAAAAGATGCGATTGGCCTGTCAGTAACTCTTAACATGTGGTCTTGAGACATTATCTCCAGCCAAAAACATGCATTATGAAATGCAACAGATTGAGATCATCTATTAAATGCACACTTGGCATTTTACTCACGTATCTAGGAGTGAACACAAATCTCTGCCAACTCAGAGGTCAGCACATTTGTAATTCATCACTGAGAAACCAACACATTCTCTTCAGCACCAATCCATCCTGATAAAGCTTTAGGTAGTTCTTGTTTTTTAAATGAAGCCATAACATTGCATGCTTTGAGATCTGAGTCTGTTCTGTCCATGAAATATGGATCAAGATGACAGCTGTCAGTCAGATTGCATGGTTTAACAATGGCAGCTTACTCAGACAAGACAAAAAGGCCTACCAAGCTGGAACTCTAACCCTATGACCAGAAGGCACACTCTGAAGTAAAAAAAAAATAAAAACAAAAAAGGAATCCCATGAAATCCAACTAGAAAAATAATAATCTAGTGTTGTTCCAAAGTTAGAGACCCTCCTACTGCCC
Source organism: Heteronetta atricapilla (assembly GCA_011075105.1). NCBI lineage: Eukaryota > Metazoa > Chordata > Aves > Anseriformes > Anatidae > Heteronetta > Heteronetta atricapilla. The sequence continues at coordinate 5,217,389 of CM021758.1, forward strand.
TAAAACATCTACCATGAGGTCCAGAAATCATTATTTAATGTGACATTTTAATTTCAGATGAACCGGTTATACCGTCAGAGCAACCTGCAAGACCAGTTCCTGAACTGCAATATTACAAGACTAAGGTCTGTAATACAATTTCATTAAGAAAGGTTTAAAAGGTTACTGCCTCCTAGTACTATTCCCCAGTGGCCAAGTACCCTCGTCCTTTGCAAAATTCCTCTCCTACATTCTCATATTGGAAATGGTTTGGTTAATGCCTTATGAGCTTTCCAGAATTCATCAGTTTGAATTTTTCCTGTCTTGGTATGGACTGACATTTTCCTCAGACTCAGGACTTTTGTAAGGTACTCCCAAGTTTCTGAATACCCCAGTAATTTCTGATCAACATCAGCAACCTTACCTCTTTAAGAATGAGGACTGGAGGGCTACCCTGCAAATTCTCCCCTCTTCTTCCCAACTTGGACTCTGCTACTTTTTAAGAGAGGGCTTTGCATATACCTGTAGAGTTCTGCTTTACATGTGAAGAGGCTTGGACAAGGGACCCTCACAATAGCTAGACAATTTTTAAAGAAGTGCTGATCATTCACGTTATTCATGCAGGGTGATCATAAGCTAAGTTTGCAGATACAATAAGTATTGGTATTTTATTTATTTATTTACTGTCTCTAGCCAAATGAAAACTCCCAAAGCAGCCTGTTCCACATCTCCCAGTAGCATCACATTAGCTTAAGCATCAACACAGGACAGCAGAAACCCCTAAGGAAACTATTTTCTACATGAAACAGCTTTATGAACAGCCCATCTATCTCAGAATCTGTTTTCTCCACAGGACTGGATCCATTGTGGTTGACTGCAAGTGCTTCTTCAGACCAGAGCCCAGCATCAACAGGACTGTAGTTGAAAGGGCTTTTCAGGATGGGATTTCAAATGCAACTGGACTATGGTTGGGAAGCAGATACCAGCTGCAAGAATTCTCAGTAGGCAGTATGTAAAGCTCAGATCTCAGGAGCCCCATTTTCACCCAGATCAACCCACTGCCACAGAATTCCCCAATTTCTGGTCTAACAGTGGCAAAAAGCCTGTTCCTGAATGATGGAACTGAGGTCAGAGTTGGGGTAGTCCTTTACCACATTCAGTCAGTCTCAGTCTAGGCCTCTAGTCCTCAATATTTTAAGGGGCTATTCCATGTTAAACAGGAAGTGAAGTGATAACTACTTATTGTAACTTCAAGCATTTAGAGATAAACAGACTTACCTTTTGCCAAATATACAACTTCCTGAAGAACTGGATGTCTTAGTACATTGCTGAAGGACTGAAATTTCAAAGAGTAGACTGGGAATTTACTGTCAGATGCCAGTGCAACTCACATTCTGTTAATCTTTTAGTACTTCATCATATTTTCCCAGCTAAGTCTTCCAAGCACAACAGATTGGCAGATGACCCTCTGTTTCTCTTTGCTAGAATTTATCCCATTTTTTCCCCTCAATTTCCAGGGTTGGAGCTAGCAATAGAGGCAGCAACTTACAAAACACCTCTCAACTCTGGGAAAGAAAACTTCAGATTAAAATTCAGAATCTCAAACCTTCCCTACTCCCCAGAACTGCAGGACTCCAGGTCACAGATGTACCAAGAGAGCAAAGAGAAAATTGAGAAAGAGGTAAGCTAACAGCAGTAGCTTGGATAGATCACCCTGTCCTAATTAAAGATGCATTAAATTTACTCATTTTGCTCAACTGTTCCATTTCTTCCCATCAGCTCGATGTATTCAGAACTAGCAGCATGAAGGACTACTTTGCTGGCTGTAATGTTGAGAGCTTTGGGTATGTCCTTCTTCGGAAGTGTTTTTCGTTCACCCAAACAGAGCATTTTGCACAAATGGCATTCAAAGCTACACCATAGTAGTGTTTACACCTCATTGTCAACCTTTGCGCTCTCAATGACACAGAGGAGGCACCCTTATTCACTCAGTTTTGCCTTTACTTCATAACGCTTCTATCCAAATAAGAGGTGGTTCTGTTTCCATGATAGCAAAACTATTTTCACAAAATAATTCCTTCGTTTAGCTTATTCAAATAAGCTACAAAACCTAAGACGTAAGTAAAACAAACAACAGAACTGACCAGCCTGAGAACAAAATCTACTTTTGTGCATCTTCTCCAACACTACATTGGAGAAGCAAAAAAAAAATAGATAAACTGATTTCGCCTTGCCTAAGATTAGAGTAGATTTCACAAGGGTGCATATGAGTTCCTTTATCATCTACCTTCAAACGTAAAAGTTGATCCATGCTAATAAAACATTGCTTAGACATTGGGCATGAGCCCAATGCTGAATTCTTCTCCCTGCCTCTATTCATTTTTGTTTGTTTGTTTGTTTGTTTTTGTTTTTTGTTTTTGTTTGTCCCATAACAATGGCTCTGGTTTTCATCTTCCAGGCCCATCCATGGGAAAGCTTATGTAAGTGTAGACTCGGTGTGCAAATTCACACCGGAACCCTTCTCAAGGACTTTGCAAAAGCAAGAGGTGTATGAGGAGCTGAAACGCCTGACAAACAGGTTCACCAAGCTGGGCGCCAGCTATGAGCTGGAGGAGCAGAGTCTGGTGGTTGAAGGCAAGTGCTCCAGAGATGACTTTGTGGGAACTTCTATTACTTTTGTTTTAATCACCTCTGAAGTGCCCTGTTTCTCAACTGTCCCACCCTTTCTTTTACAGGTTACTCTCCACTCACACCAGTAGAACAGGAGTCCAAAAGATCCGGTAAGTGCTTTTATGGAGTGATTCACCCTAAAGCCACCAAATACTTGAGCTACAGTAAATTAGTGCCACTTACCTTGAAATGGAGAAGTATCTGGGGCAAAAGCCCAGAAATCTAGCACTTTTGGGAGACAGAAACAGTATTGTGAGTATAACAACAGCTCCAGAACTAATGGTAAACAGAAAAAAAATTACTCTGAAAAGCTGCTTTTCCATGCACCATGATGCTGACAAATAACAGCTTTTGCTGACACCCTGAGCCCTGCACCCTCCCCCAGAAGGGTCTGACTGGCAGCTAAGAGAAAACTTTGTCTTTCTGAACATCTCTGAAACCATCTGAGGGCTCTGTTGCTCCCTGAGCTGATGTTTGAAATTGTGCCTTGGACACTCTCGAGTCTGCCAAGGTTTCTGTACACAGCCTTGCCATCTTCACACAGCTGAGGCATGCTTTTTCTGTGGCCAGGGAAGGCCAGATGCTGCCTTCCAGTGATTTTGCCTCACCTACATGCTTGTACAGTATTTCTGAACTTTGCCAGGGCAAGATCTCACTCCGTTCCAAGTAAAACAGCTAGGAGTCCAGAAAATTGATGTGCCCTTATTTTGCCTTTGCAGAGCTTCAATTCTGGGCAATTATCCTCATCTGCATTTTCACCCTGCTTGGCTTTGTTTTTCTTCTCTTGTTATGCTTCCTGGTAAGTGGCCCTTGTGTTGTTCTCACCTCTCACTTTTGACTACAGCAGAGCCCAACCGCCCAACCACTTGGGGAGTTGTGGGGGTGCGGAGGGGTGGGTGGGGGGCGGCATTTATACAGCCACAGCCATAAGAAGCCTGATGGGAGCAGTACCCTGACATGCACGGTAGCAGCAAATAAATCCATCCAGTTACTGTCAGTTGTTTTCAAGCACTTGTGCAGAGGAGCAGGTGTAAGGGCATTGTTACAGCTTGCTAAGCAGTTTTTTTAGGGAAAGAGGCAGTAGATCATGAATGAGATCCAGAGTCCTTTGCAGAGAGAAAAAAGATAAACCAAAGGTAAAACAAGCACTAAGAGAACAAGCAGGATGAATTAGATCTTGTACAGCACCCCTCTTCAACCTCATTCCCATTCAGTCTCTGCAGAATAATCAAGATACTGATAAGGGAGTATAGAAGCAGAAATACTCATAATAGCCTGCAGGCATCACATCTGGAATTTTGTATTTAATGCTCTTATCATGCAGACCATAGCAGCCCTGCAGGGCCATATCCAAGCTGCATCCCTTTGGAAAGAGCAGAGCAGATCTTTTTCTGAACTCTGGTCCTTATTTGATAGGGGACAGTATCTTAAAAGCAGTTTCATTTTTAGCTGTGTTTGCTTTGTACCAGCTATATAGCTACATCTTCAGACAACATGTATTCCTGTCCTTGGAGGTTCAAGAATAAGAATTAGTCAGCAAGATTTAGATGAGGGAAAACCTGAGATTCAGAACTGGGGGTCTGTGCTAGTCTGAGCACAGATTATTAAAGCTATGTTGCCTTGGCAAGTGGCTCACTCACAAAGACTGTGACAGAAGATGGAGCATCTGTCACACGGAGGGCATCTCCTCTTGACAATGTGGTTTAGGGCGGTTTAAAAGGCAAAGAGCAGACCTTTTATATATATATATATACTATTAACATTGTTCTTTTCCCACCAGATTGTCTCTTGTCTAAGAAGAAAGTCACAGCTATACCAGGTTCAACAGGGCATGTACGGGGGGTTCTTCCCACATCTGAACACAAGAAAAGTGCATTGACAGAACAAGTGAAGTCTGTCTTGACAGACCTGCTCATCCCTCGGTGAAGGAAAAAATGTTTATAAGTACTAGAAAAATGTTTCTTTAATAAATTATGTTTAGCATTTTCTTGTCTTGGCATAAATCTTTGCACTATTACCACAATTACTTTCATACTATGTGAAACTGATAACAGTGCAGATGCTGAAAAAAGTTATATTTTTTTAAAGCACTGCACTATTTTATACAAATATTACACAACCAACAGAAAATAAAAACTATCAGGAACTGCAGTTTGCAAGGCTGATCAGTGTTAGTTTTCTAAAAAGATCTTTAAATAATAAAAATTCATAGATTTCACTGTTATAAACTTTAAAACATTTCCTAGATTTTAGATTTTTCCTGCTCTATCCTTTAAGAAATAAATATTTATATTGATGAAAACATCATATTTAAAATGATGCCAAGAGATTATTTAAAAGTACATTGCTAGATCTGAGCATGATCTGAGCATGATACTGCCCTGAGACTTCAGACTGATACTGATTTCAGCTGAAAATATGGTGGTTCGTTGCTGCAAGACAGAATTCCTTGCATTTCCTCTGTAGCAACACCTCTCATCTCAAACCAGAAAAATGCATCTGCCCAGGATCTCTGATCTTCTGCTTCTCAGTGTTGAGCAAACCATGCTGAGCTGGGCAGTCTTGCCTGGGAGCTCAGTGCCTGCAGTGTCCCTTGATTTTCTGCAGAGCACAGGAGATGGTGCAGATCTCTAGGTAGTTATTTGATACTGCCATTAGATGAACTATCTGCTGAAAGTGAAAGCACTAGAATTAATGAAACCATGATTACTCATTAATCCTTCCACTGCAGGCAACGTTTTCACAGAGTCAAACTGCCTTTTTACTTTCAAAACAAAACTCCTCAAGGGCAGGTTGGACTGGTTCACCTCCCAGGTCAGGTTTGGCAGTGCAGAGTGGAGCCAGGGGATTAAAAACCTATTTGTTTGTTCAAAGATTTTCAAGCACCCAATATTATGTCAGCAACATTGGCTTAAAAGCTTTCATAGCTGCTTGTGAAAGACCTTGCAGGCTTCCATGCCACCCACACAGTGAGTGATGGGGAAGCTGTGAGCAGAGGACTTTCCAGCTCTGGCTTTGATGGCAGCTGCTCAGGAAAAGACAAGATGACAAAGTGGGGCTTCCAGGGGCCTGTGTTCAAGCAGCAGCCACAGGTTTCTACCACACATCTTCCCTGTGTCCGATGTCACCACCACACCAAGCATCCTGCTCTGCAGGGCCCACTATCTCACTCTGCACAAGTGCTTCTGACAACAGGACAGCACAGGGATGTGACAGCCAGCATGCACTGGGAGTGTACAGTGCTATTTTTTGGAGCTGCTTCCTAGAGGTGCTGATTTTTTTTTATTATTTTTTTTTATACCATGCCCACAGGAGAACAGCTGCCGTGTGGTGCTGTGAGCTTTGCCACCTCCTGCTCCCCTCCTAGGCTCCCCTCAGGGCTTTGCTGAGATGTGGAGGAGAGGCCAGCACACATTGTGGAGTGCCCACCAGCAAGCCTCTTTGCTGGCACCACTGCCCCTTCTGGCCCCAGGACAAAAAACAGCAGTGTCCCAGTAGAGATCCTGGCAGCACCCTGGGTCCAGGACAGACTTGAGAGCACTGGGGCAAGCTTATCTGTACCATAGCAAGACACACATTATGATGTAGAAAAGCTTTAGTTTAGATGCAGCAAAGCAGCACTCAGCCCTGTCCAAACCATTTGTGAGGGCTCCAAAGAGCCAAGAAACCATCCTAGCAATAACATGCAGACCCATTTCCTGCGGGGTTGCTGCAGACATGCCTTTCTCTGCCAACATAGTCGCTGCCACGTGCTGAGCATCCCCCTGTCCCTGGCAGACCAGGTACAGCAGACCCCACACACATTTGCCATTACAGGCAAGGCATGCAAACCCCAGCCCTGTCAGCTTGTCTCCCACACCCAGCCACAAAAAGCTGTGCTGCTGTTAAAGAGCAAAAGCTAAAGCTGAAATACGCTGAAGAAGGGGCACCAAGGCAGCTGAGAGGGGAAGGAGGACTGGGCAGTGGTGAGAGCAGAAGCAGCTTGTGGGTAAAAAGCTTGAGCACACCATGGGGACAGCTGGGGCCCAAGAGGAAGGAGCCCATGCATACCACAGTGCCACTCAGCATCCCCTGCATAGTGTTGCAATGCACTCCCTGTTGTGCTTGGACACATGCCCATGTTTGCTCTGGAGCCATCGTTCTGAAAGCAGAGCCCCCTTGCTGGGGCAGCACCAGCTCACAGTGACGCAGGTGGCCCAGGTCCAGTGCTGACCTGGCCCCAAGGCAGGGGCTGTGGCCCCTGGTTCCCAGAGCTGGGCAGTGCCTCTGCCCCAGGGTGGGGATTAGCAGATGGGTGTCAGCCAAGGTCAGGGCCAAGGGCCCTAGTTTGGCCTTGGAGACGTACCCTGGACCAGCTACAGCTCCATTGCTGTGGCTCCTTTCCTCCCAGCACCATCTTTGACCTCCCGCTGGCCCTGTTCCCCTCCATGCACTGTGGATGCTCTAGGGCTGTTCCTCAGCACTTCTGTCCTCACATTTACCTTTAGGTGACATGTCTCAGCCCAGTGCAACAGCATCGAGGCAACACAACATTCCACCAGCTCTCATGTGCATGCCCAGCCTGCTGCAGCCTCTGTAGTGCAAAAGCGAGTTGGATCCGTGCCCGCCAACAGCTGCATGGCATGGTGGTACCACTGCATCGCATGGTGTTACCTCCTCAAACAGTCATGGTAGTGCCCAGCCTCAGCAGCAGCAGCAAGCACCCGCTGGTGTCCAGGTGGGAGCATTAAGCAGGGTTTTGTGAGTGATGAGCCCTGCAGAAAGCACGAGGCTGTTTTCCTTGGGTTTGTATAACCACAAAGGAGCTACTCCAGGTGCATCATGCCATGAATGATCCCCCAGGCACTGGCTTCTAGCCAAGCAGCACTAGAAGAAACAGCAAAGTGAGCCCAGCAGCAGACCACAACTCCCTTCAGGACATGAGAGCTGGCATCAACTGAGGCTGGGTGTTGCATTCATTTTCCTCCACACTCCTGCCAAAAAGCAGCCAACACCACTGGGCATCATGTGTGGTGTTACTGACCTTCTGCTTGGGACACAGAGGCAGCAACTACCCAACCATGGGGCTGAAGGGGTCTCTCTGCTCTCCAGGGAATCTCCCTGGGGCCAGGAGTCTCACTGCAGCCCAGAGCCTGCACCCCAGCAGCATGAGCACGCATTCACCCAAGACCAAGTGAGGAGCCCAATGTGTTGCAAAGCAAACACCACCATCCCACTCCCACACATAGTTCTACATCTGTAGTGATGCTCCTGCATACATTGCTAATCTGTAATTCAGAGGGTGCCAGACCAAACAGTGGCAGCCACCCCCAGCCCTGCAGCATTTGAGGATGGCAGCATTTCCCCAGGGAACCAGCAGCACCCACCGTGCAGCCAGGAGGGCTTCACTGGCCAAGAGCACACAGCTTGATCCTGCTTATAAAGGGGGGGCAGGGAGGTGTGACGTTTGCTCAGGACCCCCCAGAAGGGCAGAGCTCTGCCTGTTTTGGGGCAGACAGGAGGCCAGGAGGGAGCCTGGGACATGGACAGCTGGAACATGTGCTGACACCACCTCAGCCCTGGCTGATGTCACAGTTCCCTCTGCAACATCACAAATTGTTGGGTATTCTGCCCAAGCCTACTCAGTGGGAAGCCAAGCTCCCTTTCCCAAGGAGGGCCGTGCAGGAGGTCACAGGCAGGTGGGATGGGGTCTTCCCTGGATGAGGACTCTCTGGGGACAGGGACTTGCTCCCCAATGTCTTCCCTGCATGAATGCCACCAGGATGAGCTGGGGCTGAGGTCTGTAAGCAGCTTCTCCTCCACTACCATCAGCTCCTTCTTGAGTGAGGACCTGGGGCTGAGAACAGGACCAGTCGTGATCGATATGGGCACAAGGAGCTGCAGAGCAGGATTTTCTGGATATCAGGCACCCAGTGCCGAAATCAGCACCCTGGTGAGCCACACCACAGTGTGGTCCGAGGGCCTGGAAGAAACCAGATCTGAGGCTTTTACTGGGAAGAAAGCCTTGCTTTACCCAGACACTGAAGTTGTTGAGGTAATGCAGAACGGCATCATCATCAACTGGGAGGCAGCTGAAACCCTGTGGCAGCACATGTTCGAGCACAAGCTTGGTGTGCCCCCTGAGGAGCACGCGCTGCTCATCACAGAGCCCCCACTCAGCCCCACCAGTGGAAGGGAAAATGTGGCAGAGGTGGCCTTTGAGTCACTGGGCTCCCCTGGCATCTTCATGGCCCCTCAGCCCATCCTTTCCACCTACGCCCATGGCAGAACCAGTGCTTTGGTGGTAGACATTGGCCATGTCATCACTCACACTGTGCCGGTTCATGATGGGAACTGCTTGGCTTATGCCACCAAGAGGACGGATGTGGCAGGGTCGTGCCTTACCTGGTACCTGACAATGCTTCTGGGGGACATGGAGCAGACGCTTGGCAATTGGATGTCCCCCGTGGCAGAAGACATCAAGCACACATGCTGCTATGTTGCTTTCAACTTCGATAATGAGTGTCTCCTCCCACCCAGCAGCTACACTCTGGATTTTACCCTGCCTGATGGCCGGACCATCAGCCTTGGCAAGGAGAGGTTTCAGTGCCCAGAGGTGCTCTTCAACCCTCTACCGATGTGGGGGGATTCCTACATGGGCATCCATGAGATGGTGCAGAGAAGCCTCGACCTGCTTCCAGAGGACATCAGGTCAGTGATGCACAGAAACATCCTCCTGTGCGGAGGGTCCTCACTGTTTGAGGGGCTGCCGAGGAGGCTTGGCAGTGAGCTGGGTCAGTGCCTGCCCCCTGGCACCGAGGTGGAGGTGGTGGCTGCACCAGGACGGAGGCATGCGGCCTGGATGGGGGGCTCTGTCCTTGCCTCTCTCACGAACTTCCAGTCGTGCTGGATCCGCAGGGATGAGTACTATGAAGAGGGGCCATGCATTGTCCACCAGAAGTGCTTCTGAGGCAATGCCCTGCAATGAGCATTTGCTTGATTTTCTCACTGCTACAAGCCACGCAGCAGGTAGCAGTAATAAAATATTTTATTCTATTAAGAACTATCATCTCAGCAGCCTTGCAGCTTAACCAGCTGAGGGGATTTGGTAAATTCCAGATACGGGGATGAAGCAGCAGTGCTGCTCCTCACATACACATGGAGAAAGAAGCAGCCTCAAGGCCAGCAGGGGCCAAGGCTCTGAGGTGACACCAAACCTGCCCTGAGCCACCTAGTCCCTCATCCCTGTCCATACCTGCTGCCTCACTCCTCCACCCCCGTTCCCACAACTTGCCAGGCACTGACTCCCTGTGCAGCACTGAGGTGACATTGCCACCCCCAGCAGGTATGGATGGGTCTGGGGGCATCCCACAGCAGCTCAGGATCCTCTGCTCCCAGAGCTTCATGCTGTGCTTTGCACAAGAGCTGTTCCCTTGGGGCTGCAGTTACTGCACCCAGTAAAGGTCTTCTGCTCCCCATGCAACCCCACAGTGCATCCAGCCTTTGCAATCAATTCCAACAGCAGAAAGCTGGCCACAAACACCTATATTTATGCAAAAAAAACAGGCGCTCAGAGCAGCCTGACACAGCACAGATCAAAGCAAAGCCAAAACCCACAGCCACATGAACCCCCTCCCCCT